>CM062093.1:14987362-15467473 GCA_031163375.1 Conogethes punctiferalis
GTGGCGAATAGTTTAAAGGTGGCTACGGTACACTCCGGGACGCATCTGGAGAAAGTATGGACCAGTAACTACCTAAATGTTAAATGTTTATCCACTGCAAAAATGTTGTAATACTTTTCTTATTGAATTTTGCTAACAGAAAGTTTCCACGTAGCTCATTAGATAGATAGATATTCTTCATACGATTGACTTAAAACTAGGTATTATAGACACTTGTTGCACAATTTAGGAGGCTTTATAAGATCATTTTTGCATGACGTGGATGGGACCATGACATCTGATGGGATGTATGAAAGAAAGCTTTCTGCTTTTACATTGCTCTGATCCCAGATAATGGTAGCAGAGTAAGCGGATGATGATGATCAACTAATAAACAGACTTGCTGGTACTTGCAAGTAATAAATACGCCAGATAAATAACCAACTAAGAATTCCCTTGTAAAAAAGTGGACTTCATAAAATGACCGGACATTTTCCGGCACGAAAGACAGGTAATTTTATGAAGGTTTCAATTGTTCGCCATTTTAGTTCTGGGTTTCTCTTAGCCAACTCTTGCCAGAACCTTGCGCAAATCGTTACTCCACCCGGTCTGTGGGCGGCTTACACTACGTTAGCCGAGTAGCGGTACGGTCAGATCCTTTAAACGAGGCGTGAAAAAGCATCTTGTGGGCCGGCATGGCTGTGCTGACTGACTGGACACTGAGGGTTCCCGCCCGTGGCCAGAGAGACTTGGGCTTCCTTTTTAGATTTCCACCAGGCGAGAGGAAGCCACTATGCCGAGCAAATATAAAAAATAGTTATCGGTTCTGCTGCTGATATGGCTAGCCAGTGGGCTAGCCATATCAGCAGCCGCAGAACCGTGGCGGTGGCCACTTCAGATTGCTAATCCGGTAAGTTTAATTCTCTGTCCAATCGCCTCATTTTTTATTCGATCCTTACAGAGAAACGGAATCTTAAAAGCCATACCTACAACTTGTTTATAAAAAGTCGCCTAAATATTTTGACAAAAATATTTCCTCGTCCACCGATTACAAAGTTCTTGGCCGTGAAAAAGAAAACACGACTAAGCACCTTCACATGATATTTCCCTTAGGGTTCCGTACTTTTTTCTCCGAACGACATTACACATTTATACCAGGGCAACGGTAATTAAAGTTTGTTTTCCGACTTTTTCCTCGGCTGTAATCCTCTGCGTGGGCCATCGGTTTTCATATTAGTACTTCCGGACGTCAAATCAGCTTAGCAAAGTGGAGTCATTCAAGGAGTTTGACCTAATTCCCGTATTGGCAGAGGGCAAAGTGTAAGCGGAGTGGCAGTGAAACTGTATTGATAGGGACAGCCGTGCAAGTTAGTTTAGATATTAGTTGAAATTAGGAAATATATTGGGGAACCTAGAGTTTCTTACTTTATTTCTTCTTCTTATTCTCGAGAAGACTTATTTTTATGACAGGCAGCAAACGGGTCTGAAGATCATCTGAAGTTGGTAAGTACCCTATCACTCAAGCTCGTAGAGACAGCAACGCCAAAAGAGTCATAGGTTCATCGTTCATACATGACTGGCTCGGTGGCTCAATTGGTAGTGACCTCTGCCTTCTGAGCCAAGGGTCGTGGGTTCGATCCCCACACATTACAAACATTTGTGTGCATGAACATGTCTGTTTATATTGGTCTCCGGAACTCTCCGGAACTCCGGAAACCCTACTCACCGGCAGAAACACAACCCGGAGGTCATTTTGGCTGTATTCTATAGGGTGGAGGTCCTTTCCCGGACGGGCGGCTCATTTCGGGTAAAGATTCGATATGCCCCACCTGACTTCAAGTACCTAAGCTTACTTTGGCCACTTTGGCGTTGGAGCAATTCATTGACCTTGCACAAAATGGTACAAAAGGCGAACTTAATGCTAGGAGCATTCTCTAGCAGTTCACCTTTGTGTCATGCAGAAAGCAGAATTTGAGTGCGGTGAGTGCACAAAGAGAACACAATAGTTATAAGTAAAACCCTAATTTATATAAAATAAACTATTAATATAAAATTATGCTACATATACTGAATATGATATATGTATATATTTGAAGTTATTTGATAGATATTTATTTATTTCATATACTTGGCACCACGAAGCAAATACAAAGCTTGGCACAAATAATAGCAAAAAGTATCGAAGGGATACACATTTCGATATTACCATTGCTTCTTATTTTATTTATTTAATATGTTTGTTTGTATTTATCGAAGATTTATGTTTGTAAAAAGAGAAGCATTGCTTCACTGCTATTGACTTTGTCTCAATGGACGAGAGAAAAATATTTGTTAAGGAAGGCATTTTTTGTTAAAGGGAAAAGAAATAAGTGAGCTCATACGTTATTTTACCGGCATGATTACGGTATACTTGAAGTAAGCGACCGGAATAAGTTCTAAAGAAACAACTTGTTGTTGATCTTAGTCATTTGTTTGAGTTAACATTTACCTACTGTTTTGTATTGCTTAACTTAGACAGGCTTTCCGGCAATCTCTGAGACAACAAGACAAACCGAGTTACCCAAGATAATTTATTTTTTCCAATTTCGGTATTTATCAGTTCACAAAACTAAAACAAATGAAGACGCCCGTGTGGCTTACGTGACGTAGAAGACAACTATCCTGGGTTATCAAGAAACGGCCTAAAGTTTCAAGTTTTCCTGCTCTTTCCTGCCCCATGCCATTAAGTCATAGAATGCCCTTCCAGCTTATATGTCTCCTTCCTCTTACAATCCTGGGTTCTTTAGGTGGGGCGTGAAACGGCATCTCAGTGGGACTTAAGGGTGAGGGCGAAAGGCGCGGTGGGTTTTCCCGGGTGTACCTGTCAACCTAACATTTGGACCTTACGACCGCTTACGATCAGGTGGAGTGAGGTCATTCCGAACACTCTTATTATATAAAAAGTTTATGTTTCTAAAAATTAAGAACATTCCATACAACTTTTCACCCCTAAGAAACCTTTTTTCACATTAAAATGTAGCCTATATTCTTTCTCAAGCTATAGACTATACGTGTAGTTAGCAAATTTTATTTAATCGGAGATTGGGAGAAGCCTATGTCCAGCACTGATACAGGCTGATGATGATGATTTAATCGGATCAGTTTTGGCGTGAAAGCGTCAAAACATGTACGAAAAACTCATTTAAATAACAAACAATCTTGTGATGAACACTTGTGTTTGTTCCGTGTCTGGGTGTTTATATTTCTATTTAAGTATTTTTTTGTGGTACCTTCGTTGTTCTGATACCCATAACACAAGTGCTTAAGCTACTTACTTTGGGATCGTAGCAATGTATGTGATGTTGCCTGATATTTATTTATTATTATTTAAATAAAATCAATCAATATCAATTCAAACAAGTGTAGTAAAAGACCCAAGAAACATAAGGTCTAGCCCTTTATTCCTACCGCAGGCCTAGAACTAACTTGTGCAAACACACGCGAACATTGGACCCGTAACGTTCCGTTACATGATTTATGTAACAACTTTGACAATGACAAGTGAGCGTGTAACGGAACGTTTGTGATGCTGATTACATTTTTGTTGTAAATTTTGGTATAGGCTATTGGGTATGTTGATGCATGATGATTTTAAGAGAGGTAGGGCATAGCGAATCTTCGCTCGAATTGAGCTGCCCGTCCGGGGTCCGTCCACCACCCTATTAAATACCGCAGCCAAATGACCTTCGGGTCGTGTTTCTGCTGGTGAGTAGGGTGTCCGGAGCTCGTGGAGGGTTAGGGTTGGGCCGGCATGGCAGTGGCAACTGACAGGTAACTGACCAGTTACTTGCCAGTTGTCACAGCGACTTGGGCCTCTCTTTCGCTTTCCATCAGGCGTAGGGAAGCCTAGCACTATAAAAAAAAGAAAAAAAATGTATTACTAGCTGCTGCCCGCGGCTTCGCCCGCGTTCATGTAGATGTATCACAGAAGAGTTTTTTCTTCATCCTTATTTTCGCAATTGAAGGTAGTCTATGTCCTTCCTCAGGGTCTAAAGATTTTCTGTGCCAAATTTCATCAAAATCGGTTGAGAGGTTTAAGCAGAAAAGCGTAACAGGCAGACAGATAGACAGAGTTACTTTCGCATTTAGAAAAATAAAATAATTTATTTCTGCAAATAGATTTACAAGTAAATTCTTTTGCACGTCAAACTTTTTTACCCTACTAGCACTTCGACGTGATAAGGATGGGGCCTGATGAAAAGAAGTGCCGCAAGAAACTCATTAATTTTTATTTTTTTTTTCAAAAATATACATAATCATCATACTTTTGATGTCATACTTTTTGTTAAGTGCAGGCGAGCAGCTCATTATGTCCATGTAATATTGTCGTCTAGGAAGTCTTGTATTTTATAATATCCTTTTTTCATAAGACATGACTTAATATGAGACTTAAACCTATGTATTGGTAAATCAACAATATTCTGTGGCACTTTGTTAAAGATTGTGTCAAAGTACCGATACACACATTGGTGCATTGGGCGCAAAACGTTACTTTGGTGCAAATATGAGTATCTCCAATGTGTGGCCGCGGCTTTAAGCTACAGTGGTACCTAACACCATCTGTTTCAGCCCACCTGCATAATGAGTTCACGAACTAGACCTCCAAAGCTATGACGCGGCAGGCAAATTAAATCGTCCCTTGTTTATTGAATCCGAAGACAGTGACGTAACCGCGGGAGCGGCTGGAGCGGCGCCAGGCTTGTATTAGATGCAGGAGCGCGCCTCCGATGTGTACTACCGTCCAACTTGGACGTCACTTGCCTATTAGATATAAATATCCAATTGTAAGAGATGTAAGGGAGCGACCTATCATATTTTCGCTCCAAGCCAACCTCACCTGCCCTTGGCGCATCGTGCCGAATAACAAACGAGGCGCTGGCAACCAACTGGTGGCGGTATAACCATCACAATTGAAGGCGTAGCTAAATACCTACTACAGACCGGTAACGAGCAGCGTCGCCGGAGCGAGAAGCTACGCCCTGCGCCCGCAACCCGCCTGCCCAGCGGGGCGATTATGGGTATATCCTCCAGATGTTTGCTCTAAATGGCAAACAACTGGAGAGGCCTATGTCTGTAATAGGCTGATGATGATGATTATGTTTATTCTTCGCCTACCCTGCGTGGCCGTTATGAGTAACCTCCATATTTTTACCCAAAGCGTTTTTATGCATTTAGCATAGTGACAAGCTAAAAGGAAGTCCAAATCGCTCTGACAACGGGCAGGAAACCTCAGTTTCTAGTCAGTTACCACAGCTGGCCCGTAAGATTCATCTTCACGCTTCGTTTAAAGGATCCTATACTGTAAGAAGGAGGAAACACGTGTGCTGGCAGAGAATTCCTAGAAAAGTATAGATGTCTAAAGCCTGAGAATGAATATAAAGAAAGTATACAAATAGGTATACAATTTTTATGCCCACAAATATTTGTACTGTGCGGGGATCGAACCCTGAATCCTTGACCACTGTGTCAGAACTGGCCATTAAACGGTCCGATTTCAGAGGAATTTCCTCCCGAGAACGTTGCGTTTGTGGAATGAGCTGCCTGCTGATGTTTTCTCGGGGGAATACAGTATGGGGCACTTCAAGTCGAAAGTAAATAGGTTCCTAAAGGGTCGGCTAAGCGCATGCGATGCCCCTGGTGTTGCAGGCGTGCATGGGCTACGGTAACTGCTTACCATCAGGCGAGCCGGTAGCCATTTGCCATCCTAGTGGTATAAAAAAAAACATAAACCGAACTGGTCGTCAAACAACATATAAAATACAAAACAAGTTACTCGAATATTGTCATATTATAATAAGAATAATAAATCATTTATTCAGTAAACAGCTATTTTTTTACTTAATAATAATGGCTGGTGCCCCCTTCTAAGCTTATAAAAGCCTGTGGCAGGGCGCACCGCTCCTCAGTAACACTTACATACACTAATATTGATACAGTATACCAGATGTTTGTCCATAAATTGACATGACAGCCAAATTAAATCGTTCGCTTGTCCATTGAATCCGAAGACTGATGCAACGTGGCTGGAGCGATGCCAGCCTTATATTAACTGCGGGATGCGCCCTCGCTGGCCCCAACTTGTGCTCCACTCGGGAACTTACTTGGTGTCCCTGATTGTAGTCAGGGGTGCTCCCGAGGGCGCCCGCGTGGGATAAGTTGTGCCTTGACTATAACTTCTTGGCTTTACTTTAACGAATATAAGGCTTTTAATGGGTTGCCAAAGCACGTGTGATTATGGGCTGCGGTAAACGCTTACCATCAGTCAGGCCAGCAGATTTTTTTTGCACTAATCGTATGAAAAACAGCTAAAGACATAAATAATGAGTTTATTTCTAAGGCTATTGTTCAATTTAATCATAAATAAAAACATTCTAGATTCGGCAAACGGAGAAGAGAGGTAGGGCATAAAGAATCTTCGCTATAATGGAGCTGCCCGTCCGGGGAAGGACCTCCACCATTATAGAATACCGCAGCCAAATGACCTCCGGGTCGTGTTTCTGCCGGTGAGCAGGGTTTCCGGAGCTTGGTCAGGGTTAGGCATGGCGGTGGTAACTGATCGGTAACTGACCAGTTACTTGCCTGTTGTCACAGTGACTTCTGATACATCTAATTCCATCATCATCAGCCTATCGCTGGTCGTGCACTCCTGGACATAGGCCTTTCCAGTTGTTCGCCACTTTAGGGTTTACCCATAATCGCCACGCTATGCAAGCGGGTTGGCGAACGCAGGGCGCGTCTCCTCGCTCCAGTGACGCTACTGCCTATATACTACTAGGTGATGATGCGACTGTGGTGCACCACTGCAGACCATGGCACATTTGCGCACCTGCCGGCTGTGTCCCACTACGTGCACAATGGTTGACCTTTGTAAGGCGACCAATAACGGCCTCCAAGTCGCCAGGTTTTGGGCTGGTTCCGTTTGAGGTGATGTACCATTGACTCGACAAGAAGAAGAAGACTACTAGGTACTATTTTCTATCCTATTGTAATGAAACAATGCCATGTAAACAAGCACGTGTTTAGAGCACATACGATCTTTGGTACCCCTCTGGCCTGTCGCCAAGGGAGCGGGCACAAACTTCCAAACTCCGCATCTACTCACGCCAGCCACTTCGTTAGTATGTCGGCTAACTTTTAGTCGGCTCTGATCTGTGTTCATCCGGACACAATTTGTATACCTATTAGATGAGTCTAGAGAATTGGAAATTTCTCAGATGGTACTTAGATCTGAATCCAGGGTAAAGCCAAGAACTGTTGTTGGGTTTTTAATACTTTTTTTATAAGAAGAGTGTTCAGGAGGACCTAACTCCACCTGACGGTAAGCGGTCGTGAGGTCCAAATGTTAGGTCGACAGGCACAATAGAACAAACCCACCGCTTCTATCGCCCTCACCCTGAAGACCCACTGAGATGCGGTGTCACGCTCTACCTAAAGAACCCAGGATTGTAAGAGAAAGGAAACACATGATATCCTACCAATAAAATTGTCTTAAGCATTTCACACCCAAAACGCGTAATATCTGATTCCCTTGTCAGGCAAGTGGTTTAAACGTCCCATCTATTCGGCAGAGCAATTACTTGGAATACGGATTCATTTCGCCGAAAGCAGTATATCCGTATCGGGGAGATTTTGGACTTCAGCCAATTTCTTACTGCGCTAGATCATGGCGCTAGTTTCTACGTGCACTCATTAGAATGGGCGATTGGATGTACAAAGCTAACAGTATCCTGTGGGGCCGGTATTTATGTATGGAGCAGTGGCTAAACTGATTGGAAGAAGTAGCACTAGTCTGCTACAGTAAACTACAGATTTTATAACATTTTGCCAAAATAGGTATATTTGTCTGTGTGATTTCCAGATTTAAAATAGGACCACCGCATTTCATCCAGTGTATGTCGTAGAAGACGGCTAAGGAAATGGGCAATAGTTTAGTACACCTTAACCTTAAGCTGAGGCAGATAGAGGCTGAGGGATGTAAGGGAGCGGCCTATCATCTTTTCGCTCCAAGCCAACCTCACCTGCCCGTGGTGCATCCTGCCGAATAACAAACGAGGCGCTGGCAACCGACTGGTGGCGGTATAACCATCACAATTGAAGGCGTAGCTAAATACTAAAGACCGGTGACGGGCAGTAGCGTCACCGGAGCAAGAAGCTACGCCCTGCGATCGCCAACCCGCCTGCCCAGCGTGGCGATTATGGGTATATCCTCCAGATGTTTTCTCTAAGTGGCGAACAACTGGAGAGGCCTATGTCCAGCAGTGGACTGTAATAGGCTGATGATGATGATGATGCAGATACTCCCAAATGACGATTGTCTGTAGTGGATTGCAAGAGGCTGATGATGATGATGATAACCAAATATACCAACGTTTAAAAAACATTATATCATTAATTTACCCTACCAATTCTGAATCAGTTGATAGTTTATGAGAGGTAGGGCATAGCGAATCTTCGCTCGAATTGAGCCACCCGTCCGGGGAAGGACCTCCACCCTATAGAATACCGCAGCCAAATGACCTCTGGGTCGTGTTTCTGCCGGTGAGTAGGGTTTCCGGAGCTCAAGAGGGGTTAAGGTTGGGCCGGCATGGCGGTGGCAACTGACAGGTAACTGACCAGTTACTTGCCAGTTGTCACAGCGGCTTGGGCTTCTCTTTCGCTTTCCATCAGGCGTAGGGAAGCCATTATGTCGAGCCACTATAAAAAAAATAGGTCACCTCATGCCTTCTTTTTAACAATACGATGTAAACGAATTCTACAGATATTTATTTTAAATTTCTCTTAAATTATAGCACAGCGTAGCAAATGACATACTTCTACAATTATAAGGAAACCATTGCTTACATAATGGTTGCACACTTCTGAAACCAGTCCTCAACTATAATAAAAAAATCACTTCCTATGTTGCAAAGGTAAGTTTTGATTAGCCAGCAAAGCCTGATACTTTGAAAGAATCAGATAAAAATAATAAAATCTTTATAGAAGTAAAAGACTGCAAAGGACGGTAAGGGTAATATCGCCATAAAGTAAATTTGAAAACGTAGCAACATTTTATATCGTGGTTGCTACATTGTTGGGGAGGAAAATCAAATGAGGTTTCGCGGGAGTATGTACTGTGTGTAGGTAAGGGTAGGTAGGGTTTGAAGATCTGGGGTATCAGGCTGGAAGACCTCCTCGAGTGCCACTCAGATGCCAGTCCCCGGTAATTCCTTCTTAATTACTGGGGAACGGCAGTTGGGTTGGCCGGTTTACCCTGGGCAACGTATTCTGGTGGGGACCGTTCTGTCGGTCGTTGCCAGATGCGGCTGACGTTCCAGCACTCCACCCCTCCCTCCCCTTCCCTGTTGGGAAGGGTAGTAGTGGAGGGGTAGCACGGCGTTCTGCCGCCGTGCACACTGTTCCCCCCTCCTGGGGGCCAGTGGGCTTGACTGCCTACTTGCCAGTCCTTGTGAATCCTCGCGGATTCTATGGGAACGGTAACAGGCGGTCCTGGGGTATCCTGGGCAACGGAGGGTAGTAATTTCTTAGGGGATTACTACTCGACGGCAGACCCCCTACGAAGGGGACGAGTCCTCCCGCTCGTTTCGCTTCGGGTTGCCGCGGTCTGGCGGCGTCGGATGGCGGATAGTTTCCGCGACTGCTCTCCTGTGGCAGATTGGTGGAGTGCTTCATGCACTGTCGGTGGTGAAGTCTGGTTGGGCGACGTGCTCTTCGTCCTATTGGACTTTCATTGTCGGAGCTTCGGCTCGTGGTGTGGCGGTGTAGCACCGCGGCGCGGTGGTTGGTCTTCTGATCAACCGCCGGGCAACCTGTTACCCCTGCCGTGTTTCTCGGCGGGGGGCCAGGGGGCCTGCCTTTATTGGCGGGTCTGAGTGGAGACAACCACAGTAAAAAACCACCAGCGCGGCGGGTTCGTTGGCTGCGAGCACGCAGTCGGCGGACAGACTCCGGTCAACCGTCGGGCAGCCTGTTACCCCTGTCGTGTTTTCGGCTTGCCTTAACCGGCCGGCCCGAGAGGAGACAACCTCAGTAAAAAACCACCCCGCGCGACGGGTCCGCTGACTGCGAATATCGTAGTCGGCGGACAGACTCCGGTCACCGTCGGGCAAACCTGTTTCCCCGGCCGAGTTCCTTGGGACTCTAGTAGTTCCATGGGATTTTGCTGGGACCAGGGGGCTTGCCTTGACCGGCCGGCCCAAGAGGAGAAAACCTCACTAAAAAACCCCAATCCCACCGCTGTGGAGGCACGTGGCAGGTGGGGCCCCCATTTGGGGGTCGTCGGCTGGGTAAAGGTCGGCGGAGCGGCTCAGCCCACGGGGAACGCCCGCCCCCCGTGGCCGTAAGTAGGGTTGTCCGGGCAAGGCGCCTCTGCCCGGATTGACGTTTTAATTGCGACCACTCTCGTGGGAATATTCTGGATAAGTCAAATAAAAACCCTGGGGAAAAACGGGGGGGAATGGAAGATGTGGAGGAGTTAGGCGATACGCCTAAAAGAGTGACGCGCCGTTCTGCGCGCTCAGCAGTTGATAGGGAAGGGGAGACGAGTGTGCCCTCGGGCGGAGTTTTGCCGCCCTCGGGCGAGGCGTCGGTGCCTTCGGGCGTAGTGATTCCGCCTTCGGGCGAGGCGAGTGGTGAGTGTTCGGGCAATGTGCCCTCTCTGGAGATGGGTTCTCCATCCAGAAGCCGCGCGTCATCTGCGGCCTCCTTGAGAGGGTCATTTTTCCGGAGACCCTCGGAAATATCGGACTCGGACGAGAGCACCGCTTCCCGCGCGAGCTTTCTCAAGCGGAAGCGGGGCGAACTTAGCGCGGACTCTGCCTCCGCCTCTGATTCCCAATTACCTAAGGGGAAAGGGAAAAAGACAGCCGGAAAGGCGAAAAGAGGGCGTGGCCGACCGTGTACTACAGGGGAGTACGTCGGCCGTGCTGCGGCCCTGCAGGAGCTCAACGCGGCCAAAAAGGCCGCGCTAGAGCTGGAACTGGACGAACGGCTGGCGGCTGCGGATCGGGAGGCCCGCGCTGCCATGCTAAAGTCCGGCTATGGCGCAAACTCTGCCGAAGATCTTCGGCAAATGACTACGGCTCAGCTCTCAGAGATGGCGGTTAGCGACCTGGCGGGGATGGATCAGTTCA
This sequence comes from Conogethes punctiferalis, assembly GCA_031163375.1. NCBI lineage: Eukaryota > Metazoa > Arthropoda > Insecta > Lepidoptera > Crambidae > Conogethes > Conogethes punctiferalis. Next base: position 14,998,510 of record CM062093.1, read on the forward strand.
TCGCCACGTCGTCTAATCTTAAGGGCACCCATCGGAAGGGCCTAAATGAGAAGTCCCGGCACTTGAGGGACACAATGGAGGAATGGTCGAAGCGCACGACCTCCGACGAGACCAAACGCCTCCAGGCGACGGTCTCCCGATTGTCGGCGGAAAATGCGCTTCAGACCAGTAAACTGGTGCAGCAGACGGCTGAGGTTGAACGCCTCAGGGCCGAAATAGCCCAGCTCAGGGCTGAATTGAAGGCCGCCCTTGAAAGCGGCCTTTCTCATGGGGTTCAGCGGATGGAAGTTGCCGACGTTCTGTCGTCGGATTCTCCGCCCCCATCAATACAGGAGGTAATCGACCGTGCCATGAACGACCAGAAGGTGTTCACGAGGACTCTGGTCAAGGGGTTGGAACAAAAACTACTCAACCCCGGCGCGGAAGAGCGGCTTCGTCCGCCGCTTGCGGCGGACAAGAAACGTAAGGAGCCAGTGGTGATGTTAGAGCGCTTGCCGGAGCCTTTCAAGGCTCCCCAGGCGCCACCCAAGCCGCAGAGGGCAACTAAGCCCCCTAAGGCATCCGCTGGACCCTCGATGGCCAAGGCTGCTAGATCGGCCCCTCCGCCACTTCCAACGGCGGTCCCACTGACGACACCTGAGCCTCTTCCAGAGGACGTGCTGTTGCCGTCCACAACCCCCGCTAACGAGGGGTGGTCAACGGTCGTCCGAAAGAAGAAGGCGAAGAAGACTTCCGCGGCTCCTCCTGCGGCGCAGAAGGCGCCACAGTCTAAGCCGCAGCAGTCGAGAAGGGGCAAACAGCCCGCCCCTAAGGCTGCCGCTGAGGCTGCTACACCTGCGGCCAAAGCCAAGCCCAAGCGGAAGCCGAGAAACAAAAAGAGGAAGCTAGCTCCTCCCCAAACCTCCGCGGTGGTGGTTACCCTATCCGCGGAGGCTGCTGAAAAAGGGGAGACGTATGAGTCCGTGCTCAGGAAAGCACGGACTCACGTCGATGTCGTACAACTCGGCATCGGAGCGGTCCGCTGCCGCCAAACGCAGACCGGGGCTCGTAAATTCGAGTTCCCCGGGGCTGCCAGTGCGGAGGCGGCGGACAAATTCGCGGAGAAGCTGAGGGAGGTGGTCGCGGATGTGGCAAAAGTCACCCGGCCACAGAAGATGGTTGACCTGGCCCTCTCTGACCTCGACGACTCTATTACAAAAGAGGAAGTCGCTCTAAGATCGCGGAGGTCGGAGATGCAGTCCGGAGCACGTAGGGCCGGCAATATTCGTACTGGACGCGGCGGCGTTGGCGCGATTCGCGTGCAATGCCCAGTCACAGCCGCGAAAACGGATTATTGACGGGGGGCGTCTGCTGCTGGGCTTCAGCTCGATCTCTGTCCGAGCGCTGGAGGCCCAGCCCCTCCGCTGCTACCGTTGTTACGGTATTGGGCACACTCGCGCACTTTGTCCGTCCCCGGTTGATAGGACGGACCTATGTTTCAGGTGCGGCGAGTCGGGCCACAAATCCGCTGCGTGCACCGCTAAACCTCGGTGTGCGGTGTGCGCAGCTAGTCGAAGCCATGTGGCATATTATGAGGGGGAGAAACTGCGCTCCCCCCATGAAGAGAGGAAGACTCGGGACCCCGACCCAGCCCCGGACGTCAACGGCTGCCAACCAACCGGCGGCTGAAGGTGATGGTGCAATGTCCGAATGATGGGTCAGGTCGGACATTGCACATTTCTCCAGGGTAACTTGAACCACTGCCGCTCGCCCAGGACCTCTTTTCCCAGTCCATGGCCGAGTGGGCAGTGGACGTTGCTATTGTCGCCGAGCCCTATTTTGTTCCCGACCACTGGGTCGGGGACCGCGAGGACTTGGTGGCCATCGTTCGGCGGGCCTCCTCGACCTCTCCCCCTATCACACTTCGTGAAGGGGGTCAAACTACGTTGTGGCTGAATGGGGGGATATTACCATCTTAGGGGTCTATTTCTCCCCGAACCGATCCCTCCAAGAATACAGTGCCTTCTTGCCCGACTCTCCGTCGTCATGTCTGGACTCTCTTCTCGCCAGGTCTTGGTCGCTGGCGATTTCAATGCCAAGTCGGTGGCCTGGGCAATCCGGCCACCGCTTGTAACAGGCGCGGCCAAATGACCGAGGCCTGGGCGATTTCGGCGAGAGTTGTGCTCCTTAATAGGGGCAACACTTACACGTGCGTGCGACAGCGGGGGGGGTCAGTGGTGGACATTGCGTTCGCCACCCCTGCTCTCGCCGCACGTGTGAGTAATTGGCGCGTCGAAAGAGTGGAAACACTGTCAGACCACCGATATATCCGGTGGGTCAATCTCCACTTCCACTCCAACTCCATCTGGCGTCTCCCGTAGCCAAGTTAGGCCCGTTTTCCCCGCGTTGGGCGATTTCCCGTCTGGACCGGGGGGTTGCAAAGGAGGCCGCGTTCCTACAGGATTGGTTCGCGCCCCCCTTCTCCGGTCCGGACATCGACGTCGATGCGTCTGCCGCTGTCCTGCGGGACGCTTTGACCGAGGTGTGTGATTCATCCATGCCTCGGTCTAAGCGCCCACCGCTCGAAGGGCGGTGTTTGGTGGAGTGACGAAATCGCCGGACTTCGGGCGAATTGCGTCGCTGCTCGACGTGCATACCAGCGCAGCCGTCGCCGCAGCACCAGAAACGCCGAAAATGAGGCCCGCCTATATGCCTCCTATGTTGAGGCTAGGCGGGGTCCTCAAAGCGGCAATTGGGGAGGCAAAAGACCGGGGGCGAGCCGAAATGCTCGAGGGTCTTAACAACGATCCGTGGGGGAGACCATACCGGGCGGCGCGCAACCAGCTGCGCCCCATTGGTCCCCCACTGACCGAAACCCTCGAGCCAGGCTTATTGGGGGAGGTGGTCCGGGTTCTGTTCCCGGCCCAATCTCCATCTTTTTCTCCCCCAATCCTCATACCCCCTTATGGGGCAGGGCCCTGTAGATGAGGAAATCCCCCCGGTCTCCGCGGAGGAATTCGGCGAGGTGGTCTTACGCCTACGCGCCAAGAAGACTGCGCCAGGCCCGGACGGGCGTGCCGGCTCGTGTCGTCGCTCTTGCGGCGACACAAATGGAGGAGCGGTTTCGGGACCTCTTCGATCGCTGTCTTGCGGTCGGGAGGTTCCCGAAATCATGGAAAGTCGGACAGCTGTGCCTCCTACGAAAGGAGGGGCGCCCAATCGACTCCCCGTCCGCATACCGCCCCATAGTCCTCCTTGATGAGGTGGGGAAAGTGTTTGAAAAAATAATTTCTCAGCGGATTGTTGAACACCTGACGGGGGTCGGCCCGGACCTGTCTGATAGACAGTATGGGTTTAGGGCTGGGCGCTCCACCATAGACGCCCTGACGGAGTTGAAGACTATGGTTGGGGAGGCAGAACGGAGTGGGCAGGGTGTGTTGGCTATATCTTTTGATATAGCCAACGCTTTCAACACAATCCCGCACTCCACCATCTTGGAGGCCCTTCGATACTTCGGCCTCCCCACCTACCTGCAGAGCATCCTCGCCAACTATTTGGCTGAGCGCGAAGTCTCCTACGTCGATAGGAGTGGCACTCTGTGCCGGTATAGGGTTGAGGCCGGTGTTCCACAGGGGTCCGTTCTCGGGCCCCTCCTGTGGAACATCGGCTTTGACTGGGTCCTGCGAGGCGCTCTCCTCCCGGGCACGGGCGTCATCTGCTATGCGGATGACACCCTTTTCACTGCCCGGGGGAGGAGTTATGAGGAGGCCGCTCGTCGAGCTGCGGCTGGTGGCTCCTTACTTGTCCGGCGCATCGGTTTGTTGGGACTGGAAGTGGCACTTAATAAGACCGAGGCCATCTTTTTCTGTAGGCCTCGGATGCGCCGCCCTCGTGACGCCTGTATCACCGTGGAGGGCGTCACCATCACGGTCGGAGACGTGCTCAAATATTTGGGCCTCTTGTTGGATACGCGATGGCAGTTTGGCCCGCACTTTAGCGGGCTGTCGTCGCGTCTCCTCAAAGCTGCGGATTCATTTTCCTGGCTCCTTCCAAACCTGGGGGGGCCAAAAGCTCATGTTAGGAAATTATATGCTGGCATCATCCGCAGCATGGCTATGTATGGGGCGCCGATCTGGGCAGATGTGGTCTCGCGTAGGAACAATGTGACACATCTTCGGCGCCCCCAAAGGGCTATAGCTCAGCGCATCACACGGTCATACCGGACTGTGGGGTTTGATGCGGTATGCGCTCTGGCCGGCACCCCTCCCTGGGAGCTCGATGCTCAGGTGCTGGCCACGACCTATCTTTGGTTGGCAGCGGAGAGGGCGCGCGGGGAGCGCCCTGCCCCCGCTGAAAGAGGCGCTGTGCGGAGCGAGGCCCACGACGAGATGGTTCGTTTGTGGACCGAGGACCTCGCCTCCGCACAATTCGGACGACGGCTTTTGGACGCATTAGGCCCAGTCCTTAAGGAGTGGCTCGAGCGGCAGCATGGGTTCCTCACGTTTCGTCTGGTGCAGGTATTGTCTGGGCATGGTTGCTTCGGACAATATCTGCATCGGATCGGACGGGAGGAATCCACTGCGTGTCACGAGTGTGGTGCCGGGTGTGACACGGCAGATCACACCCTGGCTGCCTGTCCGGCGTTTGATGGTCCCCGAGCCGTTCTGGTCGGCTCGGTGGGGACCGACTTGTCGCTCCCAGCAGTTTTACGCTCAATGCTGGGGAGCCGATCATCCTGGCTAGCGATGGCCTCCTTTTGTGAGACGACAATGTCCCAAAAGGAGGCCGCGGAGCGGGAGCGGGAAGACGATCCCAATGCCCCCCCGCTCCGCCGACGAAGAGGTGGGCGCTCGCGGCGAACGTTCCGCCGCCTGATGCCGCCTGACGGGGCCCAGCGGGTGGTTGGTGCGGGGGCACCTCCACCTGCATCGCACGGGTCCCCGTCTCCGTCGGACGGGAGTGGGTTGTCCTTTCGGACCCCTCCCGTCGCTCCCCCCTAGGGGGGTGAGCTTGTAGGAGTCTGCCGGTTAGGGCAGACTGCGCTGGCGGTGTCAAGGTTGTATGAGTCATCCTCAGGCCCCTTGGCACCGTCCCCATAGGCGCTTGACGAAAGGGCCGGGGTTTTTAGTGGGTATTCCCTGCCTCCCTTACACCTTGAGGCAGGGCGAGTCCCACATAACCCGCCCCTCCCCCGAGCGGCGGGTATGCCTAAAAGCATTTTCCCCGGCTTAAAAAAAAAAAAAAAAAAAAAAAAAAAAGGGTTTGAAGATCTGGTCGTTACGGTGAGCTTGGCGTAAAATATTTATAGTGAAAGAGCTTCAGTGGTGTTGGATGCTTAACTACCTTAGCCTGCCACATGGGAGGTTCAATCAAATCGAGCCACATAACAAAAACTTAGACAACATCTCTTGGAGGCGTAGCTAAATACCACAGACCGATGACGGGCAGCAGCGTCACTGGAGCAAGAAGCGCCCTGCGATCACCAACCCGCTTGCCCAGCGTGGCGATTATGGGTATATCCTCCAGATGTTTGCCCTAAGTGGCCTAACTGGAGAGGCCTATGTCCAGCAGTGGACGGCAATAGGCTGATGATGATGATGATTGGTAATAAAAAGTATGTATCTCGGGGAGTTAATCAGTTTTCTACTACCCGTATTCCAACTTAGTTTGCGACTAGAGGTCGCTGTTCGGCCCAGCGTGGCGTGTCTCATATAAATAATTAATTTTGAAATCAACAAAGAATCATTTAATACTTGGTTTGCTTTAAAGGACGCGAAAAAGAGAGACCCCGAGCAAAATCTTAATGTTACTTTGACATTTCAACCTTCTTCACCCCACTGTCTCTAAGGATTGAAAGAAACTTCAGCCGGTAACAGGGTTAACAATAGCGAGTGAGCAACTAACCATGACAGTCTGAACCTTTCTCGAATTCGCAACTCAGTTTAAAACAACTGAACATCTTTATATAAGTAAGTAAGTCTGGCTAATTGCAATTAAGTGGTCCCACTCTCGTTCTGTGTCAAAATTTAATTTGCCCGAAGAAGCCGGAATGATGCTACAATTAATTCAAAATCGTGAAATTGAGTTAGTTGGTATTGCCGGCGCTTTTGTTGAGTTGAGTTCGTCTGAGATGTTTAAGGGTTATAGGGAGTTGGTTGAAAGTTTGAGTGAGTTGTAGAAGACATTGTAGATTTTGAAAAAAAGATGATTTTGTTTGTAATATGTTTTCTTATTGTCTGTGTTTTGTGCAATAATTAGTATATATCTATCTATCGCAACGCGCGTGTGACACCCCTGGTGTCGCAGGTGTCCATAGGCTGCGGTAACTGCTTAACATCAGGCGGGCCGTAGGCTTGTTTGCCACCCAGTGGTATAAAAAAAATATCTATAATCTTCTTCAATATGGTGACAAGGGGACCAATTTAAGAAGTACACCCTTTAGAACAAACAAAGATTTTTTCAACTCCGTTCACAATTCTCGGAAATATTATGTAGTAACAAACATACAACAAAAAAAATCAGTCAAGTTGAGAACCTCCTCCTTTTTTTGAAGTCCAATCGATGAGATGAGATTTTTTAAAAAAAAAATCTTGGTGAACCAAGAAATTTTAATTCTTTATCCCTCATCACAAGTCCGTCTACTACCGGTCTACTTAAAGAAATTAAGTAGACCCCTAATATAATACAGCACTGAAGTTATCTAATTAGCGTTTTCACTTATCCAATTTACAACTTAACCATAGAGTTTTGAACAATAACAATTTGTTACTCAGCGTTTGAATGTTAAAAGCAATAAATAAAAAGTTAAATAGCGATGCTAGAAGTAGGACAAAGGCTTGCTATAAATTGCGCCAGTTGAAGCATTGGGTGGAGGTAGGGTGACCACAAATTTGCAGGGTCGCAGGGATTTTTGTCAAGCGCCACCCACGGAGCGCTTGACAAAAGTCGTGGCTTTTTATTTTTTTAGTTTGGGGCTAGATGGCGATGTGTGGCCCAGCGTGGCATGTCTTGGCCCTTTTTTTTGACGGGTATGCCCTGCCTCCCTTCCATGTTGAGACAATGTCCCGCTCTCCTATACCAAACCTCCGGGGCGGTGTGAGCCCCGCATCACCCTCTACTCCTGTCAGTAATAGGGACGAGTGAGCAGCATTTTTCTGGTTAAAAAAATGGGTCTGAACCTGAAGTCACATTAACGGACATCAAATTACAGACGGCCACTCATCAGCGTACCGTTGTCTGTCATATTTCTAAAAATCTTGAAAGCAAATCTACTTTAAGAATTGGATATTAATAATTTATTTTATTGACCTCTACCATCTGAAGCCAAGGGTCATGGGTTCAATTTCCACCCGGTACAAATAATATATACGACCAGTTGCGTTCCCTGCCTACGCTCTGACACAGTAGTCGCTTGATCGTTCCCCGCACCCACCATTAGTCCAGACTCGAAACAAACATAATTATTTTCCACATTGATTGTCTTTAGGTAGGTATTCCGGTGAAAAAAAAACTGGCGGATTGAATTAGCTTTAAAAATTTTAAAACCATGGTATTCAAATAAATGTATCATAAACGTGTAGTTTTATATTGAGTATCGGTCAACAATACCGTTAGTTTTTGGTCACCCTACCGTTACATTTGGCGGTCAGCCAGGCAAGGTAGCGGGTTCGATGCCAGCGCTCGGCTAATGAGCACCTGATCTCGGCCTGGCTGCAGTAGTTACAGACGAGCCCAATTACACCTGCTGTTGGTGTACCTACTGGAGTTTTTGGATCGTTGAGTAGCTTTTAACACCCAAGCCTCTCTGGTGTTAATAGTTTTTTTGTAAATGTACAATAATGAGAGAGGTAGGGCATAGCGAATCTTCGCTCGAATTGAGCCGCCCGTCCGGGGAAGGACCTCCACCCTATAGAATACCGCAGTCAAATGACCTCTGGGTCGTGTTTCTGCCGGTGAGTAGGGTTTCCGGAGCTCATGGGGGGTTAGGGTTGGGCCGGCATGGCAGTGGCAACTGACAGGTATCTGACCAGTTACTTGCCCGTTGTCACAGCGACTTGGGCTTCTCTTTCGCTTTCCATCAGGCGTAGGGAGGCCATTATGTCGAGAAACTATAAAAAAAAAATGGTACAATCCTCCGCACGCTGGGAAAGAGCCTAGTCGCAAGTACCGGATGCGTCTCGAAGGTGGGAAAGACCATGGGTTGGTGGGTCATGTCGCCCAATGGACGTCGCAACAGCCTTACCTGATCATCGTCATATCTTCTGTATTCATCTTTGTTTATTAATTGTGACGTCCAACAATAATAAAAATATCTTATTTCTTTCTAATACAGCAGCATTTTTGAGCAAAAGAAGGGACTACAATAACCATATCGTCATTCATTCTTTTCTAAACTGATTAGTTTTGCACGAGAGACTCTTCCAAAGTGGTAAAATGTATGCTCCAATATAATAAAGAATAAAGAAAAAAAATATTTAGCTGTATAGTGGTACGCAACCCCATGTGTGCGAGTCCGACTCGCATTTGGCTGGTTTTTTTATCACCAGATAATGGGACCAACTAGGAAGTACAAAGCCTACTGACCCTTTCGAATAAAAAATAGTTTTCCTAATCGGTTCACAATTCTCGAAGACAATAATATGTGGTAACATACATATAACACACAGAAAATCAGTCGAATCGTGTACTTCTCCCTTTTTTTGGAGTCGGTTAAAAACAAGAATTAATTACAACACTTTATGCCATTACACAATAGCATAAAAATTCGCAAATTTCATCCTAGACACTTTTTTAACCTCAAAAACGCTTTTAAAAGCTCAGGACATGAATTTCCATTTGTCTCCCTCTCGAGTTTTTCGCCGTGCGCAGTAAATCATCTCTCCCAGTCCGCCACGTCTGTGCTTGTGTGACAGATTATGCATTTATTATGCTTACTTCATCCTTATGTATAAATTGTATATTTACTTTAACTACTGACGCATAGTGTGATCGATCCACATTGCACTAACCATGTGTGATGAGGATCGCTTACACTTTTTGGACTTCGTCGTTTGCTTAACATCAGGCAGGATGCAGTCATTTTGACGTGCTAACATAAAAAAAAGAAGAAGAATGTTATAAGTTTGATGCAACCTAGTGGTTTTCATAGCTCCTAAACTACTTAATGGATGAAGAACAATCGCAGTTCTAACGGGTTGACATGCACGGGAGCGTATCAATATTTTCGTGCGGTTTCTTAATTTAAATCCTGGTGTCCTAGACGACGACTGGGGGGATAACAGGGAACGAGTAACAGCGTTTACCTGGGTACAAATCAAACCACCGCGATTATCAACCCGCCTGCCAAGCGTGGTGACTTGTGGTGGAGGCAATTCAACCCGAAACGACAATACGCCTGTTACCGTAAAAATGTAATTAGTCCGTCTTCTAGATTTGTCAAAAATAAAAGACACATATTTTTTCATTTGAAAATTAGACCAAAAATGACAAAGATATAGCCTGTTAAAATTACGCGTGACGTCAAAAAGTGAGAGTTTTTTCGCCACAGAGTGACGTCAAAGACCCCCACTCCTAAATTTTGATGCCTTGTATCTTTGTTATTTTTTGTTTAAATGAAAAAAAGAGGAAAAATACGTGTCCAACATATTTTTATAATCTAAAATACGGACTAAATATAATGTAGTTACATTGACCCTGGAAACATCCCTATTATCATTGGCGGACGTGTATGTCCAGCAGTGGACGTTTGCAGGCCAATTATGATAATGATAATTTGGTATATAATACATACCTAATACATTATTTCAAAATAATTTGAAACCACAGCTGTTAAGGGCTAAATTAAAGTTAAACTGGTATCTTTGTCTAAAGTAATTAATTCATGTTAGATTTAGATAATTCCACTAAAACTTTCATTTTCAAAGTAATTCTAAACTCCATGATTTTTAACAAAACTTAAGAAGCAACTTCAAAACTGTGATGAAACTACATAAATAGTAATTTTCATTTAAAAGTCTAGCGCCGTGCCAAAAGTTAGGTCTAGCTAAATGTCCCATTTAGACTTTCACAATGTCTAGACTAGTTTCGGTGGTCTAATTTAAAGCTAGCCTTTATGCGTGCTTAAATCATTCCGTATGTCTAGATGCTGAGAGCAATGCTACCAACTTACTGGAAGACGGCCAAACACGGTCTATTAGTTATAACAGTTCTTACGTTGATTCATAAATGTTAGATATGATATCATAGTTGTTATATTTAAATGAAAGTAATAAATATTTGACCGGCAACCGACTGGTGACGGTATAACCAAATAATTGAAGGCGTAGATAAATACCACAGGTCACCGGAACGAGAAGCTACGTCGTGTGATCGCCAAACAGCTTGCCCATCGTGGCGTTTACATGAGTAAAGACTCCTGATGTTAGACCAAAGTTGCGAACAACTAGAGAGGCCTGTGTCCAGCAGTGGACTGCAATAGGCTGAAGATGATGAATCATTATTTGAGGATTAGTTTGGTTCAGTGGCAATGAAAGCTGTCTCGGACATATAAGGTTCGAACCGCGCACATTACAAACATTTGTGTGCATGATTGTCTGTTTATATTGGCCTGGGTGTTTACTATATGCATATAAATGTATTTATTTACAAAAAAAATGCATCTAATGGTCTGCGCTGCGCAGACGACAGACTTTTTGCGCGATAGAGTCTGCGTCTGAGACATTTAAAAAGAGCGTCTAGGTCTGCCGACAGAATGATCGAAGATGTGCGTCGTGTGAGTTGAGTCTGTGAAATAGAGACAGATTTTTGCGCGTCGTGTGCGTTACTGCATATAATTGCAAAAAAGTGCGTCATGGATAGTCTGTCGTCTGCGCTGCCCCAGTATGATTATCAATTGTCTAGTTCAAATAGTCCCCAACTAAGCTTTGGCTTAGTTGGGGACTAGGTGGCGCTGCGTGGCCCAGCGTGGCATGTCCTCTTTGTTTATGACAGCAAAAAATGCTCCAGTTAAATCACACCTACTGTCTGTGACTCTTAACTAAGGTATGCCCTCGTACTATAACTTTTTATACCATAAAGATGGCAAACTAGCCTACGACCCGCCCGGTACTAAGCGGTTAACGCAGTCTATGCCATGGACGCCTGCAACACCAGTGGCATCACACGCGTTGCCGACCTTAAACCGGAATCCCTCACCGGCAGAAACACGACCCGAAGGTCATTTACCTGCGGTATTCTATAGGATGGTGACTGCCAGGTGATAGCCGTGAGCGTCGCTTAGAACACCTAGATCCAGAATATAAAAGTACATGGAATATCATCCGCTTATTGAATCACGCCAAAACTACACGACAGCTTTGTATTACAAGAAAAACATGAAAACGACAAAATGTTTGTCTGTCTCCTCTCCGTAGCTATGATCACATCCAGAACGTTATTTCTAAACGCAATAACGTAAATAGAGTCATTACCCACCCACGACGAAGCTTTTAGCATTTGCGTCTAACAGATGAAGGTCGTTTATTAAAAAAAAAGTAATAACACAATATTTTGCTAACTCTTTTGAATCCGCAAAAGATTTCCGTGTAACAAGTCGCGACATCTGCACGAAATATATATTATTATGAATATTATCTCGTTAGATTGTTACACTCTTGGTTAAGAGATTGTTAAGAGAGGTAGGGCATAGCGAATCTTCGCCCGAATTGAGCTGCCCGTCCGGGGAAGGACCTCCACCCTATAGAATATCGCAGCCAATAACCTCCGGGACGTGTTTCCGCTGATGAGTAGGGTTTCCAGAGCTCGCGGGGGGTTAGGGTTGGGCCGGTATGGCAGTGGCAACTGACAGGTAACTGACCAGTTACTTGCCAGTTGTCACAGCGACTTGGGCTTCTCTGTCGCTTTCCATCTGGCATATGGAAGGCATGCAATGTCTCGACATTGCATGCATGGAACCCTTCCTCTGACTCGGTGTCGCGGGTTCAATCGCGGCAGTACAAACATTTGTGTGTATGAAGATGTCTGTATTGGTTTGGATATTCGCTATGTATAGTATGTAAAAAAAAACCAAATTTTCTATTAAATATTATTCAAACAAATCAGGTAAATCATGTACTTTAAAAAAAAACATTACCTATGAATTTAAAATGTGCGAGTAATAAACTATTTATATTCACATATATACCATCCCAATCCAATAAGCCCTCGCTCACTAGCACTCCTCAATTCATGAATGAATTAAAACAACCCAATAAGTCACAACTTAACACAAAAGGCTAAAGATTTACTAGCGCATAAATTCAATAAATGCATCCGAAACGCAGCCAAATATTTAATTCATGTCTCGCTTCTGCCAAATGTACAATACCCCAAGTGAGTCACACTTTAAAACTCTAAGGAAGGAAGTAATACAGTCTGCGATCCGCCCCTTCCGTCTTGGAAACACTCCAAGAGATGGCACTAGCGTTGCACACGATTGCTGCAATCTATCGATACGACTGTACTTAAAATGTATAGAATCAAATAGTTTTCCCCTGCTACGGCGAAACTAACTCGAAGGGTAATGATTTTGGCAGTCTATGTATGTGATTCTGGCAACTGACTGGTCGCGATATAACCATCACGATTGAAGGCGTAGCTAAATACCACAGGCCGATGACGAGCAGCAGCGTCACCGGAGAGAGAGGCACGCCCTGTATTCGCCATTCCGCCTGCCCGCCATTCTGGTCAAACCTTCCAGATTTTGACCCAGGTGGCGAACAAACTGGAGATGCCTATGTCCAGCTGTGGACTAAGAAAAGCTCACGTTTCGGCTCCGTAATAACAGAAGTTTCTCTATAGAGTCCTCTCCAAAATCCTGAGCTTCTTTTATCCAGCACTTGTCAAAGGCATACTTGCTTATGTGCAAATTGTCACTCCCCCTGGCTTAAGAGAGGTAGGGCATAGCGAATCTCCGCTCGAATTGAGCCGCCCGTCCGGGGAAAGACCTCCACCCTATAGAATACCGCAGTCAAATGACCTCTGGGTCGTGTTTCTGCCGGTGAGTAGGGTTTCCGGAGCTGGTGGGGGTTAGGGTTGGGCCGGCATGGCGGTGGCAACTGACAGGTTACTGACCAGTTACTTGCCCGTTGTCACGGCGATTTGGGCTTCTCTTTCGCTTTCCATCAGGCGTAGGGAAGCCATTATGTCGAGCCACTATAAAAAAGGACGTCTTACGACTTCAACTATACTACGACTGTCGAGAAGCGGTATCCACGCCAGAACTTACAAACTTATCTAATCAAAAAAGTAATTCAGGAACATTTTTGTTACTACAGCGAATTCATATCAATTCAATATCTACGATGCCAAAAAACATCGATATTTACACCGTCGATAGTTTCGTAACGCCACGCAATGAATCAAAACGGAAATATTTGTTTAGATCCAACCGTTTACCCCGGGATCAATAAGCTGTAATATTGAAGAAGCATGTTTTTGCCGAGATATTTTTAGCGTTTCTGCCGGATACTGTAATTGCTTAGGTGTTTTTTTTTCGTAATGAGCTGGAGATCTGAGGAATTCTGATAACAGATTTTTGTGAGTGGAATCTTTTTTTAGTTCGACTTCTAGAAAATGTGCTTCGATCCATATTGGGAGGTAGCTTTCTAACATCTTCTTATTTAAACCACATGGATACGACTCCAAAATCAAAAGAGGCTGAGGTACTTAATTACTTTCTTAATCTTTATATCTTTATTTTAAACTTTACATGTTCACTGTTACATTATAGCGTTGATAGCCACATTAGTCATAGACTGTGTCGCAGAGACTGTGTCGCAGAGAATTTGATTATCTTTTGACCCCAATATTAATTAATCTCCGTGGGGTTTCCAGATTTAAAATAAGACCACCTCATCTCGTCCCTTGGGTGTCACAGAAAACGACTAAGGGAATATCAGGAAACAGACAGCAGCGTTTACCCTGGGCACAAATAAAACCTACTGCGGTCACCAACCCGCTTACCAAGCGTGGTGACTAGTTCCCTCAAATGACAATGGTCATTGGAGGAGGCCTATATCCAGCAGTGGACGTTTACAGACTAATGGTGATGGTATGATGCCACGCTGGCCCAAACAGCAAGTCCAGTCCCAAACTACTACCGAAATTTTTACTTCGAGTACTTTACTTTCTTCAAACGGTCTAAAGAGAACTCTTTTCTCACGGTAGGCAGCGGCTAAGCTATGCCCCTGGCGTTGCAGAGTTTATGAGCGGCGGTAACCGTTTAACATCAGATGGGCCGCTTGCTTGTCTGCTACCCACAGCAATAAAAAAAAACTTACAAACAACTGATAAAGTTACTTAGATATTTTTTTTTGTAAACAAGTACCTACATTTATACAAAGCAAACACCCAGACTAATACACAAAAACATGTTCATACACACAAATTATTGTACTGTGCGAGGATCGAGTGGGCGGTATAAATAAATAAATATTCCAAGACATGGCACGCTTGGCCACACATCGCTATCTAGCCCCAAACTAAGCCGAAGCTTGTGCTTTGGGTACTAGACAACTGATAAACTTACTTAGATACTTTTTTTGTGAATAAATACATATTAAACACCCAAACCAATACAAACAGACATGTTTATGAACACAAATGTTTGTACTGTGCGGGAATCGGACCCTCGACCCTCGGCTCAGAAAGCAGAGGTCAGTGCCAAATGAGCCACCGAGCCAGTCAAATGGTATGTGATGATGATTTAAACATGTTTGTTGCAGTGTGGACTTCAGAAACGGCGCGCCAGTCCACTGGGCAGTGGCGGGCGAGTTCGGCGCGAGGACCCACTTCGTGCTCAACGAGTCTGACACGTCATCAGCGCACCTCTCGGTGGACAAGGTGACCCATCAGGACGAGGGGCTCTACCGCTGCCGGATAGACTACGTGGACTCGCCTACGAGGAACTATAAAGTTAACTTGACTGTCATTGGTGAGTCATCATCATCCTAGCCTTTTTCCCGATTGTCTCAGGGTCGGCTTTCTAAACTGAGAGATTTGGCGAGGGCTAAGCTTTTACACAGAGCGACTGCCATCAGACCTCCGCAACACTTAGGGTAAGCTATACCCATTCCCAGTTTAGGCGTCAGAGTTATCATCATCTCTGATATGATGTAACGACTGCTATCTGAGTTGGTAAAGATAGCACCCGGGACCAAGAGCTTAACGTGCCTCCCGAAGCACGGAGGAAATCGGTGTCAAATTTTGGTCACCCATCATCGGATTGACCGCGCCAATGGTTGCACAACGTTGCGATCATTGTTAAGCGAACAAGACCGTGGCGCCACCGAGCCCCTCATTGTGTGTTGTTGGCGACTGTTAGTATTTGGTGAGTATTCTGTTAAATACTGATGGAGAGAGCGTCGAATTGGAATGTAAGGGATCAACATAATATCATCTTTCGCTTTAAGCTACCCTCACCTGCCCACAGCCGAATGGTGGCGGTATAACCATCACGATTGAAGTCGTAGCTATATACACATCATTATATTTCATTCTATACGATGTTTTCTTTACCTGGGAGAGCGACGAATAAACGTTCATATGATATTGAAAAAACATCGGTAGCGGATTTGCATCGATGCCTCCCGGATATAAGTCAATGGCCTTAACCACTATAGATAGATAGATAGATACTCTTTATTGCACAAAAACACAGACATTACAGGAAAACATATTACAAACAACACAAAGTACAATCTAGGCGGTCTTATCGCTTATAGCGATCTCTTCCAGACAACCTTCAGGTAGAGGAAACCAGATTAACTAAGGAAATGGGTAACCCAGTGCAAAACTATCCAACTATTTTTATTAAATACGTAAAATTATTACATAAATATACCAAGAAGTATATATTTCATAGACATATACATATAATTAAATTCACTTAAATAAATTATACATAATAACATATTACAGAGATACATTGGTATACAATATTGTCTGGGTTTATGTATTGACGTTCTAAATATTTCTTGTATAAATTGTAAAATGTGTATCTGATAACATTTTTCCTTTCAGTCCCACCAGAGTCCCCTCGGATATACGATTCTGAGGGCAGAGAGATCCTTGGCACGATTGCTGGACCTTTCCGCGAGGGTCAGGATTTACTGCTCTCCTGCCAAGCAACTGGGGGTAAGATTGCATAAGATATAGTATAAATCTTGCTGGGAATCCTTGCGGTTCCGCCCAAATCCCTCTTAGCTAGTAGATAGTGGGGATTAGGGTTTTTTCGCGCTGTGTCTAAGCAACAGTCGTATTTAGGGTTTAGTAGACTAATTGATAATGTTTATTATTACGCCTGTTTTAGGTAGAAATGTGGCGTTTGTAGAAATAAGCCTGTTTGGGTAGGTAAAGCATTCAAATTCTGTACTACATTATTTTGGTGATCGATCAGTTTCGAATACAAACTAGCGTTATTAGATAAATTAATGTGATGGAGCACCTCATTAAAATCTACATAAGAATTCACCATTCATTGTTTGGTCTGTCATCATCTCTTAATACGATTATTGACAGAAATACATACATATACTATTTTAAACGTAGCATTGGATGCCCTCTAGAACGGTTGACTAATGACATCGGATCGTCGGGCTAATATCCAGCAGTAGACTCTGATAAACTGACCAGGGCTAGAAGACAGGGCTCTAACCTATTGAATCTTTTTAGTGACCAATAAGCTCGTTTTGGCAGATCCGGTCCTCTCGTTAGGAATCCGAACGAACCATATTCCGCGATCGCCGAACTAACGCCAAAATGGGAAAACATGTTTCTTCATCTTTACTTCGTTCTTGGCAGAACGATCAGTCATCATGAGAGGGAAGAGAGACCCGCTGATGCTTGCCCCAAGATATTTCGATATCTCGTTCCGTTAGTGACACTTTCAGTGCATTCATGCACTTATTAACGTACACTGGAATTGTATAACTGTATATTTATTATGAAATAAAGATCTTTGAAACTGAAAAAAAAAACTGAGTGCATTCATGCAACGAAATTCGAGCCAAGCTATTAGATTAAGTATATGATACATTGACTGGCCCGATGGCTCATTTGGTAGTGACCTCAGCCTACTGAGCCAAGGGTTGTGGGTTCGATTCCCGCACAGAGCAAACATTTGTGTTCATGAAAATGTCTGTTTGTATTGGTCTGGGTGTTTTCTATGTATAAATGTATTTATTTACAAAAAAAAAAGTATTTAAGTAGTTTATCAGTTTTCTAGTACGCATAGTACAAGCTTCAGCTTAGTTTGGGGCTAGGTGGCGATGTGTGGCCCAGCGTGGCAATATCCTTTAAAACACTCGAGTCTGTTTTCACAGGTAAGCCACCACCAAGTGTGTCTTGGTGGAGCGGCGACGAGAGGCTGGCCATCACCAAACAAGGATCCGTCTGCCAGCTACAACTGCAGAGGCTGTCCAGGGAGATGGCTGGCTCCAGGCTGCAGTGCAAAGTGCAGCCGCCGCTGTTGCAGCCAATTGTCAGAGAGGTCACCATTAAGTTATTTCGTAAGTATTTTCTATATTATAGCTCTGCCATGTTAGCTAAAGCATCAATGTGTAAAGAAACAGTGAGGTAGCTAATGCAATTACTGGGTCTAGCCAATGTTATGTGTAGGTGTCTCCCTTTCGGTCCCGAGCGTTTTGATCTAGTACTTTCCAATATTCGGTAATTTAGACATAACTGCACATAATTTTTACAGTAGAATAATTATCACTGATAGAGATCTCTTCAAAATAACTTTCAGGTAGTGGAAATTAATTTTCTTAGCGCTATCACCCATATTTTTTATTTTTTTATAGTGGCTCGACATAATGGCTTACCTACGCCTGATGGAAAGCGAAAGAGAAGCCCAAGTCGCTGTGACAACGGGCAAGCAACTGGTCAGTTACCTGTCAGTTGCCACCGCCATGCCGGCTCAACCGTAACCCCCCACGAGCTCCGGAAACCCTACTAACCGGCAGAAACACGACGCAGAGGTCATTTGACTGCGGTATGCTATAGAGTGGAGGTCCTTCCCCGGACGGGCGGCTCAATTCGAGTGAAACGGCAAGGGTTGTTTATTTCAGTTATTTCCATAGCATTATGTCATACGGTATTCTATATGGGAGTCAGCTGCTGACATACAAACAATCTTTGTACTGCAGAAGCGGGCCATCCGCGCTATATATGGTTTAAAGACACGCGAATCACTTAGAGAACGTTTTAAAGAAATTAACATAATGACGGTAGCATCACAGTATATCTTTGACTGTGTTGTATATGTACGTAAACATTTAAGTCAATTCAATAAAAATTCAGATAATCATAATTTAAACACTAGAAATAAGCACAAGCTTGCCGTTCCACGTCTGAGGCTGAGTAAGGTGAGTGGCTCGTTTGTAGGATTGGGTATCAAAATGTTCAACAGGTTACCGGAACATACTGTTGAACTGCCCATTCACAAATTCAAATCATACATGAAGTCCTCACTTATAAAAGGGGGCTATTATAGAGTAGAAGATTTCCTCAACGACGACATCTCCTGGACTGCTGCTTCGTAGTAAACTTTGCATTGTATAGACTCAACTTTTATTTTGCATTGTGTAACTTTAAAATATTAAAAAATGTTGTAATGCCAAATCATGTAACAATTGGCGATTTAAAAAGAGTAACTACCGAGTTTCTTGCCGTTTCTTCTCGGTAGAAATCAACTTTCCGAACACGGCGGTAGCTTCTTTTAAATTGCTTTTATTCACATTCTTACATTACTTTTTATATTTTTCCATTATTTTGTACTTGACGATTCATAAGTGCTTATTTTAAGTCTATGTGAATAAAGGTATTTTGACTTTGACTCTCTTATATATAAACGTCATCACCGTTCAAAGGGTTAAAATATAGTTTGAAATCAAAACGAGCTTAGTCTAAATTGTCTGGAGCACTTAGCTATCTAATACAAAAGTACGATAAAAATGCATTCCAGCAATCTTCTATCCATATAGCGTCCACACTTTACAACCCATATCCTTTAAATTTAACCTGCGCTCGCCGTATTCAACCGCAAATCGTATCCTGCTAACATGTTTCATTTCCTTACCAGCGAAGCCACAATTCGCTAAACGTCCGGTAGCACATGGTACGCTTGGCACGACTGCGTTGTGATGTGAAACTTCAGGAGATGCAACGAGACCAAGTACGGAATGTAGTCGAGTAATAGAACTGCTGAATCTTGTTGGCTTGTATCCTTCCATCGTCCAAGGTTTAGTTACTCGGTGTCCTGTATTCTCACACTTTTCTTTACACAAGTCCCTCCGACCTATGTTGCCATTTCTGGCAACTAGGCTTTCTAGATATTAGGCCACCAGAGTGTTAGGCCTGTTTCTCTAATTAATTACATCAATTATTATGATCTAAAGGATACTAACATTAAAAATTTGGTTATAAGGCGTGTATTGAAATGAAAATGAATGTTTTAGCGCACACTGATTACTTTCTCATCTCCTATTAGTTGTAAAAAAATCGGCTAAACCATTTTGTCTCCAGCTCAACTCCAACAAAGTCTGTTCGTGGAAATTACTTTCAAAAGTAGGTACTTTCTTAATGGTGACTTGAAGGTGGTTGGCTTGAAGCTAAATGATGATAGGCCGCTCCCTTACATCCCACTTTCTTAATGATATCTCCTACATATTCGACTCTCCGTGGAGATTGGTCGATATCTTTTAAATTTGTTCAGAATAGCACTATTATTATAATAAACACCGCTAACATATTTTATCTTCTTTGCAGTGAAGCCACAATTCGTCCGGGTATCCGGCAAGGGGGCCGCCCGCGCCGGTCACGACCGTTCCTTCGTATGCACCACTCGGGGCTCCAAGCCTGCACCGAACATCGATTGGTTTATCAACTCGAAGCCAGTTGATTCTACTAACACTGAGGTATGTTTTTAGAAGGCATTTACGTGTTTTTTTTTATACTACTAGGGTGGCAAATGGCTACCAGCCCGCCTGATGGTAAGCAGTTACCGCACCCTATGGACGCTTGCAACACCAGGGTCATCGCATGCGTTAAAAGGAATAATATATGGTGCATTAGACTGGCTCGGTGGCTCAATTGGTAGTGACGTCTGTCTTCTGAGCCAAGGGTCGTGGGTTCGATCCCCACACATTACAAACATTTGTGTGCATGAACATGTCTGTTTGTATTGGTCTGGGTGTTTTCTATGTATAATATGTATTTATTTACAAAAAAAATGTATCTAAGTATGTTTATCAGTTGTCTAGTACCCATAGTACAAGCTTCGGCTTAGTTTGGGACTAGATGGCGCTGTGTGGCCCAGCGTGGCATGTCTTGGGTTATTTATTTTATTATTAGTCCTTGCGGTACAACAAACAAACAAGGGTATGTAAGGGAGCGACCTATCATCGTTTCGCTTCAAGCCGCCTTCACCAACCCGTGGTGCATCCTGCCGATATAAACCAGGCTCTGGTAACCGACTGGTGGAGGTATACCCATCACAATTGAAGGCGTAGGTAAATAACAAAAGCAGGTGAAGGGCAGCAGCGTCACCAAAGCTAGAAGCTACACCCTGCAATCGCCAACCGCCCTGCCTAGCGTGGCGATTATGGATAAAGCCTCCAGATGAAAGCGGCGAAAGCAGTGGACTGCGATAGGCTGATGATGATGATATTTTCAATTATTTTTGCAAAGAAAATGATTAAGATGATTCCGGGTTCGATATAAAAATAATTTATGAAAAAAAAATTGGTTCATATATTTATTCAAACTGGTTTATAGTTTTGATTTTCGGTTTCATCATTTACAAGTTATTTAGTTTCTAGAGCAACTTGCTTTTTGGTTGAAACTAATTATAAATCATTGTTCTAGGTGGAAGTAGATGGAGATGTAACAAAGAGTATAGTCACTTTGCACATCAAGAGGGAATACAGCGGCAGCCAGCTGGTCTGCAGAGTCTCCAACCCCTGGTTCCCTGCCTACACCCTAGAAGATTCCCTGATGCTAGATGTTTTGTGTAAGTATCAAATTAAAAATGTTATTTACTGCCACCCCAATCGTCGCCTACATGTAAACATACTCGTACTAATATAATTCAAAGGTGACTGACTGACTGACATGGTGATCTATGAATGCACAGCACAAATCACTGGACGGATCGGGCTGAAATTTGGCATACAGGTAGATGTTATGACGTACGATGTGATCAATTCTACCGCCAAGGGGCTAAAATGGGAAACTAAACTCTATTCGACGCGGACAAAGTCGCGGGCACAGCTAGTTATTTCATAAACGGCTGGATATATTTTGATCAAACATACTTAAGATCGATGAAATGACGTTTAAACAAAAAAAAACCTAAATCAAAATTGCTTCACCCTTGCGAAAGTTACGATGCCACAAACAGACAGATACACACACAGACTTCAAACTAAATACACCCCTATTTTTGCGTCGGGGCTTGAAATAAGTTTCTCAAATTAAGAGACAAGTGACGTGGTTGTTCATCGTTCAAACTTTGAACGAATCGTTTACGGAAAGCACAAAATTATACTTCTGAAATTGAGAATACAAACTTGCGCTTAGAAGCGATTATGTAGCTTAATTTTCACATACGTGTTATCTAACGCTAAGTAGCCTCAGTGGTATGATAGGAATGTTTCCACGGTCAAAATAATTACATTATATTTAGATAAATATACTGGACAGGTATTTTTCCAATTTTCATTTAAAGAAAAAATAACAAAGATACAAGTCATCAGTAGAAGTGTCTTTGACGTCACTCAGTGGCGAAAAAACTCCCACTCTCTGACGTCACACGTAATTTCAACAGGCTATACCTTTGTAATTTCTGGTCTAATTTTGAAATGAAAAAATACGTATCTTTTATTTTTGAACAATCTTAAAGGACGGTTTACGGACTAAACACATTTTTTACGGCAACAGGCCTAACAGCATACAGGCTCAAACACTGTTTACTAACTCACGGAAACGCCTAGTCAAATTAATTAAATACAAAATGAACAGCCCAATAAACAAATGAACATTAGCGTTCATTCGAAACGCGTTCTACATTCGGGGACAAAATAACGGTCGCCCAACAAAAACACAAACGGAACCACTAAAAACCACAGACAATTTATCAAAAGCGCGCCGCACACGAGATAGGGACGCGGCAGTTCCGGCCACGGCCTGTGCAGGGCTGGCTGCGGAAGGGAATTTGGAAGTAGCCTTGTGTGAGGGAGACAGCAATATCGGAACTGATAATAACAATTTAGAAGAAGAAGATAGACGTGTATAGGATAGGGATGTAAGAGCGACCTATCATTTTCGCTCCAAGCTAAACTCACCTGCCCGTGGTACAGCCGACTGGCTGTATAACCATCAGAGTTGAAGGCATAACTAAATACCACAGGCCAGATTGGTACATTTGTTTTCAAAGGAAAAAGGATTTTTTCAATTACTATTTCTCAGATCTCAGGAACTTACATTACATTGGATTTCCATAATTGTAAATAAACACAAATAAAAATGTAATTGGGTACACACATAATATTATGTAAAAGCTCAAATAATTTTTGAACATAATACAGAGTCGAGGCATGTTATCAAAAGCACGCCATGCGTGGTATACCTAAGAAGTTTTGCAATTCTCTTAGGGTTGTCGAAGGAGGAAACTTTAAATCTTGCTTTATGACTAAACATAGTATCAATTGGTTGGAGGTAAAGTTAATATTAAATACCTATGATAAAAAGTCATGTCTCTAATTTAAGACGAAATCACAAACATACTGCGGCGAAGGAATTGAAGGTTTTCAAGGATAACTGCGAAGGAAAAATATGTATAATACTACCATCTAAGTTATTTCGGATCGAAATTTCTTTGTTTTGTTACAAAGATCTAAATTTGCCTGTGAATATGAATAATTACAATATACGAGTAGTATAAAATTTTATTATAGTGCATAGTGTACATTCGTTGTACAATTTAGGCGGTCTAATTGCTATAAGTGATCTCTCCAGAAAATCTTTGGGTAGATAGTTCAATCGAATGTAGGATTATATTTTTGTAATATTTATTGTTCAGATTTTCATAACACCACTTTTAAAATTCAACACATTCAAGCTGTTTCCTTTGGGATCAGATAAATGCATTTTTTTGTCTGATAATTATATAAAAATAAAGATAGATAAATTTGTAGAAATTTTCTATTGCACACCATACAGTTAAGTACTAAGAAGCTATATGTACCTATATTTCATTAATGATGAAACGAACTTAACCTTTACGTCAAGTTCTATCAAAATCATACAAGCTGATCAATTCGGCCGTATAATATTGATATTAATTGAGAGACTTGATCAGCGATAGCATAAGAGACATTTGTTGTTCAATTTAGGCATTCTTATCGCTAGCAATAACACCTTATACCCAAATAACCTTTAGGTAGAGGGAAGTTAAAAATGACCACAAACAAATCCATTTTCGTTAGTCGGTAACCCTAGACGGTTAGCGTCGCGTGCCAACAACTTTGTCGCGAGTTTAAATATTATCGCGGGTTTCGTTGTCGCGTTTATAATGTCTCACTACGAACACACTTACGTATCTCCGCGGTAACGTGTCAGATTTTGTTAGCGACTTGGTTGAGACGGGGTCGGGACGACTCTAGCGTAAATAGATACAGCGTTTTCTTTGCGATATCTTTTAATATTTGCTTGGAGATTTACTTGTTGCGATGAGTTTTTCTAGTTGATTGTTTTGGTTAAATCTGGTTTTTAGCTGTTTTATGTAAAATGATTCTAAACAAGACTGATTGAAGGCTCGTCTACCTGCTGCCGTAACTTATCACTAACAAAATGGTGAATTTTGTTTTGCGGTGAGATTTGACCCACAGTCCGATGATGACTACAAAGCAGCCAAGGCTATTAACATAGACAATTAGGAAAAATATACGACCCGCGTATTTTTTTTTATAGAAGCACGACATAATGGCTTTCCTACGCCTGATGGATAGGGAAAGAGAAGCTAGGGTGGTTATATAAGGTCTTACATTTTTAGTTTACGTTTGGATCGAGCCCCTCTTTCGGAACATACTCCTAGATACCATAATTATTGGCCTGCAAATGCCCACTGCTGGACATAGGCTTCCCCAAATGACATTTTGTAAATTGGAGGGAATTGCCCAAATCAACACGCCTGGCAGGCAGGTAATATTTTTACTCCCTTTCCTGATATTCCCTGATGTGATGGGGTAATTAACTATTCTAAATCTGGAAACTATACCCATGGACGGACATAACCACAAGGAAAGATAATATTATATTGTTTGACAAAATACTCCCTTCAGGAAACTATATTTTAATAAAATGTAAACATTCCTTATTACATCGAATCGTTCACACATTTCGACGATAGCACCTGTGCACCGACAAATTCTGTCCAATAACTTTCAAAGTTGCCATAAAAATAGAAACTTTATTTCAGTGAAATTATTTTATGCACGTACAAAACGCAATAATACGACTTGCAAAACAAACAAACAATGTAATAATTGTACCGTTACCTACTCCCCAGACACAGCTGATGCCGCAGGGCAGTATGGTACAGAATGGCATCCTGGTTTAACCTGGTAACGGCGTGGTATAATATTCTTTTTCAGTTTAATATTCTTCGAACAGAGCGGACGTAAAAGCAGTCAGGTGATTGTAATTTAGTTCATTTTTTCCCACGCGGCGTTAGTAGTCACCAAAACAAATATGGCGTCAAACATGATCAAAAAGATATGAACACTGTTGATATTTTTTTGATAAGATTTACTTTAAACTGACTTATTCGTGATAAAATAGTGTGACAGCATGGATTTACCTATTAATACGCCCGCCGGATACTTTTAAAGAAAAATTTAAAACTAAACATTACACAGTCGGCTTTTACCCATTCAACGACTACTTATGCTAAAAAATGACGTTCAGTCAAGACGTTGAACGTTTCAATAAGCAATTTGACAAGTTGTCTTTTAGGCATTCAATTGAATGTCGTCATTCAATGAACGCGCTAGCCATTCAATTGAATAGGAGATCCAACCAGATGACTGCGACATGTACAAATGGAAGTATATAACCTAGCCAAATCAATACGAGCATGACCAAACCATAACTATCAGAAACAACATCACCCAATCAACGGTATGAAAATTGGACGAAACTGTCTGTAGGATCACCAAAAATTGTCTGGCATTTCCATACTCTTTGGCAAAACGCTAGTACGGTCCGAACTTTGTAGAGGTGCCGTGTTCAGAATAAACAATTCGCCAGCGAATGTTCTGCCCCAATAGCGCTTTGTTACGGCTTTGTCAAATTTCCAGCCGTGATTGGCTTGCATCTAGTGTTTTGAAGTTAATTATCCTTTGTCATCTAAGTGGCTTTGGTTAGCAAGCGCAATCTGGAAATTCTTGTACATGTTTCGTTGTTTCTATGAATGGGGATTGCCTCGTTAGCTTAGAGCTAAACTTCAAGAGGCAATTGTATATCTGTTGAACCATTAGGCAGTGGAACTCTCTTCCAGTACATGTGATCCCTTCTTCTAATAATGTTGGGTCTAGGACACGTCTTCCCTTCTTCTTATCATCTCGTTTCTCTTTAACAGGACGTGAATTGACACTTCTGGTAATAAAGTGATCGATCTACGTTGCACTAATTAAACATAATGTGTCGCTTACATTTTTTAGACGCCATAGTCTGCTTAAGATAGGACAGGACCCCGTCATTTTGACGTGCTAATCTATATCCATACTTATAATAAATCTATAGGGAGGTAAATTCTGTACATTAAATATATTTTCAAATTAACTATCAGGGGATGATTAATGATCGGATTTGGACGAAACTTGGTACAATTATTCTTCCTACTCCTGGGCAGATTATAGTATACTTTTCATCATGCTACGATCAATAGGAGCAGAGCAGTGATAGATGTGTTGGGAAAACGGGATAAATTTTTATCTGTATGTTTGATCGCGCATTACGCAAAAACTACTGCATGGAATTAAGTAAGTGCTGTTTTCACAAATGTTTTGCTAGAAGTCTAAATTAAAATTTAGGTATCATTTTATGGAAGTCCGTTATTTTTGAAACCCGATAACTACGCGCGCGACGCCGCCGGCACAGCTAGTATAAAATGTATGCAAGTAATTAATTAATAGATAGAGTAGTTTGCAATAAAAAATTGGTGGAGAGATTCACATGCACCTAAAAATAGCTAAGCTTGCATTTGAGAGATCAACTCCAGTTGTGTCGAACTGTCGTCCCATTCAGTTAGGAGAATGCAACAGAGTGCACACCTGTGTTTCTGAGCACCGTACACAAATGTATATTTGGTTTGTTTCTTAAAAGAAGTCTTCTGAATTTAGGTCGCAGAGCTATCTCTGTCGACAAAGCTCCAAAATATTTCTACAGTAGATAAAGCATTCATCATCATCATCATCATCAGCCCACATCAGTCCACTGCTGGACATAGGCCTCTCCCAATGCTCGCCACTTCGATCGGTCCCGGTCCTCTCGCATCCAGCACTTGCCAGCCGTCCTGCGAAAATCGTCACTCCACACTCCACCTGGCCTGAGGGCGTCCTACACTACGTTTGCCTACGTTAAATAAAGCTTTAGGTTTTTAAATTCTTGTGATATTTAAAAATACATATTTTACAGACTCTCCAGTAGCTCAGATATCCCTCGTCGAGCCGAAAGACCCTCGAATGTTGAGAGAAGACGAAAATGCTGAGTTACAATGCTCAGCGGACGCCTCACCGCCAGCTAACAACTTCACATTCTACAAAGGTACAGAGGTAATGAACAATTTTATAATTATCTTGTTATCATCATCAGCGTCTTTTAGTCTACTGCTGGATCATCATCATCATCAGCCTATTGCGGTCCACTGCTGGACATAGGCCCCAGTTGTTCACCACCTAGGGCAAACTTTTGGAGGATATACCCATAATCGCCACGCTGGGCAGGCGGGTCAGCGATCGCAGGACGTAGCTTCTTGCCCCGGTGACGCTGCTGCCCGTCATCGGCCTGTGGTAGCTAATCGTGATGCTGGATATAGGCCTCTTCAATTGTTCGCCAATTAATTTGATCCTGGACTTCCATCTCTAACACCCGTATTCACACACAGTACCACACTTGAGTGTCTGTCGCCATTGTAATTGCCTTACTTGAAAGAAAGAAAGAATGAAAATCGGTTTATATAGCGCACAGAAAGCACAAATTAAAGAACATACACAAAATTTCAATCTCTATGTTAGCGATCCACAAACAATGAAATAAGTGTACATGAGGATAGATAATTATTCTTCATAGAAGCTTTATTAATGTTAATTTCTCATACTACAAATCAATAAAACAACGAGAAGGTGAGTACTCTATCCTTAATATTGCTCGTAATTTTCGTATCTTGATTTTTCCTCGAAATGTAAACAATCAGATAATTATTACAACGAGCTAACGAGCTGTTTTCTAAGAAAAATATTCTGGTTTAATGAACAGTACTTTGTTAGTTTCAACAGAAATACTATATTATCAAATGTTCTATAATATTTATAATGTGCATGTCAAATGCATATAAATGCATACATCTATATCTTCTATCTATACTTATAATAAATCTGTAGAGAAGTCAATTCTGTACATGGAATAGGAGCAGAGCAATGACGGGAAGTGTTGGGAAAACGGGAGAAATTTTTATCTTCATGTTTGATCGCGCATCACCCAATAACTACTGCATGGAATTGGATGCGGTTTTCACCAATGTATTGCTAGAGGTCTAACTTAGGCACTAGGTATAGACATAGGTAGGTATTTTATGGAAGTCCGTTATTTTTGAAACCCGATATCCACGCGTGCGACGCCGCCGGCACAGCTAGTATAATATGTATAAAAATATTCAAAAAGCAAGTCTACAAATTTTTCTAGAGCCGACGGCACACCTGTAACTCCCTAATGACCCTATGGTCATAAGGGAGTTACAGGTGTGCCGCCGCAATAGGGCATCTAATAGAGATGACTCTATAGTCATCTCTATAGATGCTCTATGGCGTAGGTAGCTGTAGGTAGCTTCTGCCTAGTAAGGTAGAAGGTCAAAATACCATTAAAACATTCAGTTCTTCTACTATTAACTACTTACTAGTGAATTTCTCAAGTTACGAAAGTACATACGATTTTCTAAGGTACCTAATTAGTGATTTGTTTATCAGAAAATGTATGCAAGAGCCTTATGCTCTTGCATACGTTTTCTGGTCCGTCTCTCTCTCTCTCTGTTCTTTCTGTTTGTCTAGTTTCTTGGCAGTCAACGCCTATGCTTTGACTGCCAAGAAACTAGACATCGTAGAAAAACTAGTTCGTCTATAACCAGTAACTATTTACAACAAACCAGTAACAATTACCAAATTGTAGATATGCTCCAATAAATTTATTTTCATTTCATTTCATTTTCATTCATTTCATTCTATAATGAAGCGCTATCGCTTAACATGTTTAAGAAAGAATAACCCCATGCATATTTCACCTCCATTGTAACTTGTTTCATTCCTATACTAATCCACAAGAACATAATAGTCAGTTATTATAAAGTTATTTTCTGTTATAACAAATTGAATTTTCATAACGCAATAATTAAATACACATTAGTCGGGCATGTGTCACGCTAGCCGGGACTTAAGTGAGGGCAAACTTAGTGTTTGCGTGGAAAGGTGCAAAATAAACACTTAAATTGAGTCTTTGCATCAGAACCGTTGAACTATTAGGGCAATTACGGGGAACACTTTCACAGCAGTTGTGAAAATGCTACTCATGCGACGAAAAAGGATTTTTTTATGTCAGAGGAGACAAACGGGCTGAAAGGTTACCTGATGGTAAGTAATTACAACCCATAGACAACGCAATACCAGAAAAGTCAAAGACAGGTGCATTGTCGGCTCTTGAGAAGTTTGTAAGCTCGCTTTTCAAAGGTCCCACCTTTACCATCAAACTTACATTAATAACAGTCTGTTACGGGCGATAAGACTTATTCATATTAGCAGATCTAATGTTTAATAGCTCTATTAACCTTCAACTACCGACGTCAGTTTTTCGTCACACTAGTACCGACGTAGGGCCTGAGAGGCCGCTAATATAACATTAAATATTGTGGTAAACGTGTGTCATTATTTTTCAAACTATGGTTTCTATTGTAAATTTGGTATGTTACGATATGATAAAAAGATAAAAATAATAATCAAATTTATTGAAGTTATTACTTTTATGCCTTAATTTCCATGCATTATGTTTGACTAAAAATGAATGCCAGACGAAAAAAAAATTATTTTAAATTATTTCACTTTTCAAAAACTAAAAAAGTTACCTTTTCTTAAATCTTAGGGTTGAAATAACTATAAAAATTATAAACTGCATTTGGAATGTTTCAAATAAAAAAAATATCCAAGTACCAAGTTACATAAAATTAGAGCATGATAATTTAAGCTAATTGTAAACAAACATGTTTTTTACATGATTACTAATATGAGGATTTTCTATTTAGTTTAGGTGGACAACATGCACATATTTTTCTTGTTTTTTTCTTACAATTAAGCTTCCAATCAAAGTTTCATGATTCGAATCCAAAATATTTCTATGACATCGTAGTCTCTTGGATTGTTGAATC
Organism: Conogethes punctiferalis; assembly: GCA_031163375.1. NCBI lineage: Eukaryota > Metazoa > Arthropoda > Insecta > Lepidoptera > Crambidae > Conogethes > Conogethes punctiferalis. Next base: position 15,028,217 of record CM062093.1, read on the forward strand.
TCTAAAATTCCATTTAATTGCTTGCCAAGTATATATTGTATATGTTGTTTCAAGTACATATTTGTATAATTATATTTATGTTAATATACTTGTGTATATATGTATATATTTATTTATTTAATATTTATGGTACATTATAATATTTATGTAGTATATATTTTTTTTTTATGTATAATGTATTTATTTATTATATTAGTTTATTTTTATATTTTCCATTGTGTTTCTCTTTGAACACTCACCGCACATAAATCTGCTCTCTGCATGACCTAAAGGTTAACTGGTAGAGAATGCTCCTAGCATTAAGTTCGCCTTTTGTACCATTTTGTGCAATAAAGTTTAAATAAATAAATAAAAATTGTTTGTAGCTAAACGGTGTTTACCACCCGACATTTCCGGTACATTTATATTTTAACTTATCAATCAGGTTCCTGTAAAAAATCACTTTTTGTTGACCTTAGCGTAAACAAAAAAGTCACGTAACTACCGACGTTGGGCCTATGAGGCCTCGTTGGAGTTTTAAATCTAAATAGCTTACTGAAATCGTGTTTGCCGGCATTACTACCACACTCATCGGCGTTGACGCAACTAAATTCGCAGGTACTGAAGAGTACGGGGCTTTCCTGCTAGAGGAAGGGGTTAATCTAACAAAATCTCTAGCCGCCTCGGCCTCACAGGCCCCACGTCGGTAGTTAAAGGTTAATAAAATTCACGCGATTTGATATGAAATATGTTAGTATTTTCTTAATTATTAATATTAAAACAGGAAAATATTAATTATATTTATCTTAGGTATTTATTGTTTGAAACATAACACGCCCTTTGTTCGTGCCGAGAATCGATTAATTTAATTAATTTATATTGTATACCTTTTACTCTCCTTTATTAATTTTAGAAACGTGGTCTAAAAGAAGCCGGTAGACTGTGGTTTACATGTATGGGCCCAGAACTCGATTTCTCGACTAGACACACATTTTTCCACTTTGGAAGCGTTTCTCGCGCAAACTATTCAGTTTAGAAAAAAATTATATAAGAAACCTCAATATCATTTTTAAGATCTGTCCATAGATATCCAACTCGTATGGGATTGATGAAAAAAAAAGCTTTGAGTTTCAGTTCTAAGTAAGGGGAACCCCAAAAACTTATTGTTTTTTTCTATTGTTGTAAATGAAAAACACAATGCGGTTATAGAACGGAAAGTGGCTGTGACATACGGACGGGCAGACGAATCTATAAGGGTTCCGTTTTTTGTCATTTGGCTACGGAACCCTAAAAATGGGCATTTGCAGAGTCTATGAACTACGAGTATAAGCGGCGATAACCGTTTAGCAATCAAAAATAAATCGAAATCTTTCTTCTAACATTAAGTTGTCTTCTGTCCATAGATCCACATGATTCGTGACGATCCAATCGGAGGCATCGCAGTGGAAGGGAGCAAGCTGATCCTCCGGGGACTGAGGAGATACCACTCTGCCATATACAGGTGTCGGGCGAGAAACTCGGAGGGCAGCGCTCTGAGCGAACCTCTCACCTTGAATGTACTTTGTAAGTAATTCTTTCACCCCCTTATCATGTCACTATAATAGGTATAATTCACACATCAGATTAAAACATAGGCTTTACAGAAATATTTCTAATATCACCGCGGGCAGCATTTAGTTCAGTAATATCTTCTATAGGTATAACGTTTTCACATGCAGTTCAGATTTATCCAATAAACACCGACTTTTGAAAACTGAGGGACTTATGGCTTTCTTATGAGAATAAAGTCACTCAATTCATTGGATTTCATTCATGTATACCATACAGCGATTTTGAAAATCTAAATGTGGTCATTAATAATATTTATAATAATTAAATAACACAAGACTTGCCCCACTGGGACACACAATACATCGCCATCTTGCTCACAACTAAGCTGAAGCTTGTCCTACATACTTTTTTTTGTAAATAAATACACAATTCTACATATAAAACACCCAGACCAATACAAACAGACGTTCATGAACTGTGCGGAAATCGATTTCACGACCCTTGGTTAAGAAATAAATAACCCAAGACATGCCACGCTGGGCCACTCAGCGCCATCTAGCACCAAACTAAGCCGAAGCTTGTACTATGGGTACTAGACAACTGATAATCTTACTTAGATACTTTTTTTTGTAAATAAATACCAATTCTACATATAAAACACCCAGACCAATACAATCAGCCGTTCATGAACGTTTGTACTGTGCGGGAATCGATCCCTCGACCCTTGGATCAGAAGGCAGAGGTCACTCCCAAATGAGTGTAGTAAAGTCCCAATTAATTCATCTATGGTTATTTCTTATTTCAACAAGCCAAAATTGGTCGGTGTGGCCGATATTCACTCAGGACAATTCTGTTATTATTTTTTTTCACAGCCCGACCAGAATGCGCGGCAGGAAGCGTGGTGCAGCAGTTAGCTGGGGCGCCAGGGGGAGAGGTCAGGGCGCGGTGCTCCGTCACCGCCCCCTCTGCGAGGGACGCGGGCCCTCTAAGGTTCTATTGGACTTATAACGGGACTAGAGATGTTCTGCCGGTGAGTGTACACTTTTATGTTTCTGAATGTCTAATAAGAAATAAAGAAAAGAAAAAAAAAACGAATATATCTCCGATCATCCTCTTAGCGTTGTCCCGGTTTGTGCCTCTAGGCCCATGGTCCGCTTTCACCATGATCCTAGATTTAGCGAGTCTTTTTATTACATTGAAGCGACTGCCATCTGACCTTCGTAACCCTCAGAAAGGGGATTCAGACAAATTTGGATCATGGTTACACATTCAGAATTAAACTGGATGTGCAGGTTTCCTCACGATGTTTTCCTTCACCGCTAAGCTAGTGGTATAAAATTTCGCACATAGATTTTTGCAAATCCAGAGGTGCGTGCCCCGCGCGGATTCGAACCGACGACCTCACGTGTGTGAAGCGACGATCTAACCACTAGGCTACCTCGGCTCTTAATTAATATATCTCCGATCATAACAACAAAATAGTTCGTAAGGCTGATTGCTAACAGCATCTTTTCTTCCAGATACCGGCGTCCAATGTAACTGTAATGGGTTCTAGCAGTACTGTGATCCACGGTCTTTTGTCGGAAAATGTTGACGAAGATCTGGGCTACCTGGCGTGTTGGGCCAGCAACGACATAGGAAACCAGAGGGAGCCTTGCTTGTTCCGGATTATGCCGGCTGGTACGTAGATTTGAAGAGGTTTCAAGTAAAGAAAATAGAAGAGTTAACACTTTAAATGCTCTTCATAGTGCGAACGACTGAACTACACAACTCTTTGCCGGATTTGTTGTTCCCCGAAAGATAATATGGTCTTCCGACGTTCAAGGCGAGACTGAACCAGTTTTTGCTGGGCGAGCGCGTTCCATCGTAGACTACGATGCCGCTTACCATGAGGGCAATCACAGTGATGCGCGTACACATTTCAAGTTAAAAAGAAAGTTTTCTAACTTTGAAGAATTTTTCGAACTACCTTAATTTATATAAGTGACAAGTAAAAGGGTTTGAGGGGGTTCATGAAGTGTGGTGACATGCAAGGATTCTTTCTTTCTAGTAGTCCTACAAAAACCATAGCTAAGATCAAACTTGTAACCAGATAATTTTTTTTGGGCACCTTCATGCCGTCTCTGGGGGGAGGTGGCATGGTGTGTGGGACTCACACCTACCAAAATGGGAGGGCATACCCACTAACACTTTGTCTGCTCTCCAGTGACGTCCGGGCTGGGTTGTAGCCAGATACTAACACAGCATATACGTTTCAGCCCTCCCAGAACCGCCTAGCAACTGCGAGATAGAGAACGAGGTCCTTCGCTGCGAGCCCGGCCACGACGGAGGGCTGACGCAGAAGTTCCTCCTGGAGGCGCTGGAGGTACGCCGGAGGACCGACCCGGTCGCGGAGGACAATGAGGTGCCCACGCTGAATGACCAGGTGAGCGCGGCGTGGGTATGTGTGGCCGTGCTTGTTTTGTGTGGATGTTTTTAGGGTAAACGTTGATGGGCGAAAAGTTAAGCAAGATTTTAGCTTGACAATGAATTTGAATAGAAACGCAGGGTTAACTTTGAAGTGCAAAAAGTAAGGCTTGTTTTTAGCTTGACAGTAAGCTTTAACGAAGCGCTGTAATAACTTCTGTTTTTAAAGTAACATGAGATAGTTGCCTCCCATCCCCAGTTACTGCGACAACGGACAATAAAAGCCTTGCTGGCTAGTAAGATTATTCTGGTTAGACACCAACGGGAACGAATGTTGCGGTAATCCAATAAAACGAATATCCAATATCCATGACAAAATAATAAGCATTTTTGTCTTTCACTTTGAAGGCATTACGCAGATAGAGTTATAATTTCAATGGTATTAGATTTTGTTAAGCTTTTTTGTAATACCTAGTAACGTACATGTTATATTTCTCAGGGAATTACCGGGCGAGGGTTAACCGAAGCAGTCTATCGTGTTCGAAACGACAGACCTTTCTTCCCTTTGGACGTGTTAGCACCCGGGAAGCTATATACACTGCTGGTGTACTCTGAAACACCAAGGGGGAGGTCGGAGAGACCGGCAGCCCTGCACAGCGTGGCTATACGGGCTGGAGACGATTTGGATGTACCTGGTAAGAATAGGCTATTATGGCTAAAAATTGTAATTAGTCCGTCTTTTAGCTTATTCAAAAATAAAAGACACGTATTTTTCCTTTTTTCATTCAAATAAACAATAGCAAAGATACAAGGCATCAAAAGTTAGGAGTGGGAGTCTTTGACGTCACTCGCTCCCGTAAAAATGCCTCACCGAGTGACGTCACGCATAATTTCAACGGGCTATAACTTTGTAATTTTTACTCAAAAATTGAGTACGAAAAAGGCAGTGAGCTTGTTTCTACTACTTAGTGGACCAACTTATCCCAATTCATCCTAGAAGAAAATCTGCTCGTTCCGACTAATCAGGAGAGAACGTCTAAGCGCTTGAGAATAATTTAAGAGAGCCGTCCCTACATCAAGTGGGAAGATGCAAAGAAGGAGACGAAGGTACAGTCAAAAACTGGCGATGATTCTTATATAAGAAAGTTTGTAAAGGTTTTCGCACTTGTTTTGGGTAAATTATGTTTTTTTCTAAATTAAACTAACCAAACGTTTCTATAGCAACACACAAAATTATTTAAGTTGAACAATCTATGTATGTACCGCTCCTCCAAAGAAAAATACAATGATATTGCTCTTCCAAATTTTTCACAACATCGAATGCAAACAAGTGGGCCATATAAGCCCCTCAGCCCAATATTACCTCCAGTTTTCCTCCGCCGAGTGATACGCGAAACAACTACCTCAGCACTTAGCTGATTAACATCGGTACTGCGGTTCGGCTGAATGTGTTGATGCAATTAGATCAACAGTCGGGGACTTATTAATTGGAGCCATTGGGGCTGCGATTCAAAGTAACTGTATACTTTCTTAAGTGAAGTAGATAAAAGAATTCGTGTTCCTTTAAGGTGATTAGGGTTAGGACTTGTACACTCAAAATAATTTGGTTATTCAAATTGCTTGTTTCATGATGCAATTACAGAATTAGATGAGAAAAAATCTGAAGACTTATATTTTTTATTGTAAACAACTTCGTCCGCGTGGAATAGTTATTTTTCCCCCGTTTTTTTTTACATTTTCCATTATTTCTTCGCTCCTAATAGTTGCAGCGTGATGTTATATAGCCTAAAGCCTTCCTCGATAAAAAATGGTCTATTCAACACAAAAAGAATTTTTCAATTCGGACTAGTAGTTCCTGAGATTAGCGCGTTCAAACAAACAAACAAACTCTTCAGCTTTATAATATTAGTTAAGATAGCAAAATTAGTGACAACAACAATACCCTGACTGAATGAATGGAATGAATGATCTCTCTTAATATTCTACGGAGATAGACAAAAATGTGTTCGGAAAGATCTCGACGATCAATAAATTTGACATGTTAGTAATAAGAAAGATTTTTTTAAAAGCTTTAAAAGGTGTAATATTAGCCTGAGGAAGTGTGTAGTAATTTACATGTAAGTACTACTAGCTTATATAAGAAGTGTACCTGTATGTAAAAAAAAATAATAAGAAAGATGTTATTAGTACAATAAGAAAACTCATTTATTTGCTATGCCCTAGCAGGGTGTCACATGTGGGTATTCCCTGTCTCCTACCATCCTAAGGCAGGGTGCCGCTCTTCCGTTTTTGAGAGCGGCGGGAGTCCCACATACCCCGTCGTTCCCCCGAACGGCGGGAATGCGCAAAAGCATTTTCCCCGGCTTAAAAAAGAAAAAAAAAGAAGGGCGTCACATACTTTCAACATATACGATCTGTGTAATGTTTTTGTAATGTGACATGCAATAAACATTTGAATTTGACAATAGTTTAGTTAGGCTAATTTAGACTAATAGACTAATGTCGAATTTGTGGAAATCGCCTTGTGAATAGCATTGCTGATCACTATAATTGTATAAAAAACAAACAAAGTAAAGACGGTATTAATACTAATCATTAAATTTTCAACATCCCACACTTTTTTTTTATTATAGTAGCTCGACATAATGGCTTCCCTTCGGCTGATGGTAAGCGAAAGATAAGCCCTAGTCACTGTGACAACTGGCAAGTTACTGGTTAGTTACCTGTCAGTTGCCACTGCCATGCCGGCCCAACCCTAACCCCCCACGAGCTCCGGATACCCTACTCACCAGCAGAAACACGACCCGGAGGTCAGCTCAATTCGAGCGAAGATTCGCTATGCCCTACCTCTCTTATCTATTCTTCGCAAATAAAGACTTTGAATTTGAAAAAAATCATCATCATCCTATCGCAGGCCGCTGCTCTACATAGGTCTCTTCAGTTGGACGCCACATTGGGCAAACATTCAAACTCTTCTTTATTTCAGGGTCACTCCAAACAATGACTCCGTCGCCACCGCAGCCGCCCTCAATAGCTGACAACAGCGTCGCCCTCCTGACTGGAGCGGCCCTATCACTAGTACTGCTGACCATACTGACAACTCTATGCGTCACTTTAGTGGTCATGTGCAGGAAGAAACAGCCTCGACGTGACCCTGAGCAAAAGTGAGGATCTTTGTTATCATAATCGTCATCAACAGCCTATTGCAGTCCACTGCTGGACATAGGCCTCTCCATTTGTCCGCCACTTAGGGCAAACATCTGGAGGATATACCCATAATCGCCACGCTGGGCAGGCGGGTTGGCGATCGCAGGGCGTAGCTTCTCGCTCCGGTGACGCTGCTGCCCGTCATCGGTCTGTGGTATTTAGCTACGCCTTCAGTTGTGATGGTTATACCGCCACCAGTCTGTTGCCAGCGCCTCGTTTGTTATTCGGCAGGATGCACCACGGGCAGGTGAGGTTGGCTTGGAGCGAAAAGATGATGGGTCGCCCCCTTACATCCCCAAGATCTTTGTTATAAGTTTTTTATTTTTATTTCTGGGGCTATTGACAGACGGCAACAGATAAGCGTGTAAAGAAGGACATGTCGTAGCGATCAGGGAACACCGCGGCTGAGTGCTCGTTCCATAAAAACAATCGCTAGAAACGGACAGTCTTGGGTGGAATCGAAATAAAGCTTTGCACAAAGTAAATACTTTGCGTAATCAAATCCCTTGCAGTTCTTCCTGTGTGCCTAGCACGAACATTTTCGAAAAAGTATGCGTAACGTTTCTGTAAACATTTGTATGAAACTTGGTACAGCGCCCCTATCGTGCGTAAGAGGTACTTCGTTTACGTACGTTAAACGTAGTGAAAATTATCGCCGTTTACGGTTACGTTACGCATACTTTTTCGAAAGTGTTCGTGCTAGGCACACTGTTTACGGTTACGTTACGCATACTTTTTCGAAAGTGTTCGTGCTAGGCACACTGTTTACGGTTACGTTACGCATACTTTTTCGAAAGTGTTCGTGCTAGGCACACTGTTTACGGTTACGTTACGCATACTTTTTCGAAAGTGTTCGTGCTAGGCACACTGTTTTCCTGTATGACACATGTTCCCATGAACATGCACCTATTGATAGCGATATAACCATCCAACCTAAAAAATTATATGACCTAAAAGAATTATTTGACCGTAAATTTTGATGACAAGATTTTAATTAAAATAACTTTGACTGTAACTACTAAGTGTCTATTACTTATTTAATTTTGTATACAATGAAATATTTTAGTACTACGTATTTTGAATTCCAATGTGTCCTAGTATAATTATTACATTATATATCAAATCTTAATTGCCTAAATTAAATTTAGACCCAACATTTGCATGCAATTTTATATTCGCAAGACATGAGCACGTATTATGTATTTTTTAGACCAATGTACCTATACCATGTTTTATGCAAATAAAGAATTTATTATTATTATTATTATTATTAAAAAAAAAACCTAGATGTAGCTAAATGCAACAGGCCGATGACGGGCAGCAGCGAGAAGCTACGCCCTGTGATCGCCTCCTAAACTCAACTGGCAATACCTGTACTTATTTTAACGAAAGTTCAACGCATATCACACATCTCTTAACTCATAGTTAAGAGTGAAAAGGAAAAGAAGAAAAGAAATACGAAGAGCTCAAAACAAATTAAAATATAATAAAAAATAACATAAAAAGACAGAAAACACGCACCCACTGATAGAAAAAGAAAAATAGACCGAATTTATTAAAACAAAAATCAATCTACTATATAAAAATAAGTCGGCAACGCACGAACCGATTTCCACAGTTGCATTCGTTGGTAAGGGTTTTTTCGCTATTAATTCATTCTCGGACTCCGTGAGCTTTATAAGAAAGAAAATTCAGGAAAAAAGAAGGCATCTTGTGGCGAACCGGAGTTCGCCGGGTTTGCTAGTTGTGAACATAAAAAATACGCATACGCATAATTTCAAGCATACGAAGGAGGTTAGCCGCCATGCCAGTTCATAACACTCATATTATTTTATTTTCTCAGCACGATCTTGAGACGAAACGTCGGCGTGTCGATGTATGGAGGAGCGTCATCCTCTCCAAGTATAGTACCCACCGTTGTGGTCAGGGGCCACAGGGGATCCAGGGTGCTGGCTGCCAGATGGTCGGGAGTGCTCGACGATGCGCCGCTCGCTGTACTGGCCTTGGATACTAGACCTCATGGTAAGAAAATATTATACTAGTTTTGTGCCTACTTTTATATATATTTACGTCAAAATGCCAATCAACTGCCTTTCAGCTCGATGTTAAGTAGACGACGAAGATAAAAAACATAGCGATCTGGATCACGCTTCATATTGCAACGCAGATCGATCAGAATGTGACGGCTTGTTTTTTTTTAAGTAGCGCTTCAGGCCCCGTTTAAAAGGCCCAAGTCTATAAGAAGATGACTGCTGAAGAACACATGTGCTGGAAGAGAATTCCACAGCCTAAGCCTAAGAGAGGTAGGGCATATCGAATCTTCGCTCGGATTGAGCCGCCCGTCCGGGGAAGGACCTCCACCCTATAGAATACCGCAGTATTTGACTGCGGTATTCTATAGGGTGGAGGTCCGGGTAGTGTAGGGTTTCCGGAGCTCGTGGGGGGTAAGGGTTGGGCCGGCATGGCGGTGACAACTGACAGGTAACTGACCAGTTACTTGCCCGTTGTCACAGCGACTTGGGCTTCTCTTTCGCTTTCCATCAGGCGTAGGGAAGCCATTATGTCGAGCCACTATAAAAAAATTAATAAAAAAATAACTTAAAAAAATTAATAAAAAAAATGCCTAATGATTGGGCAGATGCACAATTTACCGTATTTTATAATACGAGTGCTTACTGTGAGCATACTATTTGAATAGTTTCTTAGGTCTGCAGCGTAGTTTATTAAGGAAAAGAGTGGGAGGCTAATGCTATATATTTCTTAAGTCATGTTTCTATTTCTCAGAATCAGATTCCAGTCAAAGCGACATCGAACAAGAGACTGAACTTACAAGACATGTTGATCACATGGAGACACAGACAGATTCTTGAAAATTATAGGTAATTTGATTTATGACGTTTAAAAAAAAACTACTGGCTAGATTTCATTCAAACCAAATTTCGTTAGTAGTTTTCATAGTGATACACATGATATATTTTTTTCAGTTTTATCATGCCCATATTTTAGAAGTTACGGGGGGGGGGGGACACTCATTTTACCACTTTGGAAGAGTCTCTCGCGCAAACTATTCAGTTTAGAAAAAAATGATCTTAGTAACCTCAACATCATTTTTAAATACCTATCCATAGATACTCCACACGTATAGGTTCGATGAAAAAAAATTTCAGTTTCAGTTCTATGTATGGGGAACCCCAAAAATTTTGGATTTTTTTCTGATTTTATTCTTACATCTTAATGCGGTTCACAGAATACATCTACGTACCAAATTTCAATAATGTAGCTCTTATAGTTTCGGAATAAACTGGCTGTGACATACGGACGGACAGACAGACAGACAGACAGACAGACAGACAGACAGACAGACAGACATGACGAATCTATAAGGGTCCCGTTTTTGCCATTTTGGCTACGGAACCCTAAAAATGACTATTCGTCAAATCATCTTAAAAGCTTTCCTTATTTTTTCACAAAACAAAATGTGATTTTTCTATTTTAAAAAAATCTTTTCTCCCGATGATGTTAATTGAACCTCTACTTATTATATTTTTGTATGAAATAAGGCTGTACTTCAAATGATAGCAGTTACGACTTGTACGCATGCAGTATTATTGTAGATAGTGATAATTAAGGATTTATATTGTGGTATTTTTTTTTGTATGTATAAATTAGTATCTTCGTCTGGTACTTATAATATGTACCAGGAAAACCTTTGGCTGACTATATTGTCTGGCGATTTTTTTCTAGTTTACTAAATGCTGCCAATTTTAAACATTTAAATTAGGTTATTGTATTTAATTTAAATAATGTATTGTGTTCTTTCTAGTTGGTGTATCAAACAATGACTTTGGCATTTTTTTAAATCACTTTGAAGGTCACGGCACACATATCAGTTCATGGGATCCCCACCTTACCAATTTTTGCCGCCTTTATCCTGATGCGAAATGTTAACTTTACGATTCCAAGTCGTGTGCTTTTCAGTACCTAGGAAGTTTCATACTAATAGGTAATACTGACTGGCCTGATAGCTCATTTGGGTAGTGACCTCTGCCTTCTGAATCAAGGGTCGTGGGTTTGATCCCTGCACAGTACAAACATTTGTATGCATGAACATGTCTGTTTGTATTGGCCTGGGTTTTGAAATTGATATGACATGTGTGCTGTTACAATAAAGTTGTGGATATCGGAACATTTATGCCATAATATTCTGATTTGTTTACGTTGAACATAAATAAATATCGACATAGTTTAGTTACTTATCAAGAAGTTTAATATACAAGACTTTAATACATATCAGAACATTATACAATAGTTAAATGCTAATCAGCCATATTTACGTTTGTAAATAACGACAATACGGGTATATTATTATAGTTTTTTTTTTCTTAATTTAAAATGTTCAACCTTCATCTAAGATGCATCTCACCGAATATTTTAGATTTTATCTCTTTAGTACTAGATGAATGCTGTTTTCTTGTTATTTATTTTTCCTTCGAAGCTAATTATTCCGTCTGTGAAACTTTTATTAGCTACAAACTAGATAATTAAGTGGACTATCTAGTGTAAAATGTTGCTCATTTTAAACAAAAATTGCTGTCGATTCTTTTATTAAACATTTTATGTTTTGTATTAATACTTACACAGTTTGTTTGAATCTCTTATTATATAAATATTTGCTACGAAAAAGTGGCTTCAAATAGTGTATTTTCGTGTGCACACGACAATTGTTTTTGCACAAGATATTGACATGCATTAATCGTCTATTACATAAATAGTTATGAAATAATAATACGAGTATCAAAGGAACTGTGCAATACGAATCAAGAACTATTAAATATTTCAGTCAACTTTATGTAGTAATCGTCAACTTTTATCCCTCTTTTTCATCCCTCATCAATTTAATTAGATAAATATGTCCCTATAAGAATGTTCTTTATGAAACCAAATCTCTAAGAGCAAAATGAAGTCATGATAATTTGTTGAAACTGTAGTTTTCCTTATTTAAGTTTAATTATAAGGTAAGAAAAGTACACGACACTAAGGTCTGGTTTAAGGAGACGAGAAAACGCAAACATCAAGTTCCTTATATTATGTGTGTCGCACTGGTTCCTAGGGGGAACATTTCCCCTAACGTGCGTGTGACCCCCCTGGTATTTCAAGCGGGCAGTAGGCTTGTTTGCCACCCTAGTAGTAAAAAAAACACACACAACGAAGTACCAATGGTGGCGTGGTTAAAGATATGCGTTTGCATCCGATGCACCACGACACACGACACCCAGCGTCTCCTTAAACGAGGCCTAAAAAGTTATAATAAGATTTAGATTTAAAAATTATGTTAAGACCAAAGATGTATACAGGTTAATGTATAGATAGATTCTACAGAGACTCTATATCAAGATAATCAAGTGTTGCAGACGTATATACATTTGGCCATCTATCAAACCACTCAAATCTGTCAAAATATCTAGATGGATAAGGTTCCATTCGCACGATAGCTAAAAATGTTTCGTTAAAACTCGACTTTGGCATTTTCGATGTGATTATTCACACGAACTCATTAAAATTATTTTGTTTTGCGTCAGTATGTCGTGATAATGTTTTGCTAAATATGTTCTTGCGTTACTAAAAGAAGAAGCAGCATTAAGTTGTGCTCTTATCCAATAAAGATTAAATAAATAAAACAACATTGCATTGATAAATAGACCGTGATTTTTTAAAAGCGCTGATGTGTCAACATGAACACTTATGTGAATGCGTTTTGTTTCAATTGAACCCGTTTTAACGGACGTTAAAAACTTTCGTGTGAATAGGGGCCAATGGATGAAAATAAAAAATATTATCAACAAAATTTTTCAAAGAGCACTTCATTCGATGTTAAGCAAAATGATTCCACGTCGATATATTATTTTATTATCTATGGCAATGGACAATAGAGTTAATCTCTTGTTAGCTGCCATTGTATTGCTCATTCTTAGGTAAGTATAACAACAATCCTTCTAGAAAAAAGGTAAACATTCTTATATGTTTACCTACATACCATAATGTTTATTGTATGTGGTACTTACGACGATTTTGAGCAAAGCTCTTTGGAAAAGGTAAATAACTGGGTCTGAAACTTACAAACCAAAGCACTGTCGTATTTATGTTATACTTCATTCCATCACATTTGGCAAATATTTCTTTTTACGAATGGTTTCGAATCCTCGGGTAAATACTGATGTATACGTTTTAGTATTACATTGTACAAAAAATGGCTATTGAAGAATAAAACTTCATATTTTATTTAATTAAAAAATACTTGTTTCATTTATTGTCACGTGTGTTTTGTGGTTTTTTTTTTTACAAAAGAGGCCAATGGGGCTGTTGGTCATCCGATGATAAGTGATCACATCAACCCAAGGACATGAGGCAAGTTTTTAAGGTCCCTAAGTCACATAACGACGTCATTAAATAAACAAATAAATATCAGACAATATCATATCATCATCAGCCTATTACAGTCCACTGCTGGATATAGGCCTCTCCAGTTGTTCGCCACTTAGGACAAACATCTGGAGGATATACCCATAATCGCCACGCTGGGCAGGCGGGTTGGCGATCGCAGGGCGTAGCTTCTCGCTCCGGTGACGCTGCTGCCCGTGATGACGGGCAGCAACGGAAAGTGCCACAGACCGATGGGTCTGTGGCACTTTGCTACGCCTTCAACTGTGACGGCTATACCGCCACCAGTCGGTTGCCAGCGCCTCGTTTGTTATTCGGCAGGATGCACCACGGGCAGGTGAGGTTGGCTTGGAGCGAAAAGATGATAGGCCTATCATATCATGTGATATTGTATGGGGATGTAAGGGAGCGGCCGCTCCCATCACATACATTGCTCTAATCCCAAAGTAAGTAGCTTAAGCACTTGTGTAATGGGTATCAGAACAACGAAGGTTCCATAAATAAATAATAATATAAACACCCAGACAGGGAAAGGGGACGAATGTTTGTCCCGGATGGGAATCGAACCCACGACCCTTGGTTCAGACGGCAGGGGTCACTACCAATTGAGCCACCGAGCTAGTCATTGCTGCCACTTTCACACTTCCTCTAATGTACCAACTCATTCCTTATGTTATCAATTCTATTTAGTCATCATCCTAGCCTTTTTTTTCCCGATTGTCTCAGGGTCGGCTTCCCAAACTGAGAGATTTGGCGAGGGCTAAGCTTTTACACAGAGCGACTGCCATCAGACCTCCGCAACACTTAGGGTAAGCTATAGCCATTCCCAGTTGGGCGTCAGAGTTATCATCATCTCTTATATGATGTGACGACTGCTATCTGAGTTGGTAAGGATAGCACCCGGGACCAACAGCTTAACGTGCCTTCCGAAGCACGGAGGAAATCGGTGTCAAATTTTGGTCACCCATCATCGGATTGACCGCGCCAATGGTTGCGCTACGTTGCGATCATTGTTAAGTGTACAAGACCGCGGCGCCACCGAGCTCCTCATTCTATTTAGTCAAGATACAGTAAATTCAAAGTGCGCAAGTCTACATCAGTTTTCAGAAAAATAAAGAACTGCAATAACCTTCTTGGAAATAATAAAAACATTATAAGGGAGGCGTCTCATAAACGACTTTCTATTTAAGCAAAAAGCGTTATAAAGACGAAAGACGACTTTATTCAAAACGAAAGGCGTTCCAATCATCGCCATTGTTAAAACATTTTTTTATATTCAATATCCTAGTCCCATATACATATCAGAGCAGTTAGTACCGAATAGAAAATACTACATTTTCGGAATATTGATACTTGCTTTGTCATTTAATTATTGTGAAAGCAGTGATGGTGACATTCTGAACACAGTTTTATCTTTGTATTTACAGATAAGTTACATATTATAAATAAAATATATGTATGTACACGTTTATGAAACCACATTTTCTATAATAGTCATTCGATTTTCTAACTACATTGAAACCTCCGTAGCCACCGCGAAACTCTTTTAGAAAAAAAACCTTGTCCATAGAGATAAAACTCATATATTCCTACAAACTTACTAGCAGCGTTGTCGAGGGAAAGTTACATAACTAAAGGGCTCACACGAACCATCTTCAAAGTTATTAACTTTAGATCGCAATAAAATAAAGTGCGCCATACTTTTATAGCAGAATTAGGAAACGTACACGAAAACAAATCTGTCAAACACTCTCGTACCACTCGACAATCAACCCTACTGCATTAAGAATAATGAATATTCTAGATGAAAACCGACTGGTTGGTATGTTGTGTTTATGGTATGCTTTAGTAGGGAAATATTCCTATTTTATGGGGTAAAAATGGGGAGGATTATGTATGGAGTCGGATATTAAGATTGTTTATTCAGTCGTAAGTCAGGTTTGAAGGGAGCATCGTCACATGATGGCTTTGCTTGAGCTAATAATATTCTTTGTGTCGTGAAAAGGAATTTAGAAGATCCAGTTTCAAATATTCATGAGGCGAAATAGCTTACTTTTATGGTTTTCTCAATGTCATCTTATGAGGACTTTGATGAGAAAGGCGCACAATATGTAAAAGAGTTTAGCCCCACGGTGGGCGCCAGTTTAAAAGAATGCTTTCGCTACCATAGGTTTGAGAAAGTCACTATAATGTCACCGGCGTAAGCTAGTCTTTTCAATGAATGGCTGCTAGGATCGAAATTCCATTATGAATAAACAAGTTCTTAAATAGATTCTTTAAAGAGCTCTGTATGTTGTAGTGAGACCCCATTCATAGAACGAGGGGCGCGGTCCACAGCGTAGAATTGCTTATGAACGTAGAAATGCGATGTACAGATACAGAACAAACACATGCTCATCACACGAATGTATGTCTCGGAACCCATGATCCTTGTTTCAAAGGCAGGAGTCAATACCAAATGAGCCATTAGGTCAGTCAACTAAAATTACACCATTGATTTCAGCCACTCAGCTCAAAATGGCAAACTTAACCCATATCTTCCCACCGCCCCATTTAAGGTGCACTTGAATTTTACATGACAAAATAAAAAATTATGAAAGTGTGGGTAGATTTTAAAATTTTATCTTACACTAGACGCCATTGCGGTTAAACTCACAAAATTTGATAGTGATTTCACTCATACGTAAAGTATTTATAAATCTTCGAATTTTGTGAATTTCAACCAAAGTCAATGCCAACAAAAAGTAAGTTGTAACTCTTACAATAATCATTGATAATTTTAGTGAAGCTATGTTTCTAGCAACTTATTAGCTGTACTATTGGGTAACGTTATGAATATGAAGAAAAATTGTTTTTATATATGTCTTTTGTCAGGTTATATATAACGCCCCATTTAAGGTGCGCTGGGAACAGGAGGCACCGTGGATTTTGACTACCTTAATTTTATTTGTATGTACCTTTTATATGTTTTATGCAATAATTTATGTTATATTTGTTATTTATTGAAAGTTTATAAAATTATACCAGCCATAATGGACTCTGCCCTGATGAAAAAAGCTTCTTGTATGGGTGGAATCGACAGGTTTTTTCAAAATGTTGGCAATAATAATGAATAAATGGTACTAATAAATCATTTGTTTCCGATAAATGTGTGTGTTAATAACGAGTACCATTTGTATCGACACTCAAAAGCACTATACGTAAAAGATTCTCACTATGTTTTATCATTTACCTACAATAGTATAACCTTACTAGAATCTCAGGAAAAGCAACATTGTCTCTTTTGAAACGAACGTGTCACTCCAGAAAAAAACTAAAAAATTTACTGAATTGATGAGACCACATGCGTAATGCATAATGCATCTCTACATAATAAGAAACCATGCGGTGGCAGATAAACAATACAAATCATCGTCCTATCTCATTCGGTGGAAGCTGTATGAATCGACTAAGGTGTCTTTAGATTCCATCGTCTCCACCAGTAACAGGGTTTACCCGTCAGGCTGGCGACTACCGAACACTCACTGAAACACTCTTGGAGTTTACTTCGGTCGCATATCAGGATTAGTGGCAAGAGTCTTTAACTTTTTACAGGCTGGCGAGACGGTGGCGAATCACAAGTATGTAATTGATTTGGTTAGTTGTCCATTACCGCAGTGACTTGGTCTTCGCTTTGGCATTCCATCAGGCAAAAGAAAGCTACTATGCTGTATCACTATAAAAAGAAACAACCCGAATTCGATCTCATAAAGGCTACAAACATACGAAGTTTCGTTGCAGCAAATTATGTGACGTGGGTTTCCTCCATCACCATTGTCCTGAATTATGCCACTTACACTGTAAAGTATATTTTTCTACACTTTATTTATTACTTTGATTATATATAATTTTTAATTAGTCTAATATCTCTTAATTTTGCAAATAATAGAGGTCCAACATAACATCGCGTATATTATTTGTCCATACAAAATCCATGGGCATATTTTCCCAGCGCCCCATTTAAGGTGCGGTCTTGAAATTCAGGTTCCATAAAAGTCTGAAAAATTTAAGGTCATTTTTTGTCTTATTGAAGAGGTATTTTTTAAATATACGTAATAAAAACCGGGAATATTTTATGATTTCGAGTCTTGGGAAGATATGGGTTAAGGCTCTATAACTAGGCTATCAAGGGTTTCTCATTTTGATGGAATATTCTTAACATCATCAGCCCACATCAGTCCACTGCTGGACATAGGCCTCTCCCAATGTTCACCACTTCGATCGGTCCCGGGTCATTCTTGACATGAAATGACCTTCAAACCGTTTTGACCTTCAAACATAAGACAAGTTCAAACGGATCAAATACTACGTTACTAACTCGTTCCTTCATAGCAACTTCCATAGCACAGCCATCTATTAATTTTCAAAAGCACGTTATATTTTCATCATTCCTTATTGAAGCGAAACAATTTCCTTCGCAATCTCGCCGTCTTCCTTGGAGAAAACCGCAGTGTTTCATAAAAATAGTTGCGTAATGCTTTGTAATATTTTACGTAAGGCATCCATTTACCTCTTGGATGGCCGAAAGCTTTCACCAACGTGTACTATCCTCGATATTCGACCAATAATTCACAATCGCATCTTCCTTACACAACAATTCCATTTATTGAGCGTATATAAATGTTGCGGTCGCTTTTGGGAATCAGACGTTCTAATTTTCGGCTGATTAGATGAAAGGCCATGCGGATTATCCCCTGCTAGCTAAGATTAATTATTTTAATTTATATTGCGGAATAGAGCCAGATTTGCAAATTTTTTTATTACCCCATTTGGGCCCCGAAAATTACCCTTATTATAAAATATATTTACGTGTAATCTAATGAAAACTTGTTATAATATCATGTAAAACCATTTCCATGTACCTTTTGTGTGCTTTGGTGTTTGAGTTATAGGATCACACCACCCCATAGAACTTAGTCCTGAAACACAATACCTGCAATTAGATTTAAAGAAAATTTGCTGTGACAAGGAAGGGCAGACACACAGACACCTAAATGATCCCATAGGGGTTTTTGAATTTCATTTTGCAATATTTGTACAGAAATATGAGGAGCTCGGTGGCGCCGCGGTCTTGTTCGCTTAAAAATGATCGCAACGTTCTTTGTCTTGATTCCGCACCCCCTGACGCCACCTTCAGCCGCAACAGTACTCGTACTTTAGGTACTTTTAAAAACTCCCAATTCCCCTCATCTACAAGCGACATATAAATACTGACCACGATACATACACACGTAGCGATCTTTATTGCGTCTATATTTCAATCGGTTCACGGTACGCCGCATCCCGATATTATTTATGGGACTCGGTCTGAGACCTACGGTAGTGCCACTCCTAACGATGCCTGAAAGATGGCTGGTATTAAACTCTTGTTACCGGAACCCTGGCTAGGTGGGTACGTCTGGAATATATGTACGACATAAATGAGACTCGATGGAAGGAGTGATATGGGAGGCAAATACTGCATTGGATATAGTTCATCAGTTTATACACTGCTGCTTTGATTTTCATTAAAAAATATAATAAACCAGGGGTAACCCACCGGTCATGTACACAGGGATGTAAGGGAGCGACCCATCATCTTTTCGCTCCACGCCAACCTCACCTGCACGTGGTGCATCCTGCCGAGTAACAAACGAGGCGCTGGCAACCGACCGGTGGCGGTATAACCATCACAATTGAAGGCGTAGCTAAATACCACAGACCGATGACGGGCAGCAGCGTCACTGGAGCGATAAGCAACGCCCTGCTATCGCCAACCCGCCTGCCACCCGTGGCGATTATGGGTATATCCTCCAGATCCTGAATCCTGATCCCAAATAACAAACGAGGCTTTGGACACCAACTGGTGGCAGTACAACCATCACGATTGAAAAATACCACAGACTGATGACGAACAGCAGCGTCACCGAAACGAGGAGCTACGCACTACGATCACCAACCCGCCTGCCTATCGTGGCGATTATGGGTAAGCCCCCATCTGTTAGCCGAAAGTGACAAAGAACTGAAGAGGCCTAGATCCTGGATTGGACTGCGATATGATATAGGTAGTATACGATAAACTTGGGCGACTCTCTCGCTCTTTCGCTTTCCATCAGGCGAAGGGAAGCCATTATGCCGAGCTACTATATATAAAAAAAAAAAAAACAAAAAACACGATGACGAAAACCACACAGCGCCCCTCAATTATACTTACTCTCATTTTATAGACAAGGTGAAGTAACCAACTTTGACTTAATCCAAAAACACGTACAACCTTGAATTTACCCTGCACGTAAATTTTGATATCCGAGTAAGTAATTTTTCATCTAACTTCGTGTACTGGCTGTACTCATTCGTATTGTGCAAAGGGCGAAGTTGTGCTCGGTAATACCGGCCGCGCTCACGGGAGCAGGCGGAGTTTGGAAGCGCCGCTACCCGACTGGTATATGAGTTTAGGACTGCTACGTAGTAGGTTTTATATGTGTAGCTTAAGCTGTAATTTAAATAGGTAGGATGTAAGGTTGGGAACTTATTTGTATAGACTTTCTTTAAGGCTTTATGGTCAAAAAGTTACAATGTAGGTCTGAACCATAGAAGATGCTGGAATTTAAATAGATGTATAACGAGACATAACGGGGAAAAAAGTTACCTTAATATGTTTAGCTTCATTGTAAATGTGGAGAAGGAAAGTACATAGCGAGAGCGTGAATGGACCTTTTGGAAGGGGAAGACCTAAAATAAATAAATAAATAAATAACCCAAGACATGCCACGCTGGACACCACAGCGCCATCTAGCCCCAAACTAAGCCGAAGCTTGTACTATGGGTACTAGACAACTGATAAACTTAGTCACATACATTTTTTTTTGTAAATAAATACATATAATACATAGAAAACACCCAGACCAATACAAGCAGACATGTTCATTCATGCACACAAATGTTTGTGATGTGTGGGGATCGAACCCACGACCCTTGGCTCAGAAGGCAGAGGTTACTACCAATTAAGCCACCGAGCCAGTCCTAGCCTAAAAGGACATACCATGACCAAATAAAAAGTGTCCTAAGAAAAGGTAAAATACTAAGTACCCTAAACCGATTGATGAATGTGGACGAAGCAAGAGTTGTGAGCCAGGAACGTACCAAATGGAAGGATGTGGTCTCTACCTACCCGTTATGTATGTAAAGGGATCAAATAAATGTACGTAGTTTATGAATTTCAAATTCGTCGACATTTACTATGCGGTTAATTGTTATCGAGGTTCTGCGATCAGGCTAGTTTAGCAATTGATTGCGCCTTCAGTCCAACAATGAAGTTACGATTGTAATATTTTACAACCCTAACCCCAAATTGTCTATCAAATAAGTACCTAATGTCCTAGTTTAATAAAGGAAATGAAACGAAAATCCATTTCTCCACTTTACTTTCTTACCCGGAGAAACTTTATCACTTTATAGCGCGGATATAAAATACAAGCTGTCGATATCAGAACGTAACAGGTTTCGCGATTTTCTTGCTTCTTTGTCTCGAATATAAAATGAAGACTTTATTTATAGCCCGTACGTTCAGAATGAAGTTTTGTAGAATGTAACATGTTTTACATTAAATATACTTCATTTCATTATCGAAGAGATCTCCATATATCTATTCTATGTAGGTATATGTTGTTGTGAAGCAGATA
The DNA here is from genome assembly GCA_031163375.1 of Conogethes punctiferalis. Lineage (NCBI taxonomy): Eukaryota > Metazoa > Arthropoda > Insecta > Lepidoptera > Crambidae > Conogethes > Conogethes punctiferalis. The sequence goes on from CM062093.1 coordinate 15,049,498, forward strand.
GATAGATTCAAACAGATATGATGTAATTTTTGGGTTGATATGATTGCATGATCCAAACATAAAAACCAAAAAGGCTTCATGCAACCTACTACATAAACGATCACTCGATCGAAGCTGATAGAGGAGGCAAACGGGCCTGAAGGTCACCTGATGGTGATTCAACCCATAGACACCGCAATACCAGGGGACTCTGCCTTGAGCGATTTGTAGGCTCGCTTTTTGAAGGTCTCTAAATCGTGTACTTTCGGAAAAATCCAAAGAACGTGGCAGAAAATTGCGCGCAAAACATACCGCGGAAAACTTCAAACTATCGAGCTGTTAAGAATGAAATCTTAACTAATATTATAAAGCTGAAGAGTTTGTTTGTTTGTTTGAACGCGCTAATCTCAGGAACTACTGGACCGAATTGAAAAATTATTTTTGTGTTGAATAGAGCATTTATCGATGAAGGCTTTAGGCTATATAACATCAGACTGCAACTATTAGGAGCGAAGAAATAATGGAAAATGTAAAAAAAAACGGGGGGGAAATAACCGTTCCACGCGGACGAAGTCGCGAGCACAGCTAGTCTTGAATAAACGAGTACAAAGAAATACACTTCTAATTCACGGAAAAACAGACATGTAAGATTACCACTATTAGGTAGGTACTTCAAAATCAATACGCTCAAAGTCACAACCGCAAAGCAAAATATTACACAAAGTAGACGATTCGATTCTAAAAGACCCTTCCTGTTTACAAAGACGCGATAACCCATCGTTTGAGCTTGATCAAAATTTTAATTTCTCGCTTCACGGACGTCCATGTTTTTTCTTTGCGCCAACATTACTTTTCTGTTTGCTTTGAACTTGTCTATCGTCATATTTATTTGTCCTGGCCCCGTTTTCGTCTTGGCTAGTGATGTAAAACTTTGTAAGGTTATCGATAACTTTATTTTAGTTACAACGTACAGTACATCACCTCACTGTATCTTGCTATTCTCTACCCTAAGGTTGCCTGAAAGAGAACGCTTATAGCGATAAGACCGCCTAAATTGGGCAATTAAAGGTATACTTTTGTAATTATTAGTAATTTTTTATGGTGTACAATAAAGTGTATCTATTTATCTTACATACATTTCATGAAGTGAATTCGTATAACCTTTAAAAGATTGGGCAGCACGAATTCTAGTAAATCTACTTATGATTTCTTGAAATCTTTTATCATATACAGAGACTCAAGTATCGTTTTTGTTAAAATATCCTTTCTTTTATCCGATTTATAAAGCTAAAATTTTAACGATTTATTATCAGAGAGATTGGATTGCGTTCGGACACTAGCTGAGTTGCGTGAAGCTGACAAAAATTTTACAATGATATTATTTCACTGAATTGGGGCGGTAATAGCATGTGTAATTTGAATCTGCCTATATCTATTTTACGATAAATTAGTGAATACACGAAACTATTTTTAAAGTTAATGCAATTCCCGTTAGAAGAGATTTCGCACCACCAGTGCATTAAAGGAGTATGTCCACATGTGCGATTTTTTTTTTATTTTATTAAACGATAGAAAAAGTTCTAATACATGTCCCCTATTTTTTTCGTATTTTTATCTGTAATAGCCATGAAAATATATTAAAAAAAGTAAAAAGCTACTTCAACATGAAACACAATATTTGACTACCAAAAAACACGTACATAGAATTACTACTCACATATTTTGTTAGAGTCCCTAGCAATAAGCGCGTGAATGCGATCCCGCCTTTTTTGCTCGAGGCATTGAAGAAGGTTTGTTGGAGCAAGTTACTTACTCCTTTAATGCACTACATATTTTCGGAAGAATTTTTCGTAACTTCACATAAGTAAAGAATGTTAAATATTGTCTTATGCGTAAGTGCATTCACTTATCATTGATTTCATAAATTATATTTTAAGTGAATTACTCCTTTAATGCAAGTACCCTACTTTCGTCACCGAAATTCTTAATTAGACGTACAGCAAATGTTTATCACAAATGTTCAGTGTATTTCCAGTTAGTGACCGCATAGTTTTAATAAACTTAATAGAAAATTAACAAAGGCAAGGCGAATGCTTAATTTAATTGATGGTGTTTGTATGGTAATATGAAAAATGATGGCGATAAGTACTTCAGACTTTATTTTATTTACAAATACCATACTCAGGCTTGCCAGCCAGTTTGTTAACAAATTGGTTTTCGGAGCGAGTACGGCACCATAGATCACATCCGCTCATTGTGGCAGATTATTCTGAAGACAGAAGAGTATAATCAGCCCCTTTGTCTTGTATTCGTGGACTATGAGAAAGGCTTTGACTTGGTTGAAATCTGGTTTGATCTGGAGTCCCTGCAGCAATGTCAAGTAGATTGGCGATACATCCTAGAGCTGAGATGTCTCTTTAAAGCCGCCACCATGTCCATCCAAGTATAGAATTAGCAAACAAGGCCTGTATCGTTGCATTGAGGAGTGAGAAAAAGGGATGTCATTTCCCCAAAGTTGTTCATTAATGAAATGAAAGATATGTTCAAGACACTGAACTGGAAAGGACGTGGCATCAACATAAATAGCGAATACATCTCTCACTTGCGATTTGCAGACGTCATCGTCATAATGGAAGAAGCGCTGCAGAACTTAAAACAGATGCTGAATGAACTGGCTGCTTCCTCTGTGCGCATCGGCCTACGGACGAACTTGGACAGAACCAAGGTCATGTTCAATGAACATGTTCTACTGGAACCGATTGCAAGTACACAGCGCTATTGTACAAAAATATTCGGGCAGACATTGCAGTTAGGTGGAAACAACTTTGAGGACGAGGTGAATAGGAGTATTCAGCTAGGCTGGGCAGCGTTTGGGAAACTTCGTCGAGCCTTCACATCGTCGATCCTACAGTGCCTAAAGACGAAAGTCTTCAATCAGTGCGTTCTACCGATTATGACATACGGAGCCGAATTAAAGGTTGCTCATTAAAGCCACAAATAAAAGGTCGTTCAGCAAGCTATGGAAAGGACTATGCTCGGCGCCTCTCTGCGGGATCGAATCCGAAATGAGGTGATCCGGCAGAGAACCAAAGGCAGTGGCCAGGCCACGTCGGCCGCAGAATCGATAACCGTTGGGGTGAACGAATTCTGGAATAGAGATCGCGTCTCGGCAAACGTAGTGTAGGACGCCTTCAGGCCAGGTGGAATGACTATATGCGCAGGATGGCTGGCAAGTGCTAGATGCGAGAAGCCCAGGATCGATCAAAGTGGCTAACATTTGAAGAGGCCTATGTCCAGCAGTGAACTGACATATTTAGAGTATTGTCTCGTTGTTCTTATGTAGAATTCCGTACCCAAAGGGTAAAAACGGGACCCTATTACCTTACCTTAGTAATAGGGTCCCGTCTTAACTTCACCGTCTGTCTGCCTGTCTGTTTGCTTGTCAGTTGCCAGGTTAGATAGCTAAAATTATAAAAGATTATGCATGTCTATATTAATTTAGATACACAAAATTTCATAATAATTATTTCATAAAATATTTAAGAACTATAATACATTTATTGCTTTATTTGATTATGTAACTGAGACATAACTTCATATGAATCATATTGGTAGCTTCGACGATTTGTAAGTGTTTCTTTTTTAAACCTATACAAATAAAGATTATTTTGACTTTGTTCTTCATGTGCCTTATGTGTACACCTATCAAACATTAGCTTACATTGAACATTTACACAATACTATAAAATATAAAACTTACCTATATAAAGCATTGTGTGATTCAAATGCTACTATGAAAGTTATTACCAAAATTTGGTTCCCCGTAATGATTCCCAGGGTGATGAAGATGATGATTACTGATTTTTATACCAAGAACATTTATTGTAGAATGTGATTATGTGACTTTGAGATATTATTTAATTTGTATTAATGCCATACACACATATACGTAACACTTACCATAGATTTAATTAATGTTGTGTTTGTACAATCGGTTACTAGTATTTTGATTGTTTAACGATGAAAATTATTTTTATGACACTTGTCATTCGTTTTTGATACCTTATTATATGTAATAATCTGTTATTATACAATATTATCTACGGTGTATTACATTGGTACGACGTTTATTAAGCTCAACACGTTTCATAGTTTTGACTTCGAAAGTTTTTATAAAGTACCAAGTATTGCTTGTATTCATTTTGTATTTTAATTATGTAATGTACCAATGATATGTTCTAAAGATTTAACGTACCTATCAAATGTTTACTTAAATAAAATAAGAATGGCAAGATGTTGCACAAGAATTATCAATAGTCGATATTTCCCTTGAAAATATCGGGAGAAAGGTCTTACACTGCGTTGTATAGGTACAATTTGGTATTTTTTTACCTTTATAGGCGTGAAATGGTGTTAAGAAGAATAGATTTTGTTAATTTTTAATACAATTACTAAAATTAATCTCAATTGTGGCAAAAAAGACGAAAATAAATATTTTGAATTTTTTGAAGGTAATTTGGTTGTATTTCTGTAAGTAATCACTCAATTTTAATTTAAAATACACATTAATGTTTTAAAAAAATATATAATTTACCAACAATTAATACTGTCATTTGAATGTATACTTAATTTTCATAGTTAACAAAATGTATGAAAATATTTCCATCTCGAAAAATATTTTCATCATGCAATAAATATGTAAGACACATACTATGTAATGTTATTAAGAAATACCCCTGCAATAAATATTTAGTACAAATCACTTCATTGCAAATATTGAAAAAAACCGTGCAAAAAGTACGTAAAGATTGGTGATCCGTATTTTTTTACGAAAAGACACGTGCATTAAAGGAGTATGTGCACATAATCTATATAATATTTTAGGAATTGCATAGCAAAATAATCATATATTTACTTACTATAAGTTCTTTGTGAATTAAGCTCATGCATTAAATATGTAATCGTTTCTTTTCTCTCTGAGTATTAAACAAGCAGTCTCTCCACAATACCAATCAATGAGAATTAAAGAACGTGTGTAAAGCTTTCTAATGATATGAAATACATAGGAATAACATAAAGGGTTCAGAAGTTATAACAAAAATAAAGTGTTTTTTTGCTCTCCTGAAAAGTTGGTGTTTTTGAGTTACACCTTTAATGCACGGGTGGTGCGATTTTATCGATAAGTATCGATTACCCACATTAGCAATATGTCGCCACACTAGCCGTGGGTCCATAAAGATTGCGACCTGTTTTATTAATGTTTATTTGGTCATCTTGCAGGGTTTAGGAGAGTTTCTTAGAGATACTCGCTCTGTAAATAGAAAAAAAAATCATATAATTCTATCTCTTCCTTTCAAAATAAATATGAGTTACAAGATATCTTGTTAGTGTTTTATGTCTTAGGATAACAGGGCATGTTGTACTTAAAATAATATAAAGCGTTGTTTAGGTTCATTAGAAATGAGAGGAATCATATTTCGGGACCACTTAGAACAATTATATTAAAATGTTTTTTTTTTTTTATAGTAGCTCGACATAATGGCTTCCCTTAGCCTGATGGAAAGCCAAAGAGAAGCCCAAGTCGCCGTGACAACTGGCAAGTAGCTGGTTAGTTACCTGTCAGTTGCCACTGCCATGCCGGCCCAACCCTAACCCCCCACGAGCTCCGGAGACCCTACTCACCAGCAGAAACGTTTACGAGCTAAGATCATGTAAGGGAGCGGCCTGACATCTTTTCGCTCCAAGCCAACCTCACCTACCCATGGTGCATACTGTCGAATAACAAACGAGGCGCTAGCAACCGACTGGTGGCAGTATAACCATCACAATTGAAGGCGTAGCTAAATACCACAGAGAAATGACGGGCACCAGCGTCACCGGAGCGAGAAGCTACACACATAGGGTCACCATCATCCTCTTAGCGTTGTCTCGGTTTGTGCCTCTAGAGGCATCGCGGTCGCGGGTCTGGTTATTACATTGAAGCGACTGCCATCTGACCTTCGTAACCCTCAGTAAGAGGGACCAGACAAATTTGGATCATGGTTACACATTCAGAATTAAACTGGATGTGCAGGTTTCCTCACGATGTTTTCCTTCACCGCTAAGCTAGTGGTATAATTCCGCACATAGATTTTTGCAAATCCAGAGGTGCGTGCCCCGCGCGGATTCGAACCGACGACCTCACATGTGTGAAGCGACGATCTTACCACCAGGCTACCACGGCTCTTACACAAATAGGGTGTATCCTCCAAATGTCTGACCTCAGTGGCGAACAACTGGAGAGGCCTATGTCCAGTAGTGGATTGCAAAAGGTGATGATGATGGTGATGACGAGCTAAAACTGGTATCGAGGATGTGAGAAATTAGACTAAAATGGGAATGCGCAGGCCAAGTTATTTTTTGATTCAAGATTGGTACTACCTATAGAGTCAATTTTCTAATAGCTAGAGTGATTCAACCGAAAGGTTTACAAGTACAATACAGTATAATACAAGAGAAAGGCATAAAGTTTAGACGTTTCTAAAGTATTTTTAAATACCGTTGCGAAACGAAGGCGGCACACTCGTGAATCATCATCATCATCATCATCATCAGCCTATTGCAGTCCACTGCTGGACGTAGATCTCTCCAGTTGTTCGCCACCTAGGGCAAACATCTGGAGGATATAACCATAATCGCCACGCTGGGCAGGCGGGTTGGTGATCGCAGGGCGTAGCTTCTTGCTCCGGAGACGGTTTGCCAGAGCCTCGTTTGTTGTTCGGCAGGATGCACCACGGGCAGGTGAGGATGGCTTGGAGGGAAAAGGTGAAAGGTCGCTCCCTTACATCCCATACGCTCGTCGTGAATATCGCTCACATTTCCAATAAATAAACAAAACTGATTGTGATTCTGAACTAACTTATCAACAACAAGAAGCAATCTGCCTAATTTCCACATTAAGTCGCTATAAACATTGTTGCTAACGTATTGTTCCCCAAAGTAATGTACCAAAGCACTCCTAAATGGCTTGTATCGTGTCTCAGCTCCCACAAAACTCGTTTCGACAATTTATTTCTAAGCGCCCTACAAGTCTTGAGTGGCCTATTGCTGTAAATAAGTCATCCTTTCTTATTTGCTAATGCTACACCGCAATTTATGACAGAGTTTCTTTGTGTGAGTATTTATTTTAGCCGTCCTTAGCGACATGAAAGCGAAAACTTTAGATACGGATAGGTAGGTAGGTTTTTAGGGTTCCGTACTTTATGGGACCCTTATAGTTTAATTACGTCATATTTATTTATTCGTTTGGACAATATTAGCGAATTAAAGAGAAGCGAAACCTTTCTTTTTTTCACAACATCATAACTTAAACATTTCATAACTTTCGTGTCTTTAATCTATCGTGCAATAAAATCAGTGAGTGAACAATCAACCAATCTCTACCCTTAGGGGTGGATTTTTCCATAATAGGAACATAAAACAACTGAACAAACAAATTGAATTATCACCTTAGCCTGCTCTTTGAAAAATTATCTGTAAAAAATATACTTAAAATATACGTACACTTATTTATTTATTTATTTAAAACGGTACACCGACAGCATATATACAGAACATTGATTAGGTACTTACAATAATATACAACATAAATTCTTATATATATGCCCATTATAGGCGTACACAACATTTAATGTAATACACTACACACTATGTTAATGCTACTTATTCCTTGTACATCAAATTACATCTAAATCTGGCCAAGGAATCGTGAAAGATATCAATAGTTTTCTCATTCTCATTATATTCACTTGAAAACCTCCCAAAGTTCAGTAAAATAGAAAATAATTTTTACTCTTATTTTTTGGCACGACAAACCATATTTGGAACATCAGCCTAAATGAAAAGTGATAGATCTTTTGCATTAACACGTCAGTTGTATCAAAACAAAATGACGGATCGATTAACGATAGAATCAGTCAAATGGAATATTTTCATTTCGATATGACAAACGGGCTCAGCTGTTAATATGTTTTGCATTTTTTAGGATTTTGCCAGGTGCTGATGTATTTTATTTTTGTGACAGAGGGGGCAAACGGGCATGAAGGTCGCCTGATGGTAAGTGATCACTTCAGCCCATAGACATAGTAACACCAGGGAATTTATAGGTCACCGGTCTTTAAGAAAATCCCAGGAAAAAAAGAAATTACATTGCTTCGCTATAAAATTAGGACTAGCATTAGTAGAAAGTTTAATCAATTAATGAAAACATAACATTCTTCTTCTTTGCAACTCTGCTGTGAAATTTTCAAATAAGCTTCTATTTAAGTAAGTTTATCAGTTGTCTAGTACCCATAGTACAAGCTTCGGCTTAGTTTGGGGCTAGGTGGCGCTGTGTGGCCCAGCGTGGCATGTCTTGGGTTATTTATTTATTTATCTATTTATAAATATATATAAATAAATAGATTTCAGACTCAAATGCAAAGGCGACTGACTGACATAGTGATCTATCAACGCACAGTCCAAACCACTGGATGGATCGGGCTAAAATTTGGCATGCAGGTAGATTTTATGACGTAGGCATCCGCTAAGAAAGGATTTTGATTCTATTTGGATGAAATTTGTATGAAACTACGTCAATTTCAAAATGATCGGGCTGAGACTTTGCATGTATAAAGCTACAATGACGTAGGCATTCTTAACGCGAGCGAAGCCGCAGGAAAAGCAGTAGTATAAAATTCATGCCTGGTTGCATTGGTCCGGGTGTTTACTTTATAGCTCGTATGTATTAATTTACAAAAAAAGTATTTACTTAAGTAAGTTTATTAGTTGTCTAGTACCCGAAGTACAAGCTTCGGCTTAGTTTGGGGCTAGATGGCGATGTGTGGCAAACCGTGGCATGTCTTGGGTTATTTGAAATTTAATTTTAATTTAATAGAAATATAAGAAATTTCCACCAACAAAAACAGTGTCGAAACTTAGAATCAGTAGTCGGCCGAAGGGCTTACTTTAGTCCTCGACTCAAAGCTCAAATTGTATGCCGCTCAAGTAAGCATGCGGTCGAGCAGCTCGTCTGAGCGCCATTCAGACTGCGAGATAGGTTGCTATTCGGGAATTATTTGTCTAACTAACTGTATTTTGTTTTGTATTCCATTGTATTGTGAAAAGGATTTTGCTTGCGGCTTGGTTATCGCTTGGTCACACAGGGCGCAGAAATGTATCTCAATAGAAAAGCCATCAATAATTCAAACTAAAGGGCTGTAAGAAAAAGACCTTTCATCTTTTTGCTCCAAGACAACCTCACCTGCCCGTGGTGCACTCTGCCGAATAACAAACCAGGCGCTGGCAACCGACTGGTGGCGGTATAACCATAACAATTGAAGGCGTAGCTAAAAACCACAGGCCGATGACGGGCAGGAGCATCATGAAGCAAGGAGCTAAGCCCTGCTGTCGCCATCCTGCTTGCCCAGGGTGGCGGTTATGGGTATATCCTCCGCGTCAACGGATCGAAATGCGCCCTACGATTGCCAACCCGCCTGCCCATGATGGCGGTCATGGGAATAACCCCCAGATGTTTGCCCAAAATGGCAAACATCTGGAGAAGCCCAAGTCCTAGAGAGGACTGCGATAGGCTGATGATGATGATGATGATAATCAATGTCGTCATTATCGAAACTGAAACTTACACATACAATTCCCCCAATCAAACATTCAAAACCCCGCGACACGACATTTCTTGCAAACACTGAATTACTCAGGTATACGGCAGTTAAGCCAGCGGCCGTTGCAGTAATATAAATGATTGCAGTAATCAAACGCAATGAGCCCTAAGACCGGCCTGGTCCGTTGGCGAGTTGCCAATTGCTCGTTTCTAATACTTATACTAGTAGAGACTGCTGTACGTAGTGAATAGGCATTGAGTTTGGCTCTAGGGAATATGCGTGGCTGAATGCTTTTTGCGCTCATGTTTTTTGTGAAACCAACTTCCTGCGACAGTCTTTCCGAACAGCTACGACTTGGGAACCTTTAATAAACGAGCGTATTCCTATTTAAAAGGCCGGCAGCGACCCCAAAACTTGTTTTGAGTTGCGGGTGTCCATGGGCGGTGTTGTCTGCTTACCGTCAGGTATCATTACACTTGCTCGTCTGCCACCTCATACATTAAAAAAAAGTGGATACCTATCTAAGAATGTATCTAACCGATTTTAGGCCGAACGAAAAGGCAGCATGGGGATACTAGAGAATGACACTGTCCTATGAAGCGTCCGGGGTTTCTAGTAGGTATTCCCTGCCTCTCCACTATCTCCAAGCCACCCTTCAGTTCACGATTGTCCTCCCGGAAAATAGGCGGAAATATCCTCTCATCGTTTACGACATTGAAGGAGCATATAGAGCAGCTGTGCTTGCGCACACACGCTTCTCCTGTGTATTTGGCTAGTTATGGCTCAAAAATCGTGTGCACGTATATTAAGCCATGACTTACATCGGTAATAAATTTACCTAAATAAAGGCAACCCACACACACGCCCACACTCACACATGCACGCACACACAAGGTCCTGCATACATCATTAATTGACAAAAAAAAAGTACTTTAATTTTGGGATTTGGAAATTTAATCATGCAAGCGCTGAAGTTTAAAACACTTAATTTTTATTAAAGCTAATAAAAAATTGTACTGTATGTAAGGGTAACCTATAACCTTTTCGCTCTAAGCCATCCTCACCTGCCTGTGGTGCATCCTGCCGAAAAACAAACGAGGCTCTGGCAAACCGACTGGTGGTGGTAAAACCATCACGATAGAAGGCGTAGCTAAATACCACAGGCCGATGACGGGCAGCAGCGTCACCGGAGCAAAAAGCTACACCCTGCGATTGCCAACCCGCCTGCCCAACTTGGCGATTATGGGTATATCCTCCAGAAGTTTGCCCTAGGTCACAAAGAACTGGAGAGGCCTATGGCCAGCAGTGGACTGCAATAGGCTGATGATGATGAAGAATTGTTTTCCTTACTTTTATAAGTATATTGTAGAATCCTCACGCCATCGAAGTCGTCCTATTAAGTTACCAATTCTCTATAAACACCTGAAGAACAAACTTCCCCATAAAAGCTTCGGAAACTTTCGAACTCACGTCGCAGGATCTCAACTGTCTAATACGGGACGAAGAAAATTTCAGAATATTCAATTTCCTAGTTAAAATATTTATACTGGAGAATATCGGGACGGGTTGTATTGAGCTTATAGCGGCACTGGCGCTAACGTGAAGACGCTTTTGTATCTACGTGTACCGATTTGCATTTAAGAGGATATTGCAATATATTGCTAGTTGCCAGTTTGTTCTTTTGCTTCGGCTTTTAAATATACTATGGGAGGAAATGACTTGGCCATCTTTACGGCAAAGCTTTAACTAAAAGGGCAGTAATACGTTAATACTATATAGTACGTAAATATACGTTGCTCTATACTTTGAGCTAATTTTTTTAATATCATCATCAGTCTGTAAACGGGACATGCCTCCCCAATGACAATAAATTGTCACTTCATAATTGTCACTTGTCACTTCATTCCCTTAGTCGTCTTCGACGACATCCACGGGGTGATATTATAGGGTGGTTCTTTTCTAACTTTGGACACCAAGGACTCTATAAACTTTTGCAAAATAAAAAAAGAATATGGGAAATTTACTGACAAACCATTAAAAAAAAAATAGAAGCCGCATACCACAGGCAAAAGCATAATTATGCAAAATGCGAACTTTCTTTTTCTATTCTCCTACACTCTTGTACTCGTATCATACTATTGCTATATAGTTAAACATTACGATAAAAATCACTATGTTGTTGAGGACAGCTTGTGGGAGATTTTAAAAGAAGTTCTTGAAAATGTATGACGTCAGAGAGAGAAAAGAAAATTTAAAAGTTATTTAGTGTCAAAAATAAACATAAAACGATGCATTCCTTCATATTTCAAAAAAAAAGATATTTAATAAACAGTCAAAGAAACAAAAAATATATTTTATGAAACACAAAACATAAAGCAGTATTGTTGTAGGTATAGGTATTGACTAAAAAATAATTTAAAAAGTAATTTGGTTTCAGTAGAAGTTTTGCCGGTAGCTCCCAATTTCCATCAAGAATATTAGAAGGGGTAACTTCGCTAGAATCCGGTTTGCGTCACCTCGAGTTACGACAATTAGGCCTGTTTCATTCGACTTTATTTACGTAGTTGTAGCTACCCACTTCTACCTTTATGAAAGTTAATCTGAAATTATTCATTTCATTTGAAATGAATTCTATATGGGTCCCATTTTTGCCATTTGGCTACGGAAGCCTAAAAACGGCTTAGTTGAATTGAACGTAGTCCTTGTTTGTCCCTACGAGCTATGACTATCTCATTTGACAGTAGCGTATCATGGCTGCAAGCTACAAGCGCCAAGTAATTACTCAAATGACTCGGGAGCTGCACATATTGTCTCGCTTAACACGTGACTGCGCTACACGACAGACTGCTACGAATGCGCTTAATAGCAGCTTATGTTGTTGAGCTTAGTTTTAGCTTTAAATGTGCCTTGTGTATATTTTAGAGATTTAATATTTGTTAAACTTTATTGCACAAAATAGTACAAAAAGCGAACTTAAGGCTAGAAGCATTCTCTAGCAGTCTACTTTTGGGCCATGCAGAGAAGAAGAGAGAGAGAAGTAATTCTGTGCGGTGAATGTACAAAGAGAAACAGTCTTTGCAAAAACATAATTTATACATTACTAGCTGCTGCCCGCGGCTTTGCCTGCGTAAACATCGGTTTGTCATAAAGTGCTTATTTTATTACACGCGCTTACGAATGAATGCTCAAAAGATGATGAATATATAGGTATTCGATTCGAGTACTGAGAAATCTGAACATAGGTTGGCACAGGACAAACACAATGTGCGCCCTGCGGTATGGGGCATAGAATACTACCGAGGTATCCCTGCCTGTCGACTAAAAGGGCCTTCGGGGTTGTGGCTTGCGCTCCAGTTAGCGGCCTCGAGGAAGACGATGACACGTGCCTCCGGGCACGTTCTTGCTGGTGTGCCGTTCTTGCTGGGCGGCGCAGCGCTGTCGCGCTGTGGGGGTTGAGTCCAATCCCTCCGGGCATCCCGACCCTCCTCAGACAGAGTGCTCGTAGCCGACCACCGTCGGGTTTAGTAGGTATTCTCCGCTAAATAGGAGTGGGCCCCACAAAACCCAGGTGTCCCGTACCCAGGGCCCTGGTGTTTGCGTAAAAGCATTCCCGCCGTAAAAAAAAAGGACAAACACAATGTAGGTACATCTTGTTGGCCATTGAAAGCCGCGGCCCATTCTTCAGGAACCACCTTGTCTTAAGCTATGGTTCACATAGTTGTAAGTTTTGGTGACGACTTATCTAGAGCGACATACACTCCCTGAACATAAATTATTCGAGCTATCTAAAGCAGGATCTGGATTCCTGTGTATCAACAAATATTGAAAAGCCATGTTAGAAATACTATCTTCAATTTTTTGGCTTTTCATTATTTCATACTGAGCATCCCTAAGAATATGCTGTGAAGGGTAATTTTCATCTGCCTACATGAGATTACCTAAAAATTATTTACCGATAAAATTATTAAGATTTTTTTTGTCTATAATGGTACCTAACTATGTACATGTTAATACATTTTAAGTATCACGCCGACCAAAAAGCGACCACTTGGCCGGTGTATGAATCTTAAAATACTTCAAAGCGTTATTTTCTTCTGCCATACGTAATTAAAACGATTTTATTAGGCTGAAATATCATAATATTAGTATTGAGGACAGAAATAACAATTTGGATTAGAAAAATGTTTATTAAGCATACACTGATAGCAGTTTCGTCGCATCCAATCTAGATATGTGGCCCGTTGTGCTTCTGAGAATGTAGTTAGGTTTTTGGTTTTTGGATCTTCATTATGTAAACTGTGATTCATTATCAGAAGCAGAAGGTCTGTTTTGACCGTACACAATTCCTTAATTTTGTTCTAATTTGCTGATGAATGAGGTGCCTCTGAAATTGAGCAATATTCTGGTAGACAACGCCGCGCCGGTGGTTGTCCTTTTACGTTGGTCGTCTTTTCACTTATAATATTTTCCGAGAATTGCAGTCCGAAAATAAGTCGCACAATTTTAATTCACAATTATTTACTGGGTACATAATAGTGGCGAATTTCCGTATTTACCTCGATGTCAGTACCTGTCACGTCAAATTGATAATTTCGCTGACAAAGTCAAGAAATGACAGTATCTATGGCGTATTCAAAAAGTTCTTAATCATTCCGTAACATATTTTTCCGAAATTCTAAATGAAAAAATTAATTAATCGTTGTAATTTATAGCCTATATGTTAATCTGATGCTTAGACAATATTCGTGTTAAGTTTCACTAAAATCTGTTCAGTAGTTTTTGCGTGAAAAGGGAACAAACATCCATCCATCTATCCATCCATCTATCCATCCATCTATCTATCCATCCAAACAAACTTTCGCGTTTATAATATTAGTGGGATGTAAAATTATAAATTATACCTACTGAATGTAAAAAATTTATGAATATAATAATATATATGAATATTGAATACATTAAATATAGATAAATACGCATTTGCATTTTTATCGCAGTCCACTGCTTCACATATGCATCTCCAGTAGTTTGCCATTTTGATGAAATATTTGGAGGCTTTACCCGTACGCTGGGCAGGCGGGTTGGCGATCGCAGAGCGTAGCTCCTCGCTCCGGTGACACTATTGCCCGTCAGCAGCCTTTGGTATTTAGCCTTGAATTGTGACGGTTATACCGCAATCATGATGTATGCAGTCACCAGTCGGTTGCCACAACCTCGTTTGTTATTCGGCCGAACGCACGACAGGTGAGGGTACCTTGCAACGAAAACATGATAGCTCGCTCCCTTACATACCAATCGATACTAAGCCACCGATGTTCTTAAAAGCCGAATAATTACTGGAATCGCTACATTGTCCTAAGCTACACGTTACCTGAGCGACAGCTGTTGCATACAGCTATTGCAGTTCAGCGCTTATAATGTTGCATTTGGAATTTGATGACTGACTATTTGGACACATTATTGGTCTCCCTGGAAATCGCAGCTTATTAGTTACAGGGTTTTTAATCTATACTAATATTATAAAGCTGAAGAGTTTGTTTGTTTGTTTGAACGCGCTAATCTCAGGAACTACTGGTCCGAATTGAAAAATTCTTTTTGTGTTGAATAGACCATTTATCGAGGAAGGCTTTAGGCTATATAACATCACGCTGCGACTATTATGAGCGAAGAAAAAATGTAAAAAAAGGGGAAAAAATAACTATTCCACGCGGACGAAGTCGCGAGCACAGCTAGTACAAGACATTTTTTTGGTCATTTAATTTGGTTCTATTACCATTTTTCCGCCTCCTAGCATTTAGTCCGCCTTTTGTACCATTTTGTGCAATAAAGTTTAAATAAAAAAAAACAAACAGCCCATCATGACGTTCTGCCTATATTACGTTTGCGTTTGCCATGAGTAATGGTTGTCCATAGCTTAGCCGTCTGTACATCCACACTACAACTTTTATCTGCTCTTACACACATAAAATCCTACATAATAATTAAAACTATCATTAGAAGGACTTAAACACGTGACTATAACTCTCAACAAACGTTTACTGAATGCACTTAAGTGCAGCTTATATTGTTGCATCTAGTTTACGGTCCAAATGCACTTGCTTGCAGAAACAGTTGAGAGTTTTTAAAGCGCGTATGTAAATCTTCATTTCAAGCTTTATCAGGGTATAAAGATGGTTAAATGGTATAAGTGTTGAGCTCGTTACGTGTTTTGCACGAGTCCTCAGAATTGCTACTTAATATTTTTTTAACAATTTACATCAACCAAACCCTCCTAGCCTTAAACTAAGGTTTTCCCTTGTGCTATGAAGTATCAAGATCCGAGACATTTTGTTTTATGGGGTGGCCCTAGGCCAAATCCGCAAACCACACAGAACTATTTACAACAATAAGCTTGTTGCCGTTAAAAAATGCCGTCTTTTAGATTGTTCAAAAATAAAATACACGTATTTTTTCATTTGTAAATTAGACCTTTTGGTCTAATTACGAACATATAGCCCGTTAAAATTACAAGTGAGGTCAGAGAGTGGGAGATTTTTCGCCATTGAGTGACGTCAAAGACTCCCACTTCTATTTTTTAAGCCTTGTATGTTGTTGTTGTTATTTTTCGTTTAAATGAAAAAAGAAAAATACGTATCCAATATATTTTTATAATCTAAAATACGGACTAAATATAACGTAATTATTTTGACCCTGGAAACATCCCTATTGTACTGTAACTATTTCTCCCACACATTAGATACATAGTTACTCTCATCATCAACATCATGAGCAGCCCGTAGCAGTCCCCTGCTGGACATAGGCCTCTCCAGCTGTTCGCCACTTTGGGCAAACATCTGGACGCTTTACCCATAATCGGCACGCTGGGCAGGCGGGTTGGCGATCGCAGGACGTAGCTTCTCGCTCCGGTGACGCTGCTGCCCGTCATCGGCCTGTGGTATTTAGTTACGCCTTCAATTGTGGTGGTTATACCGCCACTAATCTGTTGCCAGAGCCTCGCCTGTTGTTCAGCAGGATGCACCACGGGCTTGGAGCGAAAAGGTGATGGCTCGCTCCCTTACATCCCCACTCTTGCACATCAAAAACTAGACAGACTATCTATATGATAGGGAGAAATAAATAAAGTATAATATCATCATCATCATCTGAGCGTCATTCCCGGTTGCATCCAGAGGCCCCTGCTAAGTTTCCTCCGCTTTGGACGGTCGTTGGCATCCCTGGTGGTGAGTCCATTGGCGAGCATATCCTCGGTGATGACGTCAAGCCAACGCTTCTTAGGTCTACCCCGTCTGCCAGGGCCCGGCGGAGGTTGCATGGCTAAGCATTCATTCCCAACGTAGTTCGGTAAATAAAGTATTATTATTCAGATAAATAAGCTCCTATTTGCAAGATTACTAAATTGTATTTCAAATGTGACAAGCAACTTTGTCCGCAGCCGCGCTCCGCCCAACATTTACGAGGCACACCTTAAGTTTTAAGAGCTGCAGTCGCTACTAATCTATTCGCTCATACGTGAAACTTGCATTGTTTAAGATTTCAGTTTGCTTTGTGTTTACAAAATAAGTGACGGAAAAATATTGTTACAGAGTAAAACATTGATGCTTTCTTTGTGAAATAGCGTTACCGGAGCGAGAAGCTACGCCCTGCGATCGCCAACCCGCCTGCCCAGCGTGGCGATTATGGGTATATCCTCCAGAAGTTCGCCCTAAGTGGCGAACAACTGGGAGGCCTATGTCCAGCAGTGGACTGCAATAGGCTGATGGTGGTGGTGGTGGTTGTGAAATAGGGGGCAGACGAGCAAACAGTTCACCTGATGGTAAGTGATAACCGCCGTCCATATGCATCTGCCATATCAGGAGTTACAGCTGCGTTGCCGACCTTAGATAGAGGTCCGCTCTTTTTTTGAAGATTTGAGGGTCGTGTCGGTCCGGAAATACCGCTGGCGACAAAGCATTCCATAGTTTAGTTGTGTGGTGCAGAAAAATGCCTCTCAATATTCTTTCAATAGTTCAATCCCTGCATGGACGAATCAAAATATGTAGAAATCGCGACCCCATAGTGTCTAAGAGTTGACTAAGGGAGTTAGTACCGGGGCCCACACGAGACTCCACTCAGGTTTTGGCTCCATCTTGGAAGAGTGAATGCGGATGAGGGCGCCCCACACGAGGCGGTGACATACCGGCTTACCCAGGTACTTACAGGGCATGAGTATTTCGGCCGGTACCCATGGACGAGCGGGAGAGCCCGATTCTCTATGCCGTCACTGCAACATTGTTTAGAGGACACGGCAGTGCATACGCGCCGCATTGCTCTGCCTTTTATTTTAGAGGGGAATGCATTACGCACCGTCATGCCACCTCCGGGGGCAGGTGACATGGTGTGTGGGACTCGCACCTCCCAAAATGGGAAGGTATACCCACTAAACCCCCCTGTGTCGCCAGTGGGCAGCAAGTTGCAGGGACACGGGCAACGCCGAAGCATACCGCCGCATACCGGTGCTTTGCTCTGCCTGGGACAATGAGCGCTCCGTCCTCGTCACTGTCGCACAGGACCTTGATCTCATTTAATGCCATCATTCACTCACTCACTTTTACACACGCCACTAACATACGCATTCACTCAAACAACCCATTCATGCAAAGTTTCATATATTACTCACTGCGAGTATCGCCTACAGGTAATAGAATATAGTATGTCGGTACATAGCAAAATTTAAAAGAGGTAGGGCATAGCGAATCTTCGCTCGAATTGACCTGCCCGTCCGGGGAAGGACCTCCACCCTATAGAATACCGCAGCCAAGTGACCCTTCGGGTCGTGTTTCTGTTGGTGAGTAGGGTTTCCGGAGCTCGTGGGGGCTTAGAGTTCGGCCGGCATGGCAGTGGCCACTGACAGGGAACTGACCAGTTACTTGCCAGTTGTCACAGCGACTTGGGCTTCTCTTTCGCTTTCCATCAGGCGTAGGGAAGCCATTATGTCGAGCTACTATATAAAAAAACAGGTTGATTTTATCATTGGTCTGGTTAGAAAATAGTACCTCCACCTGCATTGCATGAGTCCCCGTCATCATGTCGGGACCGTGATGGGAGTGGGCTTAGCTTTCGAGCCGCTTCTGTCGCCCAGAGAAGGGGGAGGGAGGTGTAAGGCTGGCTTCACAGCTGTCCGGGAGTCCCGTACGGACTGTTACTACTACACTAAGGAAGGAGGAAATAGAACATGCCGGCATGGCAGTGGCAACTGACAAATAACTGACCAGTTACTTGCCAGTTGTCACAGCGACTTGGGCGTAAACCACTCAATGTGGGGTGTAGGTGAGATGCATGTAGGGTTACTTGCCTTACCTTGCCTACAATATTGTGAGATATAGCTAACTAATCATTGCGAAAAAATACGTGTATCTACTTATTTATCGTTACGCTTATTCTCTATTCTCAACACGTTTCTTACTTTAGAAAGATACAATCAAAATGTCGAGATTTCAAATTGCACCTTTGTTGCACCACAAACAGGAAAAATGGTTTAATACTTTGTAAGAATAGGGTTGAACATTCAATTACTACATAAAACTATTCTAAAAGAACATTGAACACCTTCTGAATACGGTAGACGACTATGTTTAATTATCTATGTTATTTGACAGCTGTCAGAAAGAACCACGAAGCCAATACAAAGAGGAGATGGCATAACCAATATTTCCCTAGGAACTGTGGAAAGAACTATTAAAAATCGTACTATTAAGGAAATCACAGCAAAATTATTATGCAAAATGAGAGCGCGATAGGCCTTAAAAGATTCATATGGAAAGTCAAAGTCGAAAGTGTGAAATTAATCAAAAAACAGCATTCTCAGAGGTCATTATTTAAAACATAATACCAAGGTATGTAAACTCTAACTCTGTTTCTGTTCATTGGATAGGTCATCTAACCCTTTCTGTATCCTCTACCCTAAGTTTGTCTGGAAGAGATCGCTTAAAACGATAATGCCACCTAATTGTACAACGAATGTATATTATTACAAGCTTTTAACTTGCAATGTATGTATGTTTGTTTGTATGTTCAGGTATAATCTTACAACTAAATTTTAGGGCACTTGACCTCAACCGATTACTTAGTTTAAGTCAATTGTGTGGTGTGCAATTAAGTATACCTATTTCTACCACCTACTGGTAAGCTGGAAGAAATGGGGCAGTGACTTGTATTCTTTTCTGTCATCATCATCATCATCATCATCAGCCTATTGCAGTCCACTGCTGGACATAGGCCTCCCCAGTTGTTCGGTACTTAGGACAAACATCTGGAGGATATACCCATAATCGCCACGCTGGGCAAGCGGGTTGGCGATCGCAGGGCGCAGCTACTTGCTCCGGTGACGCTGCTGCTCGTCATCGATCTGTGGTATTTAGCTATGCCTTCAATTGTGATGGTTATACCGCCACCAGTCGGTTGCCAGCGCCTCGTTTCTTATTCGGCAGGATGCACCACGGGCAGGTGAGGTTGGCTTGGAGCGAAAAGATGATAGGCCGCTCCCTTACATCCCAATTCTTTTCTGTCACCGCACTAAAAGTTCTAAATACTGTTTTCGAAATACGCAGCGACTAAAATACTTACATGCTTCATCCCTATTGCTCCTCAGCAAAAACTATCTCGGAACAAATATCAAAGAATCATTTGGCGATATCAAACAGCGTTGAAATCCTGGAAAGGTTTCATGCGGGCTACAAATTGCCTTTGAAATAATAATATGGTTTTTAACTCCCTGATGGAGTGAAATATAGATTTACTAACTGCGCTCGCGACATTGTCCGCGTCGAATACTGTCTATGGGTAGCTTTTTAATGGTTTGGACTAATAATATTATCTCTACATATAAGAGAGGTAGGGCATAGCGAATCTTCGCTCGAATTGAGCTGCCCGTCCGGGGAAGGACCTCCACCCAATAGAATACCGCAGCCAAATGACCTCCGGGTCGTGTTTCTGCCGGTGAGTAGGGTCTCCGGAGCTCGTGGGGGGTTAGGGTTGAGCCGGCATGGCAGTGGCAACTGACAACTGGCAAAAGGTAACTGACCAGTTCCTTGCCAGTTGTCACAGCGACTTGGGCTTCTCTTTAACTTTCCATCAGGCGTAGGGAAGCCATTATGTCGAGCTACTATAAAAAATAATAATATAACTATAAAAGCTGCATGTCTGTGCATTTGATAAAATTAACAAAAGTTATATGAATGAAAGTATCGTCATTTTAGAGCTAGAAAACTTGAAACGAACACGTTAGGCTGTTGATTCGACATAAATAAAAATATGACATTCAAAGAGCGCTTAAATTGTACCAATAGTTGTCAAGTGAGGCAAAGGACATATGTAACAAAAATTCAAATGTGTAACGTTACACGCGAATATAACCCAGCAGCGCTGTTAGTAAACCTTATTGCACTATTTATTAAATTTGTCACAAACACAGTTAGGTACAAATTTATTTGCTAACAGCGGGCGGGCTATTGTTTCAAATCGTCTAAATAACATTTGTAATCTAAACCAAAGGTCCAATATTAATAATGGACAAAAACGGGTGATATTACACTTGAAATAGTTTCGATTTCAATGTGAGAATAGTTGGAGTAGTTCGGTATTGTGATAGTTGTCAGTGATTCACAGCTAGGGTCTGAAAGTTTTGGATTCCCGTTTTGTCTGTAGAGGCGATGGTGTGTCGATGTTAACTTCAAACGGGTGTTGGCAGTCGACATCGATAAACTCAATTCAAATTCAAAAGTAAATTTATTCGTATTTGGTTTTTTAAATTAAAACAAATTGACCGACATCGAGTTCTTGAGTGGATATTGCGTCTCGACAAACGTATTGTAGAAGGCCTCAGATGGAGCGATAATAAGCCTAAAATAGGTGGAAAGTGCTGGATGCGAGATGCCCAAGATAACGAGCAAATTGGCGAACAAATTTAGAGGCTTATATCTAGCAGTGGATTGCGAAAGACTGATGATGAAAACAAATCGTCGATCTACACCTGGTTCGAAAAGCAGTCAGGTAAATACAGTTTGAGGCGTTGGGGTCGATTATAAAGCGTGCGAGGAGGATCATCACAACACAACCTACTTTGCGATGCGAGACTGCAAAGTCTTGAGCACCGTCGGAAAGTCGCTTGTCTTTCGGTATTTTATCGGTTGAATTTTTGAGAGTGTGCAAACAGACTTATTCCTCCGGTTACTTTCTATCATCGAATGAGGAGAAATACGATGAATAGAGACTCCAAAGACTTACACAGGGCGTTTCGCCTCTACTTTTAGAAACGAACGGCCAAACTATGGAACTCTTTGCCAGGCTCCTTGTTCCCCGAGACGTAAAATCTGAAAGAGAAAGAGACTGTACCGGTTTTTGGTGGATGAGCGTGCTCCAACGTAGACTGTGATATCGTTTACCATCAGATGAATTGCAGTCAAGCACAAACCCATATTGAATAGAAAAAAGCAGTAATCTACCCGAAAAGGGGGTAAGGGGCTAGGGCTGGTTATGCCATACGAGTATAATTCACGCGAGCTTGCTACAGCTAATTACATATATATCTCATTATCTTATTAGAATAAGCTCCCCAGATACAAGTTCTCTCACTAAAACAGATTAAAGTGTCCCGCCGGCGCTGCGTCGCGTGACGACTTAATTACGGCTCAGCCGTCAACTCGCAGCTTGTTGCGCTGCGAGCTGTTCGTTACACATCTGAGCTGTACGTTTATGCATCAGCTCCGCAGAATATAATAGACCAGTGATCACACTGTACTAGCGAAATAGAAGGAACACACACACATAACACACAACATACATACACATAACACACACACAACAACACATAACACATTTGATTTTCGTATTTTTCGTTGAACATTAGAAAGTTGTCCGTTCAGTTTCCGGATTTAGAATGGGGTCATCCTATCTCATCCCGTAGGTGTTATAGAAGACGACTGAGGGAATATCAGGGAACGATCCGCAGCGTTTATATGGGTACAAATAAAACCTACACTGCAAAGGCAAATCTCCTCAAATTAACATTGTCATCGGGTGAGACCTATATCCAGCAGTGGAAGTTTGAGGATTTTGACAATCAGAAATCTCGTTGTTATCTCTTCGCGCCAGAAAGCAACTTCAAGTAAGGCTATTTTAATGCCATACGAGTATATTTCACGCGAGCTTGCTACAGCTAATTACATATATATCTCATCATCTTATTAGAATAAGCTCCCCAGATACAAGTTCTCTCACTAAAACAGATTAAAGTGTCCCGCCGGCGCTGCGTCGCGTGACGACTTAATTACGGCTCAGCCGTCAACTCGCAGCTTGTTGCGCTGCGAGCTGTTCGTTACACATCTGAGCTGTACGTTTATGCATCAGCTCCGCAAGATATAATAGAGCAGTGATCACATTGTACGTACTAGCGAAATAGAAGGAACACATTTGTTTTGGTATTTTTCGTTGAGCATTAGAAAGTTGTCCGTTCAGTTTCCGGATTTAGAATGGGTTCATCCTATCTCATCCCGTAGGTGTTATAGACGACTGAGGGAATATCTAAGGGAATAAGGGATGTGAGGGAGCGACCTATCACCTTTTCGCTCCAAGCCATCCTCACCTGCCCGTGGTGCATCCTGCCGAACAACAAACGAGGCTCTGGCAAACCGACTGATGGCGGTAAAACCATCACGATAGAAGGCGTAGCTAAATACCACAGGCCGATGACGGGCAGCAGCGTCACCGGAGCGAGAAGCTGCGCCCTGCGATCGCCAACCCGCCTGCTCAGCGTGGCGATTATGGGTATATCCTCCAAGTTTGCCAAATGGAAAGGGTCTAGTACCTTTTCTTCTTCGTCGATGACAAAAGTAAGAGGCCAAAACTGTGCGACGCAGATTTTTAATCTGAACGTCTTTTTAAAAAATTCATTAAAATTAAAAACTGCTGGGCAACATAAATTATAATGAAATATTGATCAAATCCAACGAAAGACCTGTGCGAAGCAGTTTGTTTATTATTTAAATACGACTTAAGAATCCATCCGAGGCGCGACCTCAAGCACAGCTGAATCGAAGGATTACTTTTAAGCCGCGGGCGGATTTAAACTGGAATTATGACGATACTGATGAACTAATGACTTAGAATGATTGAAAATATCGTAATTGGAAATATCCATAATAGAGACTCTTAATAGTGTCATGATTTTTAATATTTGTCTAATTATTGCCCTCATTATTTAGTATATTTTGTAAGAATTAAGTGGCAACACAAAAATTACATGGCAACATGGACAGCGCGCCTCTCTGTCGGCAAAATAGGCGGGAAAAAAATGGAGGGAGAAGCTGTGCTGGGCGGATGGACGAAGCAAGCGAGTCATTCTTTTACCAGCTTGGACCGAAGACAGACATCGAAGGAAATCTATGTTCGACGAATAATTATTTAAAATGTGATAAGTCTAGTTGTAATACAGTTATACCAGTATAATAAATTACTCAAAGTTTAAAGTAGTTTGATTGGCGTCACAATTCGGAAGCGGAAAGACACCTGCAGCCTACAAGGTACGGAGTAGAAATACTCTTCAAATTATTATAATTAATATTAATATACACGAGATATTAATATAGACAAGATATTAAAGGCCGTCACTGTAATTTTTCTTTAAATTCAGCTTTTATTTTTCTCTTCTCTTCTTTTCCATAATAAGTAATGCCGTCACGGACATTTGGTTGGGGCTACTCTCTAACAATGTTACTTGGCGGGTAGTATTGAAATAATATGCGAGTGTTTGAAATAATATGGCGATTGGATTTCGCCAGCACTGACAACAGCTTGAATAATATTTGATCAAGGCTACTCTTTGATAGTGCTATTCTTGTTGGTCTGCCTGAAATAATTTGTCGCGGATTCTATTTGGTCAAGGCAACTCCTTGATAATAGTCCGCGACGGATTCGCTGGCAAACGTCGGTGCTAGAATTTTTATATTTATTGCATAAGTATTTTCTGGAGCGGACTGCAACTCGAGTGATGTTCGAACAAGGCAACTCTTTGTTAATGTTACTCTTGTAAGCCTAATAAGGTTTATCGCACGACCCATTTGGTTAAGGCTACTCTTTAACAATGTTGGTCTGCGATAAAACGTTAGACTGCGGTCGGTATTAGAAAAAGCTAAACGTTGGTTGAAATTGCGCCGTTATTGAGAAGATAAATTTTGTGAAGAGAAGAGAAAGTGAGAAAGTAATTTATTTGATTACATGAGTTACATTTTGTATATCACAACTGGAAACGAAACAGTATTTTTCGCTTGCTATGCCAGATATCGCTCGTCAGACTAATTAACAATGCCTATCGCGTCATAGGAATCTGAGCGTTAAGTGTAGCTTAGAATGAGGTCAAAATGCTATGTGACAGACTGATTGTAAGCGGTGCATTAACTTTTTGTGTCCATTTGCTTACTTATGCGGTACACAGTTATTATAACACAAGCTAGGCCGAGCTTGTATTATACGTACGTACTAATTCCTTCCCAATGTCTTTTTGTAAATACTACGATATAGGTATACTAATGACAGTTGATATATTTGGTTTGGTTATATTTCTGGCCTTAGTATTGAGTAAATGGCCTATTTTAGTTTAAAATATGTATGTATGTTCAAAGATTACTTCGCTAAGATTGCATACGCTTCACAAAATTTAAGGCTATAAATGTCGTGGAGTTACATGTACAAGAGAAGGCTATGTATGCCACTACCACTACTCCCACAAGTAATTTAATTTATATAGGTGAAGAGAGGGGTGTTAAAGGTTTGATTTTTACTGATACTGCTACCGCACCAGATTCTCTCGTACACACACAAACACACACACACACACACACACACACACACGTACTTTAAAAAATATATATGTATGTATATAATTATGTAATTTTTAGCATGTACACAATGAAGTATTAAAGAAATATTAATAAGAAAGTAAATGAAGCATTAACGAAGTCGTCTCACTACTCTGTCGTCGTCCTTACTATTATTTATATATGTGTATATTATTTTATATGTATGTGTATATTATATTAATATGAGCTATATTGTATTATTTTGCTTTATGTGTATGTATTTATTTAAGTAATTTTTGCTGTTTAATTTTATTGAACTCTGCAGCACACTACCTACATTTATTTCTGCTTAGCCCAATGGTTGACTGGTAGAGAATGCCTATGCGGCATTAAGTCCGCCTTTTGTGCACTATTTCTATCGTGCAATAAAGAATAAATAAATAAATAAGTATTTAGCTTTTAGCTCTTAATACTTGAGCCGGCCGTGAGCCTCTTAATGTTTGAGCCTAATGACCTGAAGCACGTGCATTCACTTGCCTAGGCCAGGCATCCGTCTCATCACACATTATGTCACAAGTTTTATAATAGCCTGTAACATGTACCCTGTGAAGAGAAATAAAGACACACGCACACGTACACATACACGCACGCACAACGCACAATCGAATGTTATACTGATTAAATTTGAATTTTTAAGAAAATCTGAAATGACAGAGCCATGGCCAATAGGCCTTAATAATTTGGTATAACATATACTCATTAATGAAATCTAATGGATATGCTGTTGATTTCAAATAAATGAATTAATTTATTATTAAACAAGTAATTGGAGCCTAAGTATGTCTCTACGGAGCCATGTGCGTTCCACAAGTAATTGGGGGCTATGTGTGTCTCTATGGAGCTATGTGCGTTCCACAAGTAATTGGGGGCTATGTGTGTCTCTACGGAGCCATGTGCGTTCCACAAGTAATTGGGGGCCATGTGTGTCTCTACGGAGCCATGTGCGTTCCACAAGTAATTGGAGATTATTTATGTAATAAATTATTTTCTTGCACTTATTCATACACATACACACACATTCATACACATACTCGTCATTGTATTCTTTGTTTGGGATATAATCCGTCTAAATCAGGAGGTGGGCGTTAACGTTAACCCCGCGACACAGTTTCGCACTATTGCGGATATTATCATACACCGATGCTAACTGTCCTAATTTGTAATGTTCCAATAAAGATTTTTATTTATTTATTATGTATGTCCCTAAGTAAGACAAGACCCCTCTAAGGAGCTATGTATGTTTAATGAATCGGTACTAATGAATTTTACCAATTATGTATAATTTAACTAAGTCTTAAAATTAATGTAATAATATCCGGACTGAGCCGAGGCTTGTATTTTTTTTAATCCTCTATTTCAAATAAATGCAAACGATAGATGGGATTTCTAAAGTACCTACTTGTCAGTTCGCCAATAGGGATATAGATGATATTTCACAAAGTAGGTACACAATGTGTTCTGGAATGGATTACGTCGGCGGTGTAATTTTCCTTTGCAGAAGTAATGGCAATTGACGACATGATGACTGCTCCGCTTGGTGGAGTCCAAAGGGCCGCAGACGAGTTGCTCAAGGCACAAGCAGCAAGGGGCCATTGGTGGATGTCGATGCAGGCGAGCAGCTCGTAGTATCCGTGTGATGTTGTCCGTTGTCATCAGGGAAGTCTTGGTGGCTCGTAGTATAATTTTATTTATTTTATATTAGACTGTACTTAAATCTATGTGAATGTAAGTAATTCTATAGATTGACACTATCAAGAACCCGGGGCGGTCGATTTGTTTTTGTTTTGATATTACTCTTTTTATTTTTCCATATAAGACATTTATTCACTACAGAGATACATGGATAGATAATTTAAAACTGGCCTGTGCCTGTATCAACTTGTCAAAGTTAGTGAGTGACATCGAAATGAATAGGTACTATATGACAAAACCATTTATTTCTCGTGGTATTTACAGATGGGTTACATATTATAAATAAAAAAATAAATAAATAAAACCTAAGCTAAACTAATATGTACAAACACTAATACGTAATAGGTACTATTGAATTTATTAAAATTTAGAACCTGCGTAGGTACATCCATTTTCAGTGTTAAATTTATGACAGATGGCATTTCTTATGTAAGGATATATCATGGTACAGTTTGGTATGTAATGGGATGTTGATCACCGAAATATTTTTTTTAAATGGTGCCCAATTGAATGGTTCCCTAAGTGAAGCATGTTAGGCTTAGTTTGGGGCTAGATGGCGATGAGTGGCCCAGCGTGGCATGTCTTGGGTTATTTATTATTATTTATTATAAGTACATACACTATCACATATATACACATCAGGCACGATGGGCACAAACCTACCTAACTGGGGTGGGAAACTAAGAGGTTTGCCCCCCCTAATATGGATATAAAACCGGACCTTCCAGTTAATTTGTTATAGATTTACAATTATCATTTGTAATTGTTCCTGCGATACAGGCCTTGAGGTTAGTACAGCGGCAGCTGATGGTTTTTTCTAGGGATTTTGTAATATGTATTTGGTTATCTCAATTGAATTGTATGCGGGGAACGATTTTTTATTGGATAGACATATTTTTTACATAACTTAAGTACACGTACGTGATTATTATTTATTTTATATTAATAAAAAAAGGGGAACGTTCTAACTATAGAAATGTAGGGCACTAGGTACTCTAGTCCACTTAGAGCAGCTCGATGTCCAAGTGTGGTATCAAGGGTGGTCTGCGCCATGCACGCTCGTGACAAATCAGAGTACATCTCTGGCGTATTGTTTACTTTCACATGCGTCAAAATATTTCATGAACTATTCCCGCAATATTAGTGGACTTGCCTCTGGGGTAGGAATTTGTTTATTGCTAGAGTGCGGTACATAATATTACAGATGATTATGTATATTAAAGAAGTAAACACATTCAGAGCGTACAAATATTATGTCAAGTTGTCAAATTAAGTAGATTGTTACATATCAAATTAAATTAATTATTGAATTGAATACATACAAATGAGATTCATTATACGTCAAAATAACTAAATTATTAGAACACCTAATTATACAACCAGAATAACATTATAAGGCACATACATACCATAATTTCAAAATATCATTAAAAATCAAAGTAAACAAAGCAAGTCACACGTGTGGTCAAAATATTCTTTTAAAATAAAAACAATGTTGAATAAGCCATATTCTAAGCTTACTAATTGTCATATCATTTGCGTTCATGGGTAACTTATTATATAATTTGACAGCCAATGACCGACTGTTCCTTGAATGCACAGCTGTTTTCATTGAAGGCATGATTAATTTATTTGGACCTGGAATGTCGTACAGTCTTAAATTAATAGCTCTGGGTGAGTTTTAACAGGGACTCGCACCTCATATAAATATAAGCAAGGGACAGAGAGTACTTTCAATTGTTTGAACAGAGTCTAGTGAGATCAAACTATCTGCTGGCTAACAAATAACTTCTTTGGGGTTTGAGGTTTTCTAGGAGGCGAAGGGAGATTTGGTTAAGGGTGGACGTATCATAGGTTTGAAATTGGGAGGGACAATAAATTTCAGTAAAACACTTTAATGATTATGTTTCAACATTGGGACAATGTCACTGAATTTCATTGGGCTTGGAAAACGACCTGAATTTACGTATCTACTCATTAAATTGGTTATTAATTATAGCTAATGTAGGGAAATGGTGTGAATAATTTATTTTAAGACCATCATGGGAGATCATCGGTCCTTACAAACTTTATTTCTTGAAGGTTGAATGTAGTTATACAGTCTATATGGGATGTCTACTGTTTATGGATAACCTCGTCCTAAAGAAGGTTACGCTATATCCCTGTGATCATTATATTTTACGATTTTTTCTAATAAGATGAATGACAATTTGATCTTTGTCATAGTGGGCGACCTAATGACCATTAGAGATTCATCAAACCAAATCAAATTGTGTTTGTCAGAACAGGTTACAATAAAATAAACAAATAGTTATAGTTGGGTCTGCCTGTAAAGGCGTATAAATATATTTGGTGTCAGAAATATCTCTTTACCACCGAGAGATAAGACACAATAACAAAATATTGTTATTTATTTGTACGTACGTTCATTACTTAATTGCCACTGGCTATTGGAGGGGTTGATAAGTCTGAATGTCGTAACCAGTTTTCAGTTGGATTTGACACAGTGGATTGGCCAGTTTTCAGTGCTGCCCAATGGCCTCTCCCAATGGTCACCACTTTGATCATACACTTTTAAATTTATTTTGCATCAAGGCTTTGAATAAGAACTGTAAACAATACTACTTTATTTATATCAAATGTCGTCACAAGATAATAGTGAATTTGAACTTTCAAAATAATTAATGAATTCAAATTTGTTCACATTTTCCAATTGGCTACCAATAGGTATCATTAAAATAGTATTTTTTTGGAGGTTGTATTTACTTACTAATGTGTTTCAGAATCACTGTTTTAAAACGTTTTGGCGACCGAGAGGGAAAAGCAAAGAAGCTGCCGAGATTTTCTGCACAGGACAAAGCTAGTTACTAACCTGAGAACGATCTGACTCGCACTGTCAGAGACCTGTAAACTACAAACAGTTTTGCAATTATCATGACAAGGTCTCTTTTTTGGAACCAATGTGTATTCCTCATTTCGCCTTGTAACACTTTAGTGAAGATGTTATTAGTAAAGTATTTGAATCTAGTGTATCGTCTAGTAGCGGCTAGTTAGGCTTCTCTTTTTCTTTCACATTTATGTCTATCGTGTGCATAGGCACAGTAAATAGTAAAGTATGTAATATTAGTTTTTATTGTTTTCTTTTTAATTTCAGTTTTATATATTATATATAGGTATATACCTAGCTGTCAACTATTTATTTTAAGACATTTGTTCAATTGTTCCTGTCACATGTTAGTCTCATATGTGTATACTTTGAAAACTGTGTCGATCAATTGGAATACTACCACCGAATGTCATGATTTTATATTAACCCGTTAATGATTAAAACTGATGTGGCATACATATTGTACGAGGACATGCAAGGTTGTAATTTAGCAGTAATTTGTTGTTGTAAGTCAAACTGTTTTTGTGTTATTCATTTAGTTCTAATGTCAGGTTCTCATTTTATCGAGACGGCGCTTTAGCACGATTGGTTGAATCATGTTATTTGTCTCATATGTGTAATCATATATTGTTAAATGATTGTTTCGATTGGCTTTTTCCTTAAATAATTATTATATAGTGGTGCGTCGGGAGACGGCACGCTGTCGGATGGCCGAATGTCATGATTTTTAATATTTGTCTAATTATTGCCCTCATTATTTAGTATATTTTGTAAGAATTAAGTGGCAACACAAAAATTACATGGCAACATGGACAGCGCGCCTCTCTGTCGGCAAAATAGGCGGGAAAAAAATGGAGGGAGAAGCTGTGCTGGGCGGATGGACGAAGCAAGCGAGTCATTCTTTTACCAGCTTGGACCGAAGACAGACATCGAAGGAAATCTATGTTCGACGAATAATTATTTAAAATGTGATAAGTCTAGTTGTAATACAGTTATACCAGTATAATAAATTACTCAAAGTTTAAAGTAGTTTGATTGGCGTCACAATAGGGTGAAACAGTTCTGGAGGAGAATCTGCTTCTCGGCAAAGGTAGTGTATGTTACAAAACGCGATCGGAATAGCTTGACCAGAAAGGAGGCTTGACCAGAGAACTACGTTTGACGAGTTGGGGTATTCACTTCAGAACTCGTTTTTCGACCACACAGCGCCATCTAGTCACAAAATATGCCAAAGCTTATACTGTGGGTACGTGACAACCGATAAAGTAACTTACATACTTCTCGCCTGCCTAGAGCGTGACAATTATAGGTATATCCTCCAGACGTTTGCCCTAAGTGGCGAACAACTGGAGAGGCCTACGTCCAGCAATGAACTGCTATAGGCTGATGATGATGATGATATAAATATACCTCCTACCTAGATAGAGTTATTCCAAACGAAGGTTTCCCTTTGGAATCAGTCTATCCTTAAAAAACCGCATCAAAATCCGTTAGAAAGATCTAACCATACACAGGGACAGACAGACACAACTTTGTTTTATACCATTTAGTGAAGTAAAACTATATACTCGTAGGTTGATTCCAATCCCTTATTTTCGACGCAAAAGTAACACTACCAACCCACCACTCGAACCCACACTGTGTCCCCTTAAGCCTCCTTAATACAACGCCTCAAACATCCGTCCCAAACTTACTTCGGCCCACTCAAATCCCTTGGTCAACAAACATTCTAAGCATATCCACCTGACAATACTGAGACATTCCTCATCTATTCCATTTAATTACGTCCATAATCGACCCAATTCCCAAATTGATTTCAGTCTGAAGAATACGAAACTATGTACAGACACCGTTTTGCCATTCAATTTTCGCTCTTACATTGAGATGTTAAGGGCGAGGATGTAATAAAGGATCAGGCGAAGATGTTTTCCTTACTAATAGAATGACAAACATCCGACGATGTAGAGGGATTGCTTGTCATCTGTCAGAATTCCTCTTCAGTCGGGTTTTCCCACAGGAGTGTAGGGCGGTTGGACCGCGCAAGTAGAGATTTAAGATTTTTCATTTTCACGTAAAATAATAGAATAGGCAAAAAATCTCTGATCTAATTATGATGTAATAATTTATTTTTGGATACAGTTTTTACCGTTTAAGTCATATCACCAAGGTTCTCTAAAAGAGATGGCTCCTAATATGCTCATAATGGATGGGTTTTTATTTTGTGCAATGAAGAATACGATTATAATGGCAATTTGGCTAAAGACTTAAAACAAGTACATTGGAGTCGTCAAACACAAAAGTAAATAAAAATTGCTCTATCGCCGGCTAGGCATGGTCGGTTAGAGATGTAAATGAATAGACCTGTTTATACATTGTTCCTTGAAACCCTAGCTGTTATATAGCACAAGAACGCTTATAATTACTATTGAAACGTGTCCAAACTATAACTACTAAAACTACTACTACTAAAGAATAACTTTCAAAAAATAAACGATATTTGACTTACACCACTTCTCGCTCGGCAGCTACCACAGACGGTTTCCAAACAATTTCTTATGTTAGCTAATGTTATAATGAATTATTCGATACCCCTACATGATATAACTCAACCTACCCCTGGGAGGGTCCACTGATAGTAGCAGATCAGTTTTCAAAGGGGTCCATATTGATTCTATGTATTTATCGCTAAGTGCAAGGCGCACCCTCAAAATAAATAATAGATATTCCATTAAGGGTGCTGAAAAATGTATGAGACTTGATGGAATTAAAGAAATATGGAAGATTATTTTTTATTATGGTGAGAGTATTTCCTGGATTTATCCAGTAGATCAAAGTTGTCAATTGAATTATTTATGTACAGTAGTAAACTTCGAGCTTTCGAGTTTAATTTTTAAAGTGAAAGGTTACAACCATTTTTAGAGTGCCGTACTTTACCGTACCCAAGAAGGAAGAAAATTTTGGTCTTTTACTATTTCAAAAACAAAAATTTACGCGGCGGAAACGAAGCCAAACATTCGTCCAAGCCGTTCCATCTTTGCGGACTACCTGATTATCGGGATCCCACGACGCTTGGCTCAGAAGGCAGAGATCACTACCAAATGAGCCATCGGGCCAGTCAAGATGCAGGGCAACTGCGATTACCTAGGTACGAATAAAACCTACTGCGGTCACCAACCCTCCTGCCAAACGTGGTGACTAAGGTACACCGGATAGGATATATAAGATAGAAAATGGGGATAGATCCGTCCAGCGGTGGACGTTTGCAGTGTGCTAATGATGATTAACGTAGTTAGACAGCACTTCAGCATGTACCCATTAGCAGGAATAGCGAATCCTGATGTGCGCCGGGAATTTGCTTACACTGTGGAACAGCGCAAACATGAGACCGACGACAGGCACCCTGGCCAGGTGAAAAAGCCGTAAACCCTAATAGAGGTTTATCACTGACTCGAAAAGAAGAAAAAGACTTCAGCATGCACAAAGAAAGATAAGAAGAGCACTTCTCCCCACGCTGCTACTTAATATCTTGAGCATACGGGTAATCATACAATCCAAAGCCTTTTTTTTTTTTTTTTTTTATAGTGGCGCGACATAATGGCTTCCCTACGCCTGATGGAAAGCGAAAGAGAAGCCCAAGTCGCTGTGACAACGGGCAAGTAACTGGTCAGTTACTTGTCAGTTGCCACCGCCATGCCGGCCCAACCCTAACCCCCCACGAGCTCCGGAAACCCTACTCACCGGCAGAAACACGACCCAGAGGTCATTTGACTGCGGTATTCTATAGGGTGGAAGTCCTTCCCCGGACGGGCGGCTCAATTCGAGCGAAGATTCGCTATGCCCTACCTCTCCTACATTACAAATGTTAATGATACACATTATAATCTAAATCAAATCAGTGATCGAATTGCGGTTTACATTATTGAAACACACACACAATTAGACTAATTAACTTGTGATATTCAATACCAATGCGGAGCTTAGCCGTGCGTGATATCAAGGGGCGTCGAGATTACAAAGCAGACTGTCTGTAGCTAATATAGGAAGCGGACTAAGATTGATCGGTCAATGTACAATAGTACAGCTAATGTTACGACGCGACGTTCCAAATTATTTACTTAATTTTTATTGCACAATAACAAAAAATAAAATAGTTTATTTCTGCAAAAAGATTTGACATGTAGGCTGCTGAGAAGAAGTGCCGCAACAAACTCAACAGTTAACCTTTTTTAAAATATATAATACAACTACTTAGCTGTGCCGGCGGCGTCGCACGCGTGGATATCGGGTTTCAAAAATAACGAACTTTAATGTAAAGTGTGGAAGGTAGCGTGGAAGGAGAAAGAAGTCGTGGTTGGATCGACCTTATCAAGGCAACTACCGGATCGAGTACCGTGCAGTGTGTACGTAATGCAGAAAACCGGCAGAGATGGACAGTGACCAGTAACGCTGAGCCGCAGCTCTGCCCATCTGTAGCCACGACCACTCTGCCAAGAGTGCCCGACTAAGAAGAAGAAAGTTTTTCCCACATTTTAGACAAGCAAAAAATGAATTAACAAACTAGCTTCATAAAAAAACACCTACAACGACTTTAAATAACGCACGCCACGAAAAAGGAACCGTATCACTATCAAAATACGTATACAATACATGACGAAGACAGTCCCGAGATTGACTTAACTAAATTGTTTGTAAATTAAAGTACACAAATTGTTACAATGTAATAGGAATCCGTAAACTAACAGCCATGTTATTACACTATCAGACAGTGTAAATAACAGTTACTCTCTCATTATCAACGAAATTACGTGAAATTGTAAATGGTTTTTTATCGTCCATTTTTTTTATTGAACACAGTACGTTTATTGACTGATGGAAAGCGATGAATTCTGATGTGATTCATCGCTTCCCATCCTAACCTGTCCGTGGTGCATCCTGATGACTAACAAACGAGTGTCGACAAAATCTCGTATATCTGATATAATAATATATGAAATATATTTTCAAAATAACTATCAGGGGGTGATAAGTGATTGATACTGATATTATAGAAACAAAAACTACTGGAATAATTTTAACAAAACTTGGCACAATTATTCTTCATACTCCTGGGCAGGTTAAAGTATACTTTTCATCGCGCTACAATCAATAGGAGCAGAGCAGTGAAGGGAAAACGGGAGAACTTTTTATCTGTATGTTTGAACGCGCTTCACGCGAAAACTACTGCATGGAATTGAATGCGGTTTTCACCAATGTATTGCTAGAGGTTTAACTTGAAACTTAGGCACTAGGTTTAGATAGGTATTTTATGGAAGTCCGTTATTTTTGAAACCCGATACCCACGCGTGCGTCGCCGTCGGCACAGCTAGTAAATAAATACAATTGCCGCTTCACTTACGCGGTAACACACCGTACAAACAAAATTCACGTCACAATGTAATCTTGCGCATCTTATGTGTTCAAGTCTTTGCAAACAGCTCGTTTAATACTCGAACAGTTCTCCGTATCAGTGGCTGATTCTGTAACGAGATTCCTTTTGGTGCACAAAATATATGGCAGCTACATGTTGCTGGCGCTCACTCACTTCTGGTTCGAGGTAATTATGACGTGTTTTTATCATCATCATCAACATCTAGAGTAGACAAAGTACAGAATAGTTGTACAATTTAAATGTTTTCGATTGATGTGAATATAATTGGTTTCGTATTGTGAGACAATTCCAAAACTATATAACGATACTGATACAGTTGGTATTGTTTTAAGCTTTCAGTCACTATCATAACTAAGTATATTCAATTTTTAATCATGTCAGTTCTTCCGTGATCATCGCAATTGAAATAGTGTTGAAATATCGATGCCTTCAAAATCAGACATGCGGTAAAAATTTAGTTTTTTGTTCATAGTCATCGTCATTAGCATGCGTCCACTGGTTGAGATAGGCCTATCCCAATGACGATTGTAATTTGCCTTACCCACCACGCTTGGCAGGCGGGCTAGTAACCGCATTAGGTTTTATTTGTACCCATGCGACGAGAGAGGTAGGGCATAGCGAATCTTCGCTCGAATTGAGCTGCCCGTCCGGGGAAGGCCCTCCACCCCATAGAATACCGCAGCCACATGACCTGCGGGTCGTGTTTCTGCTGGTAAGTAGGGTTTCCGGAGCTCGTGGGGGGTTAAGTTTGGGCCGGCATGGCAGTGGCAACTGACAGGTAACTGACCAGTTACTTGCCAGTTGTCATAGCGACTTGGGCTTCTCTTTCGATTTCCATCAGGCGTAGGGAAGCCATTATGTTGAGCTACTATAAAAAAAAGAAATACCTAAATTATGATATGTAGTGGCCCTATTCTAAATTCAGAGACCACATGGACAATAAATGTGCCTTTAAAATGTCCAATTTGCGGTTTGATGTCGCAGTTACATAATTTTTGTTTGAAATTAATCCAGCATTATGTTTTGACGTTATTTATTATCAACCTAATATATCATACTTACATATATCTATATCAAAGGAAGCATTAAAGATAACATTTGTTTATGTACGTTACGTTGCCATTATTATTGTTACTCGTACTTTACATAAAAACATCTCGTGGAAGAACAAATTTCCTGGAAATCGTCTTGTTACATAATTGGGATTTCAAAATATTCCTATTACAATATTAGAAAGCGGAAAACTCATCTGTTGACATCAACTCCCACATTTTATTCTACTTTATTTCTTTATTAAGTATCTGATTACATAACGATTTATTTTTACAGAATGATTGAAGTATGAACGGGGAAGAAGTGTTGGAACAAACATTGGCCAAATCTGGACAGACCAACAGTACTTGTAATTCTAGTGAAGTTACTGTATTACCTGGTGTTTACTATCCAAAACACAGTAAGTTTTATTTTATTATCGTAAATGTATTAGATTTATTCCCAGATCGTAGCGTATTAAGAGTTTATCTGAAGAAATTCTTGTTAAAAAAGGTAAATCAGTTAAAACTGGATGTATTTTCTTTTAAACAAACTGTATCACATTTGTGAAAGTATTTTAAGCAAACATGAAAAATGTAAGGTCCACAATATAAAACTCTTGTCTCCTCTGAATTTGGAAATCTTTTTTACTAAACATAGATATTGTTTTAAAAATAGATTTCTAAAAATTAGACAAAGTACATCTATAAGCGCAACAACTAAACAACCAACAACTTTCCGATTTCAGGACCATCAAATCATTATCCTCGTGACCAACAACATAGACAAAAGTTAGCAAGAGCAGTAAACAAAAGTGGAGAGATAAACGTCGACAAGTTTCTAAGTCAGAAAATTAGTTTCTTTTCCAACTGTTTCGTGGCGTTAGTCGAAGCAAGATGGAGATGGACTATCATATCCTTCTGTTTAGCTTTTATAATAAACTGGTTATTATTCGCACTCACCTACTGGATCTTAGCTTGGACTCACGGAGATTTAGCCGAGGAGAATTTGCCCCATAACCAAAACACGAGCCGTGGGGAACCGTGCATAGAAAACATATACGGATTCACATCGACCTTCCTGTTCAGCGTAGAAGTACATACAACAGTCGCTTACGGCAAACGCGCCATAACTCTTCAGTGTCCAGATGCAATATTTGCTATGTGCATGCAATGCATCAGCAGTTCCATATTCCAGGCGTTTATGGTCGGCATTCTGTTTGCTAAGTTAACACGACCCAAAGCGAGAACTCAAACTATACTTTTCAGCAAACATGCAATAATCAGCTTGCGAGACGAAAAACTATGCATGATATTTCGGGTTGGTGACATGAGAAAATCCAGAATTCTGAACATCAAAGCGTCTATGTACGTTTTGAGATTGCATACGGATTTTCAATATTTGGAGAACAGCGAGCAAATCGAGCTTAACACTTATATGGACAGTTGTGAATCGAGTTTCTTCTTGTGGCCGGTGTCTGTCGTTCATGTCATCGATAATGAAAGTCCTCTTTACAAATTATCAGCGGCCGACCTACTATGCGGCAATATAGAAATACTAGCAGTTTTCGAAGGAATTATTGAATCTACCGGACAACCGGTGCAAGCAAGATCAAGCTACAGTGAAAATGATATAGCATGGGGGCACAGATTTGCACCAATGATTAGTTATAACGCAATTAAGAAAATGTACTGTGTAGACTTTTCAAAACTCAGTGAAACGGAACAAATAGATACACCATTGTGTTCAGCTCATGAGTATGATAATATTATGTCTGTTGTTAATACCATAGGTTTAAGTGATGATTGTTCGATTGATGATAATGACTTATCAAGCTAACATGAACAAAATAACAAAGCAATTAAAATTAGAATGGAATATTTAGATTTTGATAACGTACTCCGGTGCGAGAGCAAGTAAGAAGCGAATTGTATAATATTGTTTTTATAGAACTTTATGATATTCAAAATTCATAGATATAAAGCCTCCCAATTAGATTTAATAACTAGAACATTCCAAAAGTTATACTAAAAGTAATATTTTCATTTAACGTATTAAAGTTTTGAAGTAAGTTCTTATACAAAAGGCGTAATTTTGTTGAAGACTTCTTCAACAATAACTTCAAAACTTACGAATTATGAAAATATAATAGTAACTGTGAATTCCTAGCTTCGCTCGCTAGCTAAAAGGCGAAACGCTCATTCAAAACTCGCTATTACTTTATTTACATTCATAACAATCTCTGGCTCAATTTCATCAGGAGTTGGATTCGTAGCTCGATTGAACAATTAATTAGTTGTAGAACATAGTTTAAAGTTCTGCTAATTAATTGCGAGTAAGTACTTCATCTTGTGCCCTGTTAGAAACTGAACGCAGCGACTTAGAAATTTGAAAACTTCGCAAGTCATTACTCTGAAAATGATGGGAACAATTTTTAGTATTTGTAAGAATAGACCATTAGATTTAATGCAGTTGAAAAAGATCATTGTAAGGAAAATAATCTAGATGCTATGTTAAGTTAATTAATTGATAATACTCTTTATTACTTATGCCGTTTTGTATTGATAAGTATTATTTTAATACTATACTTTAAAATTGTACATAAAATGGTTGCACTGTTATTTTTAATTGAAAGTAGGGTGCGAAAAATAGATATTTAAATAAATTTATTTTTTCTTAGATGCCACCATCTCCACTTCGAAATAAAATAATTCACTTAGAACAGAGCCAATAGTCAATAATTAATGCATCTATTAGTAATGTGTGTAATAATGAAAAATAAAGATATCCTAAGGAAGTTAGTTCATTAGGGTAACGCAATTGAGGAAAGGACGATCATCGCACTCTGTATTATTTCTAATGAAGGTGAAAACTCTGATAATAACATGAATCTATTAATTGTATTTGAGTTTCCTTTTATATTTTATAATTTAAAACTCATCTATACAAAAACCCATAAATACTACGAAATCTTAAAAAGCCAAAGTTCATTGCTTACACGTGGCTCTAGGAAAGGTCAAATTCACCACGCATAATTCGTAATCGTATTCACAACGATTGCAAACACCCGTTCCACCTCACCCGGAAGCAATAAAACATTTTCCATAATTCCATCCAATTATGGCCCACAAAAAGGCAGTTCGATTTTTATCAGCAGGAAATCAAACGGGAATCGCAGGTCACGTATACGAGATTAGCTTGTAAAGCCTTAGAAAGGGACGTTACTTACTTAGCGCATTATATTCTCAATTAAATACTGACGAAGGTCGCCGTTTAAGGTCAAAGATGGGCCTGGTTAGAATCCTAGGTTTTTTTAAATATCGGCTCAAAATAATGGCTTGCCTACGCCTGATGGAAAACGAAAGAGAAGCCTAAGTCGCTGTGACAACGGGTACCTAATTCAAATAATCTTATTACTTATAATCTTTTTTCACTAAAAGACCTTCTTGCTCAAAGTTAAAGCCAAGATTAAGAAAAGTTGCCCAGGAGATTTTTGTTTTTGTTTCTATAACGAACATACAGACAGACAAAAATTTTACTGATTGCATTTTTGGCATCAGTATCGATCACTAATTACCCCCTGTTATTTCTATTGAAAAAATATTTCAGGTACAGAATTGACCTCTCTACAGATTTATTATAAGTATAGATATATACATTGGCGTGCATAATGACCTTTTTTGTAAAACTGATTGTCGTCCAGGAATCCCCATTACAGGAGCCCATAATCCTAGGTTTCTTTTTATGACAAATTGGGTAAACGGGCCTTAAGGGCACCTGTGGTAGATTACGTCAGGCCATAGACACCGTAACACTTGGTAGAATTACAGGAGAAATTTGAAGGTATGTAAATACTGTTTTATCTGCGAGTACTAACTGCATCCGTGCTCTAAGACACCCTATTAAACTGTACATTAATATTAACACGTAAAACATTTCTACGAGGCGCGAAAGCTTCAAGGCGAAAGTCCGTATTGAATAACTTATAAGAATAAAAAATGTCTCGCGGTATAATACGGCAAGTTTCGCGAAATGGCCCTGTTTTGCGTAATTTTTATACGCACTTTGAATATTGAAGTGGTTGGTCTTGGCTAAATTTATTGTTATCTCGATATAATGGGGGCGGTCCACATTTGAATGTTAGCTGAGATCGTTATATTTTAGTTATTTATTGTACGGCCGTTACCAGTTGGTAACGGCCTAGTTACCTAGTTGGGTATGTTAAAAATGTATGAGCTTATTTTTGCACGTGTATCATTTAGAACTTTAATAAATTTCGAAAAATTGAATTAGCCAGAGTGTAGTTACACAGTTTATATTTTCTATTTAAATGACTCATTTCCTCTGACATTTCCAATTGTCATTGCTAAAAATGTAGACTTACTTATTTTAAATATTTATTTATTTACTTTATAAAGTGACTAGCTGTGCTCGCGACTTCGTCCGCGTGGAATAGTTGTTTTTTCCCCATTTTTTTTTTTACATTTTCCATTATTTCTTCGCTCCTAATAGTTGCAGCGTGATGTTATATAGCCTAAAGCCTTCCACGATAAACGGTCTATTCAACACAAAAATATTTTTTCAATTTGGACCAGTGGTTCCTGAGATTAGCGCGTTCAATAACAAACAAACAAACAAACTCTTCAGTTTTATAATATTAGTATAGATTAGTATAGATAATGAACTAACATTACAAAACGAAAATAAAAGTTAACTAAATGAGAATAAATCAAATGCATGAACTGTTTACTAAGCTATCTCTCTTATCATCATCTCATTGGGCCTATCGCACTGTTGGACAAAGACCTCTACAGCTGTTCGACACTTTGAGCAGGAACCAGGAGGCTTTACCCATAATTGACTGGCTCGGTGGCTCAATTGATAGTGACCTCTGCCTTCTGAGCCAAGGGTCGTGGGTTCGATCCCCACACATTACAAACATTTGCGTGCATGAACATGTCTGTTTGTATTGGTCTGGGTGTTTTCTATGTATAAAATAAATGTATTTATTTACAAAAAAAAAATGTATCTAAGTAAGTTTATCAGTTGTCTAGTACCCATAGTATAAGCTTCGGCTTAGTTTGGGGCTAGATGGCGCTGTGTGGCCCAGCGTGGCATGTCTTGGGTTATTTATTATTTAATTGCCACGCGCAACTCCTAGCTCCGATCACGCTGCTGCCCGTCATCGGCCTTCGATATTTAGCTATGCTTTTGATCGTGATAGTTACACCGCCACCAGTCGATTTCCAAAGCTTCGTTTGTTATTCAGCAGGATGTACCACGGGCAGGTTAGGGTGGCTTGGAGTGAAAAGATGATAGGTCGCTCCCTTACATCCCTCATCATCTCTCTTATAAACCCCCCCATTATGAACAATCTCCCCCGATCATAATATAAGTCTATTCTTAGTAATCATTAAGCTAATTTAGCTTCAACAACGTCCCATACTACACATAAGTATATGAAGAGATTTACTGAAATGGCGGCAAAGCCGCGGCTAGAATCTAGTCTCAAATAAATTCTAGACTTACTCCCTAAGTTCCTCGGAATTTATTGTGCTTAGACGTCCACATACGAGGCAAGTCCATTAACGGATAACGCTCACAAGATGGACTCTCCCAGAGCGAGCAAATCAGTAGATTTGTTTTTTAAAGCGTTGTTAAATGGTTAAGGCACTACTTTGATTGGTTAAATGATTAAATTGTAGGTATGTATTTGTGCGGTATAGTATTTAAATTTAAATTATCTTTATTTGTGAAACATGGGTAGGTATACAGGTGGTGTTACATATTTTATTGAGAGAGGTAGGGCGTAGCAAATCTTCGCTCGTATTGAGCCGCCCGTCCGGGGAAGGACCTCCACCCTATAGAATACCGCAGTCAAATGACCTCCGGGTCGTGTTTCTGCAGGTGAGTAAGGTTTCCGGAGCTCGTGGGGGGTTAGGGTTGGGCCGGCATGGCGGTGGCAACTGACAGGTATCTGATCAGTTACTTGCCTCTCACAGCGACTTGGGCTTCTCTTTCGCTTTCCATCAAGTGTAGGGAAGCCATTATGTCGAGCTTCTATGAAACAAAAATTTTGTGTCTCCACATTCAGCCTTTCGGCATGCAAATGCCGAACGAAGTATGTTTACCTATCTTTTTATAAATCTACTATGGCTGATAAAGGCTGATGATGATATTTTATAATAAATTGTCTGAACGCTGTTGCCGAAACCGGCAAGGAAGAATACGATATACAAATCTGCTCAATTGAAGTGGGCACGTGTGCAGAATGGACGGGAATAAGTGGACTAAATTAAATAGTCACTCATTGTCTTATGAGAACCGTCTCATTATCATAAGCCATAATGGTCTTCGTCCAGGCAGGTCGATAAAAAAATGGCGTAATCCGGAATTGCCGGGCTGGCCTTTGCCCATAACATGGTCAGTTGAGGCTAATTAAAAAAAAAAATTATGTCATTGCATCATTGGTTAGGAGTTTAAAATACTGGACCAAGAATATAGACGAACTATGCGCTTAAATTCGAATGAAACGCCGTCTATATTATTTTATGCGACTGTATTTCTCCGTCAATAAAGGAACAGTGACAAATATTAAACAATAGAAAACAACAATAATAAAAAGTATAAAAAACATAGACATTATAAAAAAGAGTTCCCATTCGGGAACATGCTTTCTATAGATAATTATAATTAATTTCTAACATCATTAAAAACCGAGCTAATTCGTCCCGTTTAATAAAATAAAAGTCCACAATGTGTCTCGAAATAAATGCAAATTAAACAAAAAGCAATTTTGT
Source organism: Conogethes punctiferalis (assembly GCA_031163375.1). Classification (NCBI taxonomy): domain Eukaryota; kingdom Metazoa; phylum Arthropoda; class Insecta; order Lepidoptera; family Crambidae; genus Conogethes; species Conogethes punctiferalis. The sequence goes on from CM062093.1 coordinate 15,092,841, forward strand.
ATAAATTATTTCAACCGGAGCCGTCCAATGTTTGACCGCTGAATAAAACACAGACAGGCTAAACTAATTTGCTTTTAAAATTAATTTTAGTTTTGGTTCGTTGTAAGTAATTTTGTGTAATATTAGTTTTTGAGCATCCATTTTAGAGCAGAATGGGATAATCCTGTTTACCGCACTGCTGAAAATGGTTTTGCTATTTTGTATTCGTTTAATATAATTGTGTTACTGTGATATACTTTAATGCGTTACACGTGTTTCCTTGTTACGAACTCGGGAAATTAATAAAAATTTATGAGTTCGACAATAATAAGTACTCTCCTGACCGTCTTACAATTTACTCCCTACTTAGTCACGTGTCGGTAGGAGATACTAAAGTAGGTACAACTGAGTGCGCAAACACATATTACACTGACTGATGTGCACAATAAGTTTCTTCACTATGTTAATGTTTATTTTATTTGTTTTTCTCATTTTCCTTCTGTTTATGTGTTCTGTGTTTATTTATTATCTGTGTATTGTATTTGTTTGTGCTGCCAATAAATTTATATCATTCATTCCTTCAAAACATCACATACCTACATTACTTCGTTCCCAAAGTAGCTTAGTACCTGTGTTCAGAGGCGGATCGTGAACATATGGGGCCATGGGCTGAAACTACTTAGGGGCCTGTAGCGGATTAACTTTGCGCCAGCTCCTTACAATTGCAGAAAACCGCTTACGCTTGTTCACTTTGGACCACACACCAAGTGAACCGGTATGAAGTACGCAGTACATCTCTGCTCCCGCGCACCGCGTACTCGCTCGGCGATCTATACCGCTAACTACCTATCTATTATTAATTGTGCTTTCTGTTTTGTGTTATAATTTGTGATATGGACTTGTGACGTAATAAATCTGTGTGTATCGTCATAAATAATATTCTTCATTTAACTTCCTAAATCTATCGCTCATTTCTTCCGCTTATTTACCTATCACTTTCTTCGCTTCAACTCATCTGTGCTTCTAATCGTGGTGTGACTATAGCATCCCCACAAACTGGTGACCCCGACAACCCACCTGATCGGTGGAGGACACTTGGAAATCGTGAGTTGCAAGTGATATATTTTTTTTGAAAAATACGTCGGTACTCAAAACACCGACGGTGGTTTCCTAAGCCGTTGGCCCAAGCTCATAAGCGGTAGCGATTTTTCGAAATTATAAGGCGGTGGTCCAAGTTGAAGATGTATGCATCTGAAAACATCCCTGATGAGGCCGCTGGTGACGGAAAATCCGAAATTCAACGTGTTAGCGTACGAGTACCCGTGTTTTGGCCTGATGATCCTGCCTTATGGTTCGCTCAACTGGAACATCAATTCCTACTATCTCGCATAACTACTGATGAGACTAAGTTCAGTTACCTAGTTGCCAATTTGGATTTACCTTACGCTCGAGAAGTTAAGGATATTATTACCAATCCACCTCTTACTGACAAATACAAAAAGCTGAAGACAGAGTTAATTCGACGCCTCTCTGTTTCACAAGAAAAGCGTGTCAAACAGTTATTAATGCACGAGGAGTTAGGTGATCGGAGGCCGTCTCAATTTTTACGTCATATTGAAGGTCTCGCCGGACCGTCGGTCCCGAAAGATTTTTTGCAAACCTTGTGGTCTAGTAGGCTGCCGCAAAACATACAGACCGTAATAGCTTCCCAGCCTGAACTTGATTTGGACAAATTAGCCAATCTTGCAGATAAGGTGTATGAGATAGCACCGTCTACGCCCCAGGTTGCTGCGACGTCCAGTGCAGCACATTCACCATCAGCAGCAGCTTCATCGTCGACGTATGGAGATTTGGTTGCGGAAATCAGCCACCTAAGGAAGCAGGTAGCAGCACTCACTACTAAAGTAAACCAAAGCGGACGCTCGCGCTCCAACTCCAGGTACAATAGGTATGGCCGTTCTCGCAGCAGCTCCAGACCACGCCAGCCTCCACCTAATCACCCGCATTGTTTTTACCACTTCACCTACGGAGACAAGGCTAAGAAATGCAAACAGCCGTGCAGTTTCCATGCGGAAAACTCCAAGGGCAGTCGGAAGTAGCGGCCAACGACTGTCCCGTACCTACAGGCCGTCTGTTTGTTACTGACCGAGTTACGAAAATGCAGTTCCTTGTGGACACTGGCTCTGACTTGTGCGTTTTCCCTCGATCTGCTATTAAGACGTCCTGCACTAAGACTGATTACGACCTTATAGCTGCCAATGGTAGTGTCATTCACACATATGGACCCACGCGTCTACAGTTGGACTTCGGCCTACGAAGAAATTTTCGCTGGTCTTTTACAGTTGCTGATGTATCCAGACCTATCATAGGCGTGGATTTTTTATGTTATCACAACTTGCTTGTGGACTGCAGAAGGCAGCGTCTTATTGATGGTACCACTTCGCTCTCTGTTGCTGCCAAAGAATTGTCCGTGGCCGAAAACATTGCTTCGGTTAAGGTGATCACCGGTGATACTGAATTTCACAAGATATTGCTTGATTTCCCGGAGATCACTAGGCCAGCTGGAACTGTGAGCAATTTTAAGCACAGCACCTTACATTATATAAGGACAACGGCCGGTCCACCTGTGTCTTGTAAACCGCGACGTCTTGACCCTGTTCGTCTGAAGGCAGCTAAGAAAGAGTTTGAAGACATGATGGCTTGTGGTATAGCCAGACCTTCAGAGAGTCCATGGTCCTCAGCACTACACATGGTACGGAAGAAAAATGAGGAATGGAGACCATGTGGTGATTACCGAGCTCTTAACGCCCGAACCATTCCCGATCGATATCCCATACGCCACATTCAAGATTTTTCGCATCAGCTTTCTGGATGCAGCATCTTTTCTACTGTGGACCTCATAAAAGCTTACCATCAGATATCTGTGAATCCTGGCGATATTTCGAAGACGGCTATCACGACACCATTCGGATTATTCGAATTTCCCTATATGACGTTTGGTCTTCGAAATGCCGCTCAGACCTTTCAGAGGTTCATCGATGAAGTCCTTCTAGGTCTAGACTTCTGTTATGGGTACATTGATGACATTTTAGTCTTCTCTTCTTCTCCTGCTGAACATAAGAGCCACCTTCACCAACTGTTCGAACGTCTGAAGCAATTTGGCATCTTAATAAACACTTCGAAGTGTGTATTTGGTCAGCAAGAAGTGACTTTTCTCGGATATAAAGTCTCTGCGAAAGGCACCAAGCCTTTGGATACTAAAGTGCAAGCCATACAAGAGTTTGCTCAACCAAAAACGGTCAAAGAGTTACGCCGTTTCTTGGGCATGCTGAATTTTTATAGACGTTTTATACCGAACGCCGCAAAAGTACAAGCTCCATTGAACGCAGTTTTTGCTGGTAACATGAAAGGTTCGCAACCTATAGATATGACACCAGAATTGTGTCAAGCTTTTGAAGATTGCAAGTCTTCTTTATCTCGAGCGACCCTCCTAGCTCACCCTGACCCAGCAGCAGAACTAGCTATTGTCACTGACGCATCACTTTCAGCGATAGGTGGAGTTTTGCAACAGAAGAAAGATGGACACTGGCAACCCCTTGCATTCTATTCGCACAAACTTTCGACTACGCAACAAAAATATAGTCCATATGACCGCGAATTACTGGCCGTGTACGAGTCGATAAAGTATTTCCGACACATGGTCGAGGCTAGGACCTTTTCTGTTTTCACTGACCACAAACCTCTCACCTATGCTTTCTCTCTCAGCAAAGAAAACTGCACACCGAGACAGTATCGTTACATGGACTACATAACTCAGTTCACTACGGACATCAGATACATACGCGGTATGGAGAATGTAGTTGCTGATTGCTTGTCTCGCGTAGAGGTGGTCACTAATGCTCTCGATTACCAAGCCTTAGCATAATCTCAGGACGACGATCCAGAACTGCAAAGGCTACTTCATGACGGATCTACACTGAAACTTAAGAAGATACCAGCCCTGGACGGAAACCTAATCTTCTGCGACACTTCTACTCAACCTCCGAGACCTTATGTCACTCCTAAGTTTCGTAGACAAGTTTTCGACATGCTACATAATCTACATCATCCTGGTAATTCTGCTACAGTGCGACTGGTTACGAAATCCTTTGTGTGGCCAGGGATTCGTAGTGATTGTAGAGAGTGGTCTAGGCAATGTATACAATGCCAAAAATCTAAAATAACTCGACACACTACTTCCCCACCTTCCTCTTTCCTTATTCCTTCATCAAGGTTTTCACATATCCATCTGGATATAATAGGACCGTTACCTCTGTCTTATGATTACAGGTACTGCCTCACCGTCATCGACAGATTCACGCGATGGCCTGAGGCGTTCCCTCTCAAAGACATCACAGCGGAATCCTGCGCAGCTGCTCTGTTGTCAGGATGGATAGCGCGCTTCGGCTGTCCACTCCGGGTGACTACTGACAGAGGTCGCCAATTCCAGTGTCATCTCTTCAAGGCACTCACAGCTTTGATCGGTGCACGCCACTTTAGCACGACTGCCTATCATCCAGCTGCAAACGGTATCATCGAGCGTTTCCATCGTCAGCTCAAGGCAGCCATCATGTGCCACTCCGGTTCGCAGTGGACAGAAGCTCTTCCTTTGGTTCTTCTAGGAATCCGGAACGCCTGGAAAGAAGACATCCAAACCTCTCCTGCGGAATTAGTTTATGGTGAGCCACTTCGTTTGCCAGGACAATACTTCGCTCCAACTGATGACCATCAAGTTGAAGACCTCACTCAGTTTGCTCCTCGGTTGCGCAGCTACATGGCGAAGTTGAGTCCCAAGCCAACGTCTTGGCACCGCAATGGCCCATTCTACATCCCGAGGTCATTGGAAACTTGCACACATGTTTTTGTACGCCAAGATCATGTAAGGCGATCACTTGAACCACCATACGCAGGCCCATACCAAGTGCTGAAACGCAGTGCCAAATTCTACACGTTGGACATATCCGGTAAGCCGATCAACGTCACCATAGATCGACTTAAACCCGCTTACCAGACCAGAGATGTGACAACGCCTCCAGCACTGTGTCCAGATCCTGTCCAGACCGTTACCAGAAATACCGGTACGAAGACTCGAAGTGGCAGAACAGTAAAATTTCCCGACTTTTATCGACCATAGTTATGGTCTGGCCAGGGGGAATAATGTAGCGGATTAACTTTGCGCCAGCTCCTTACAATTGCAGAAAACCGCTTACGCTTGTTCACTTTGGACCACACACCAAGTGAACCGGTATGAAGTACGCAGTACATCTCTGCTCCCGCGCACCGCGTACTCGCTCGGCGATCTATACCGCTAACTACCTATCTATTATTAATTGTGCTTTCTGTTTTGTGTTATAATTTGTGATATGGACTTGTGACGTAATAAATCTGTGTGTATCGTCATAAATAATATTCTTCATTTAACTTCCTAAATCTATCGCTCATTTCTTCCGCTTATTTACCTATCACTTTCTTCGCTTCAACTCATCTGTGCTTCTAATCGTGGTGTGACTATAGCATCCCCACAGGCCTACCTAAGTAGGTACTCATGGCACTACTAGCCATGAAAAAAATTCAAAAAATCTGTTACCGTTTTTGTTGTAGAAAACGCTTAGCGGGGTTTGGGAGCCTCTAGTAACCTCGGGGCCCAGGGCCGCAGCCCAGATAGCCCTTAAGTAGATCCGACCCTGCCTGTATTATGGGTAATCAGAACGACGAAGGTACCACAAAATATAGTAAACTAGCAGCCCGTCCCGCTTCGCACGGGGTAGACAATTATATTGTTCAAGTTTTACCAAGGATCCCTAATCTTTTTTAAAATGAAATGTAGCCTATGTCAAATTGGAAGAATGTAGCATTCTATTGGTGAAAGATTTTTTTAAATCGGCCCAGTACTTTTTGAGCCTATTCATTACAAACATACAAAAATAGGTACAAATCTTTCCTCTTTATAATATTAATGTAGATGTAGATATAGTGTACAAAAATATTCTCCCAGAAACGGAACAAACACAAATGTTCATCACAGGCATGTTTGTCCCCAATGTGGATCGCACCTCCAAAAACCTAATTCACTAATCACTGGTCTCTGTCTCCTTTGAGGTAATGGAAGAAAAACTCTAGTAAGTGGCGCGTTGCTATTTTTTTAACGCAGGAGTTTAAGAGATGTAGTTAAATGCACGGTAATCACTACATAGAATAAAATAAAGTCGCTTTTGTTGTCTGTTTGTCCCTATTTATGATTAAAAAGGAAGGGTTATGTGTATAAAATATGCATATTGTATTGCACCCTCGCGAAGCTGGGGCGAGTTTTATCTACATTTTTGATTTTATTTCCAATAGGGTTACAAAATCTTGAAACAGAGAAGTCCCAAATACCTTGCCACTCCTTCAAGGGACAAGGATGCATTTAACCACATTTTCTCCGGTTAAAATCGGTTGTTTGATTGAACTATATAATTAGGTTACCTATTGAAGTCACTGTTATAATTATCATTCTTGAATAGGTACCTACCTATGACGTTGTTAAGTATTTACAAACAAACATCAATCTTGTATGTCTATATGTTAACATAAGTAAATTACTATGTCAACGATGTTTTAAAATATTATTTTTGACAAATAAACGTAGGTATTTGCACTACACAGACCAGCTTATTAGCATAACTTAACACGAAATGGACACCAGATAAATATTTATATAGTTTACCGGTGTTTTCTAATACAACAACCGAATTTTTAACTACTAGAAAAGCATTGTACCTACCTACATTTTTTTTTACCTCCGTTATATAAAGAATTTTATCTCTTAAAAAACTGATTTTTGGGTCTACTCCCAAAGTTTGTTCTTGTTATATCACTACACAATGGCTTCTTCACACCTGTTGGGATGTGATAGAGAAACCCAAGTCACTGCGACAACGGATTTTGGTTACCAAATCACTTGTCAGTTCAGTTGCCACCGCCATGCCAGCCGGCTACATGCGTCAGATCCCGAATCACAACCTATATCTTAGCACGTAATGTATCTTAACACGGGGATACAAGGGAGCAGCCCACCATAGATAGATAGATATATATTCTTTATTGCACACCAAACAATTGACTTAAAACTATGTATAGTAGACATTTTGCTGTACAATATAGGCGGCCTTATAAGCGATCTCTTCCAGACAACCTTAGGGTACCATCTCTTCGCATTAAGCCATTCTCACCTGCCCGTGGTGCCTCCTGCCAAATAACAAACGAGGCACTGACAACCGACTGGTGGCGGTCACCCATCACAGTTGAAGACGTAGCTAAATACCACAGACCGATGACATCAGCAGCGTCACCGGACCGAGAAGCTACGCCCTGCAATCGCCGACACGCCTGCCCAGTGTTGCGATTAGGGGTATATACTCCAGATGTTTGTCCTAAGTGGAAAAAAACTGAAGAGAGAGAAATCATATAAGTATAATCATTCCACGGATGTTTTGCAAAGTCAAAAGAAAGAAAGAAAATCGATTTATTTGGCATACACACATCACTGAGACAGACACAGAACATAACACAAATAAATTTCTTGAAAAGAAAACATAACAAATTAAAAGTAGAAAAAAAATCTCAACTAAACGATAAAGTAAATAAATAGTATGACACGCCAAAATAGTACATGTCCCAGGAGAGAAAAAAAAAAGAAAAGTAAACGCGAAAAGAAAAGTAAACAAAAGTAGACGCTCTCCTTTGGTCGATTCTTAGAACACCCACGGGGATGTTGGGTTGAATTTTATTCTCTATCCGTTACCGCATGGACATAATGTCTATTTACTTATACTCAACCAGACATTTATTTATTTGACTACCAAAAACCTTAGATCATTGTATAATGTTCTCAGGTTTTGTAAGTCAAATAACGCAAGTTAATATGAGTTTAGTTTTTCCAATACCTCATTAGGTGACTAATTTGCATCCGAGAGGCCGTGGGCAGTGAAAACTTTGCTCTTTGCCGACATAAAGTTAGAGTTTACTTAACTAAGGCTTGTACATACACGTTTTTACGCTATCTACAGGTATCTAAGAGAGGTAGGGCATAGCGAATCTTCGCTCGAATTGAGCCGCCCGTCCGGGGAAGGACCTCCACTAGGGCTTCCGAAGTTCATGGGGAGTAAGAGTAGGGTTGGCATGGCTGTGGCAACTGACAGGTACTTGCCCGTTGTCACAGCGACTTGGCTTATCTTTCGCTTTCCAACCGGCTTCCCTAGCCTAAAAAAAATAAAGGGGAAAGGGGTTTTTTTTATATCGGTTCAGCATAGTGGCTTCCTTTTGCCTGATGGAAAGCTAAAAGGAAGCCCAAATCGCTCTGATAACGGGCGGGAAACCTCAGTTTCCAGTCAGTTACCACAGCCATGCTGGCCCGCGAGATGCTTCTTCACGCTTATATCGCGGGTTAATATGAGTTTCCATTTATTGAGTCAGTAGTACAGAATTATAATGTGTTTACTCTGTACTGTAACACTTTCGGCTCCGTCGCCAGGAGTTCTAACCAAAAGACACTGTAGGTATTGTTGAAAACATAATTTTACGCTAACTTCAGTCGTTGCGTTGATAACCTCCCAGCAATTAGGTTTCCAGTGCCCTCGTAAAAGTTAAGACTAGCTAACGAAATTATTTCAGCCATTTTCGTGTCCACGCCAGTCAGCTTCGGATATAACAGAACAATTTAGACCTTATCGCAAAGGGTTAAAGGGAGGGCTTTATTTTGTTGACTGTGTCAATTTACAGGACAATTTTGAGCCGAGAGGGAAATTTGATCAGGCCCCGTGCAAGTGGTTTTAGAATGAGTGATTAGAAATCAGCGGGTACATCCTTTAGAGAAACAATTTGGTGGGTGTGACAAATGATTGATTTGGTTGCTTGTCCGTTGCTGTGGTGACTTGGGCTTCTCAACTGGGGACTAAAGCTGAAGAGCTTTTTTTTGGAAGTGACGGGTATCTAAGGCTGGTTTACTATAAAAAATAGTCACAAGTCGATGCTGTACAATATGAAATTGTTGAATGTACAAGTATCTTTTCGCATCATATAAAAAGTAATAACTTAATTATTTTATTTCTCCACTACACAGTATACAAATTATAACACAATGTTTACATTGACGACATGACCTTTGATCTGGTTACTTGTTCGATGTTGCACCATCTTGGGCTTCTCTTTAGGTTTCTATCAAGGGAGGGGAAGTCATTATGCGATTCTACTATAGCATACAATATGTATATGAAATCGCTTACAAACTACAAGCATCATTTAGTCAATACTGCCATCGACTGAATCAAAGCAGAAAAATCTAATGAGAAGAATTTGTCTCTTTTTAATTTCCTTTTAAAATTTTGTTTGTAAGCTCCCGCACTGCATAAAAATCCCTATTTTCGAGCTACCCGCGTAGACATACTATAACGAAGATAAAACTGAAAGGAAAAGCAATTTCATTTTCAACTTTTGCGAAACAAAATATTTATTCTCGCCTGAATCCATTTACGTTTCATTAACGGCGCTGATATTTTGGACACAGAAAGCACGTAAACTAGAGGTTTTTTTTTCTGAACGATTTCATAATCAAGGGGACTTCAAACATGTTTAAAATTCTGTTTATCGCACAGCCGGGGGCTGGGGAAAAGGACAAGTCGAGTTACGGGTAAGAAGAGAGGGATCTCTATGATTACTTTTGATTTTTTTTTAAACGGCCAGAATAATATGCCTGTTGGTTTCACCCATGAAGGGCATGAAGTAGCAGAAAGTAACAAACTTAGGTATGTCTTAAAAGCAATTGACTGGCCCGATGGCTCATTTGGTAACTGGCCCGATGGCTCATTTGGTAATCAGCTCTGCCTACTGGGCCATAGGTCGTGAGTTCGATTCCCGTACAGTTCAAGCATTTGTGTTCATGAACATGTATGTTTGTATTGGTCTAGGTGTTAACTAAGTATAAAATATTATGTATGTATTTATTTCGCAAAGAAAGTATGTGCGTACCTAAGTTTATCGGTTGTCTAGTACCCATAGTACAAGCTTCGGCTTAGTTTGGGGCTAGAATACGATGTGTGGCCCAGCGTGGCATGTCTTGGGTTATTTATTTATTTTGTCTGTTAATAACTTAATGATATCATCATCATTCTATCGTAGTCAAGTCGGCTTCTTTTTATAAGGGCAAAGTATAGTGGTCTCCAGTTGCCTGATGGAAAACGAAAGAAACCCCAAGCAGATACAACAACGGACAAGTAAACATATCAATCAATTGTCAGTTTATACCGCCATGCTGGCTAGGATTATGCTAGCTCTATATAGACTTGAAAAATACTACTTTTTTTTAGCCGAACCTGCAAGTGCAAGTGTAGTTTTGTAGAAAAAAATAATTGTCAAAACGCTCATAATATTGAAGGGTTGGTAAAATAGAGATCATTGTAAAATTAACAATAACCATGTTGTAAGTTACTTTGTTTAAATTGTAATAAGAAACCCCCAAAAATTTTTTTATGAGCTTTCTGCGTTGATGGCTACCAAAACCTGTTTACGAGAAAGCAGTCTCAAAACAAATACTGTTCAAATAATATTCCTTCCCTTATCTCCTCAATCTGAATGGGGAAGATGCCGGAAATTAAAATATTCTTCGCTCAATAGGACGCCATTTTGAATTGAAACCTATCGTTTTAGTAGTTTAAAATGGCTTTTGTTTGATTGAAAAATTAATAACTTACGCTTTTGTAATAATTGGACATGGCATCCTCGGTATCGAAATGATTAGAGCGGGTTAATATCAGCAAATGGACTTTCTAAACTTTTTCGGAGCTGGTTTCCTACTGTGACTCCCCTGTTAAGGATTACTGTTCCCAGTCGTTTTGGTGAACACTGCTGCTCGTTTCGTCTCCTGCGACATCCACGGGATGAGATGGGGTGGTCCTATTCTAAATGCGGAAAATACTCGGACTTTTTTTTAAATCCCGTGAAAATGCATCCATTTAGGCATAGGCGGCTCGAGGTATGTGGGACTCATACTACCTCGGAAAGATGAAAATACACGGACTAGATAATGACTAAGGCACAAATTAGTAACTTCCGTTTAAGATAGAGGTTAAGATAAGCAAAATGACTCAAATTGCGGAAAATGGCCCACTCTAACCAACAGATACTACTAAAAAGTTTACTTTAAAAACACGAAATGTGAGTAGGTATAAACATGAAATGGAACGTTTTATATTTTAAAAATCTGTTAATGATCATCATTTTCTTCTGCGAACACAGCAGAAATATTTGAAGATTCGAAAACAGTGTCGTTATATAACTGCTAAGAGGCTAATTACAAATGTTGACTCAACGCTCCAAGAATTATATTAAATATTCAAATATTCTTAAAACAGTGGCGAGATAAAGCTTTACTGTTACCACTGAATCGCACCGTTCCGTTATCTCTCCTACGAGTGGATGAACGTGGCTATAAATGTCTGGATGTGATATGGATAGATATTCTTTATTGCAAAAATAAATAAAAACATTTACAGGAAAGAGTATTCAGGCATATTGTAGTACAATGTCTTATCTCTAAGAGTGTCTCGTAGACCACCTGAAGGTTAGACAACTACGGACAGGAACAGAAGAGAGAGACAATAATGAGAATGAAACCACAAGAGACCACAAGAGTAATCTATAGCGACAGAGTAGCGGCAAGAGGTTATCGGGTCAAAGATAGATAGATAGATAAAAAGTTTATTTGCAAAGTTACACAAATTTACAACAACGAATACAGCAAAAACACACACGTTACGAACAAAACAGAAACAATTAAAGTCATGGATATGGGCATGTGTGCAACAACAATGCAAAATGGTAATGGCTCAGCGATCAGCTTGTCTGCTCGCAAATCAAAGCAATTTGTCCACGTGGCAAGAAGCTCGAAGACCATTCATTTCAAACCATTCTATATTTGTATCACTTCACTGAATTTAAGAGCATAAAATAAAACCAATTTTAAACTCCAAAACCCATTATTATGATAAAAACAAGGTAATAAAATACATCAACAGAAAGACCTTGCTAGGAGTAACATAAAATATGTAAAAAAAGTGCAGTAGACAAATGACACATCCCTTTAATTCTATATCTAGGGAAGCAGGTCCCGACCTTTTACGCAGTAGAAATGGATTTACGGATGGCATCACTAATTGAAATTATCATTAAAAGTTTTTCATTGTAACAACGAGGTCGAGGAATAGATAATTAGTTCCTTTTTTTTTATTCTTATTGATTTTGTAGTTCTATTGAGGTATGAGGTAAGTCACGCGCTATTATCATTGTGCTAGAAACTTTAGTGTGGTGAAAACATTTTGAATTCATTCAAATTTGATTCTTTTAAGAATGCAATTCGTCGAATCGGTAACGTCTGATCTGAGGACGTTGCTTATTTTAACCTGACGAAAGAAAAAAATAATTAACAAACTATAATGGCATGGCATTTCCGAATAAAAATGATTCCGTTAATAAAATTAATTTGTAATGAAAACTAATTAATTTTAAAGGTATAAGTTGACAGTATTGTAACTTTTGTGTGCAAATAAACGGATTACATATCATTATTATTTAAAACGAATTGTATGTATCTCTTTATCGAGGTTATTAATTTCGACACGAATCTTCGTTTGCCAATTAATGCAGTATTAACATCATTATTGTAACTATTGACATTAGAAGCAAATATTTGCCAGGCCCATTACTTATAAAAAACAGTGTGTTAGTTCATCACACCGCTACAGTTCATAAACAGACAACAGGACATAAGAAAAAGAAAAAATTTATAAGCATAAATCGTAAAGATAATAAGGCGTCGAGATTAAAAGGATCAGCCTGCCGTCACGTGAACTTTGAAAAGATTCTCCCGGTTCAAATCTGTGAGCACAGCTAACGGGCAAACTTAAGGGGGAATTTTTCATAAGTTAGGAATTAAGGCCATTAAAAGCAGAAGGTATATAATTCAGGGAGTCTCCCACGGTGAACATGGGGCTTTAAATAAAATATCGAGACGTTCTGCTGCTGAGGTGGCATTGTTAACTGTTGGGACGAGACCGTGGAGGGAGTTATTGCGTATTTCGCAACGTCTGACTGGAAATGAATTCGCGATTCAATGGAGCATTTGTCGTTGAATGCTGAAACAGTATGTGCTTAAGTAAATGCAAATAGAAGAAGAGGGGCTCTTTGTGCAAATAATGATATTGCTCAAATCACACATATCATGCCCGGTTCGACTGGCTCGGTGGCTCAATTGGTACTGACCTCTGCCTTCTGAGCCAGAGGGTTCGATCCCCGCACATTACAAACATTTGTGTGCATGAACATGACGTCTGTTCGTATTGGTCTGGGTGTTTCCTATGTATAATTCACAAAAATCTAAGTAAGTTTATCAGTTGTCTAGTACCCATAGTAGGTACAAGCTTCGGCTTAGTTTGGGGCTAGATGGCGCTGTGTGGCCCAGCGTGGCATGTCTTGGGCTATTTATTTATTATTCATTTCAATTTAAACACACGCTAATTGGAATTCTTTCATCATCAGCATGTAAACGTCCACAGCTGGACCTCACCAATTGTCATTTGGGGGGATTTGATTAAGCCACTACGTTTGGCAGGTGGGTTGGTGACCGCAGTAGGTTTTATTTCAAGTAACTCTGCTCCCCATTTCCACATATTTTTTTAATCACACACATCCACAGGATGAGATGCGGCGGTCATATTCTTACTTTTGACTTTAATTTTCAACTTTTCAAGAGGCAAGCCGTTTGGCTATAGAAGATCAAATCAAATTATATAGTCCGGTAACAGTTAGTCTTCAATATGCTTACGAACAATCGATGTTCTCAATCGGATCAGCAGAGTATTATCACGACCCGATTTAAGACTGCAATCTTCAACATCGATTTAAGATTCAGCACTTTTGTGTGCGGAAGACAATTCCGAACAGCTTACATTACAATATGTCCCAGTGTTACTTAGTCTAATTGGTTCAAATTTTAGTTTAAACATGATAAATTTTCAAAAGCGAGCTGAGAAGATTTGTGAGAAACGGTTTGTTTCTAGGAAATGGTTGGCTTTGAGTTGCTTTGACTATGCAAAATAAGTACTTAACCAACAATGTGACTGAATTTTCGCTTGTGGGAACTCTAACTATCAGCTATGTGTGGCATATGGGTGGAAGAAAATGTGAACACCAATCGTCCCAATATATAATGAACTAGCAGTGCTCGCGACTTCGTCCGCGTGGAATAGTTATTTTTTCCCCGTTTTTTTTTACATTTTCCATTATTTCTCCGCTCCTAATAGTTACAGCGTGATGTTATATAGCCTATAGCCTTCCTCGATAAATGGTCTATTCAACACAAAAAGAATTTTTCAATTCGGACCAGTAGTTCCTGAGATTAGCGCGTTCAAACAAACAAACAAACAAACAAACAAACAAACAAACAAACAAACAAACTCTTCAGCTTTATAATATTAGTATAGATAAAGAACAGCTTTCACAGATGAGATGCATGTCTTCGTCATTATTAAATTGATTATTTTAGTTTTATAATAAGCTATTTAGTGATAGCATAATTAAACTTTTTATGACAAGGTTATATTATATTGCATAGATTAAAAATAATGCAAGCTTGAAAAGGTATAATAGCATTCATCATCCTCCTCTTAGCGTTGTCCCGGTTTGTGCCTCTAGGCCCAAGGTCCGCTTTGACCATGATCCTAGATTTAGCAAGTCTGGTTATTACATTGAAGCGACTGCCATCTGACCTTCGTAACCCTCAAAAGGTATAATAGCATTAAAAACCAAAAATTGTATTTTAAAAAAATTAACACCAATACAGACCGTTAATAATTGCATTAAAAAAATTCAATTGAAACTGAACAGCTCTCAAACCGATAGCCATTAACTTTTTTTTGCCTGCTATTCCGCCAATACTGCCCTCGAAACCAACCGAACACGATAGCGAAAGTTAACCCGACGCTGACGCCGAAACACTCCGGGGCGGCAAAAACGAGTCACCAAACATAGTTTCAAATATTTACTTAGGAGGAAAGAATTTGTACGACGGACGAGGCCCGGCCCGATCCCTAGCCGCGATACGCCACACACTCGTTTATCTGTTCAAACAGGGTAGTGCTGGAATGCAGATGGAAATTGTCGATAATATATTAGGGGGCGGAAGTGAGACTATTAGCATAAAACTTGGATATTATTTGCGAGTGATGTCAAGAGCATGGAAGTAGACATTTATCGAGGGTAAACTGAGACTGGATACCTTATAGCTTATACCCTTTATAAATTTTCGCGTTTCTACTACAAATATTTTATCTAAAAAATATTATATAAGTTTTGGTTCTTATTTCAAAGTGGAATATGACGCTTTCTATCAGGCGTAGTTAAGCCATTATGTCGAGCCACTATAAAAAAAAACATTTATTTGAAGAAAAAGTAATGTTCTCAAGTAAAATTGGGCTTTGTATTTTTTACTATGTACACACACTTTAGATAATATCTTCGCCGTAGAGCGAAAAGTCACTAAGTCGACATATGGCCAAAATGGAGTTAAATACCTAACCAGATTCCCCAAATTTTTCTGCACAAATTCTTCTTTTTGACATTTCTGTACGCGCCATAGTTTTTGTTTTACAGAGAGCGAAAACACATTAACTTAACGTTTGCACTACTCATTGGCAGTCGAAAACTAACCAATTTTACTTAAACACTTTTTTTTATGATCTAACAAAGCAAATCTGTACCTAAGTCGAGTTGGTTATTTCTCTCTTTTACAAATCAAATCATAATTTTGGACCCAATCCATACTAAAAATTACCTAAAGTGACTTAACTACTTTTAGAATTACTGGTTCGGTACAAAACATGAAAGCGAAAACTAACTAAGTCGACCTAATGGCTCTCGATATGATTCAAACATGAGTGAAATAGTCACTAACTCATTTTTTTTGTCATTATCTCAGTAATTAAACATAATTAATTGAAAGTGATATTACAATCTTATTTGTCTATCTATTCTTTAAGATATATAGCAATGAAATTAGAGTTATCTTTTACTAAAATTAAGTTATATATTTTTTTGTTTTATAAATCTTTAAACCGCCATAACTCAAAACACGTCATGACCTACTTAGTGACTTTTCGCTCTACGGCGACGATATACCTATCAAATTATAGAAAATATAATGGTCTAATGCTATTAAAACAATAAAAACATCGATACATTACGTGTAACAGTAGTTAGTACATCACTAAAGACGCAATTTAACCAGAGTCTAGGTATTAAATATATTTTACTTTGCAATATTTATCATACCATATTACCAATTTTCCGGAAAATAACAGTTTTTTTATAAAAGTGATATTTTCGTTGTTGTATTAACCTCGGCCTAAGGCCAGAAAAAACTGTAGCAAATTAAAAGAGGCCTCTGTTCAACAGTGAGCGGACCAGGACAATTGATTGATTAATTCCTGAGTCAAGGCCTAACATCTTAGACAACACTCGCTCGGTGGCTCAATTGGTAGTGACCTCTGCCTTCTGAGCCAAGGGTCGTGGGTTCGATCCCCGCACATTACAAACATTTGTGTGCATAAACATGTCTGTTTGTATTGGTCTGGGTGTTATCTATGTATAATATGTATGTATTTACAAAAAAAATGTATCTAAGTAAGTTTATCAGTTGTCTAGTACCCATAGTACAAGCTTCGGCTTAATTTGGGGCTAGATGGCGCTGTGTGGCTCAGAGTGGCATGTCTTGGGTTATTTATTATTATTATTTATTTATTAACACTATCAGATTATGAAATCCGTGGGTCAGCAGATAGGGCCTTAACTTTTTATCGTTACGTGTTTGCATGATGTGATAAATCTATACATTGAAACAATATTTACTTGTTAGTCAACTCTCGAGCAAAGATTGTTCAGTTCATCGCATAATTGCAACAATTCGCATAATGGAGGCGCATCCCGCCAGCTATGCAATAAATGGGACAACTCCAGTGAGGAATCTAACCCATACCTCTTATATTTTCTTGATTTGCGTATAGTATAGGATCGGAAAACGAAATGTAGGTCGCCCTCAGGCCAGGCGGAGTGACGATTTGCGCTAGACGGCTGGCAAGTGGAAGGATCGATCAAAATAGCGAACATTAGCAGAAGCCTATGTCCAGCAGTGGACTGATACGGGCTGCTGATGATGATGATGATAGGATCCGAGTCAATAACACAGAAGAAGCCAAGGTACGGTAAGCGACGTCCCATTGGTCAGATGGTCAGTATAACAAGGGAGAGAACGAATATATTCGATAATTGTAGAATGGCAGAAAAAACGAAAGTGAGAGTAGCGCTAAACCGTAGTGAATGACAATGAAGAGCGGCCCATGTCCTGCTACATTGAACAAAATGGTTAGTGGATGAAAATTACGATTACTTTTCACCCACAAACCATTAAATTATATTAAAAGCACGGTTATTTATCATCATTGTGTTTGTGTACATGGATGAAAGTACCTAACTATCCTTGGACTTGAACTTCGACAAAATGTCGAAGGCCATCTTAACTCTCGGATATTCAATTAAATATAGCTGTCGAACATTATTCTCACACACAGTTTGTTATGGGAAGTTTTAGTAGATTTTAGAAATGGAATTATTATAAATCTCATGAGTCTTGGGCTAATAAAGAAAACTTCAACTCACTAAAACTCAACTTCACTGCTCATCGATTCACTGTAGCTTACTCGATGCAATCGATTCGAGACGAGTGCTTGCCCCATTTGACGAAGCTGAGAGGGAATAGCATAGCAGCAAATAAGGGGTGAAACGAGCTCCTTTTGTTTAAAACAGTTCCAAATGAACAAGAGGTATTGTTGTAAGATGACTGCAACAGCTTGGGAGATGTACTTCGTCTGCGTTGTTATTTTGGTATTGTAGCAAATATTCTTTTTTTGTTTAGATTATTCAGTATTAATTCATTCGTCAGTACGACTCACGATGGCTTTGGAAAGTATTAAGTGTGGGACCACTTACAACACATTCAACCATCGCACAATAAGGCAAGATTAAAAAAAAAAAGTAGTCTACCGCTCTGACAAGAGTGTGGTGAAGAAGAATACAGACATTCGTCGCCAGGATAATGGGTCAAAAGAGATTACAGGGAGCCTACAAAATTTTGACACGACGGCAACGCCGGTGACTCCCTTGGTGTTGCGGTGTCTATGAGCTAAAGTGATTTGTAAACCTCCATCATAAAAAAAGATTACTAAAATTTAAAGAAGATAATAATGTTGGTGCTTAAAAAGTAATCAAAGGCGATATACCTATTTTAAATCTGCATTGTGTAATCGACGAATCGTAATTTAGGAAACAAAATTTACTCTTATTCGAATCGTAGATTCGTTTTACGAATGCCTCACCTCAAGATGCATAATCATATAATCAAATACTTTTGTTGTATTGTTATAATTGTTTTAATCAAAGCATCAATTCAATAAAAAAACACACAATGCTTAATGGCAACAGAAACGATGCCCCAAAACCAAGTAATCAGAAAAGGTAAACCTTTCCGTGAGATCAAACTCTAATTATTGCTTTGCCTTTAAGAATACCTGTACGGACTCGGGGCAACGGTTAACGCGAAAAGGTAACATATACAGCCTAATTGAAAGCCGATAAATATCTGATCACGCCTTAAAAGGGTGCCTCCCACTTATCCCGACAGCTTATCTTAATTTATTAAGCAAAACTTTAGATTAGTTCCGACCCAAAGTGCGAAAGTCATTGTCTTAATATTTGGGCAGAAGTTATTAGGTCGGAAGAACAAAGTATTTGGGTCGGACGGAATTTTGCAGTCGAACTTGTGAAAATTCAGGACATGTATGAGAATTACGAGTACGTATGAGAATTAGCTGGTTGTAACTATGTCTACCAATTTTTTTTATTCTTTCATATATCAACAAATGAAAAGCAGTAGGGGTGAAACATGAGTATTTTGTTCACAGCTTATGTATTTTGGTTTTTGCTTAGATTACACATCATTTAGAAGTTAACCCTAAAGTTGAAGGGAACCCACTATACTATTAATTTAATGAGGGTGTTTCAAAATGAAATATCCGGTAGATGGCGTTATGTAGCCCTGCGGTCCAGCTATGTGATTGCTCAGTTGCTATGTAAATGCCAGTGTCATGTCAAAATGAACCAATTATGTTACAGTTGGACCAGCTGGATTTCTTCTTTCAGAAAACCCTAATTGAAGCAAAGCCATGACGGGTCTGGCTCTTCATATCAAAAGTCATTCTTACACGATGCCTTTCGTGCTCCGAGTACGAGTATTATACTCGTTTCAAACGAGATACCAAGCACAGCCCTTACCATAGCGCGTTGAGCGACAATAAACTATATGGTATAAGACCTTCGCCGAGACGTTTATTAGATGAAACTAATTTTATATGTAATTAAATATGTCAATAGCTATAATGCATATGGGTTGCCGATCAAATTTTGGTCCAGAGTATGATTTGATGGATGGTCGAAGAATGGGATGGAGAAATGTGCCGCGAATTACAGGAGGCCAACGTTCAGCAGTGGAAGGACCAGGGCTGTTGATTAATTGGATCCACTACTAATACTAGTTTATAATACACAAAAGAAACCCGATTTCTTAATTAAACTTTTACGTCGAACAACAGATCCCCGTCGTCTGCGCCAATTAAGTTCAACAACGTCAATTTCATAGTTCAAAGTACACAAATGTTACGTTGAACTTGACGTGCAACAAGACTATTAAGTTTAGAATAAAATGTTCAATTTGCCACATGGACGGGTTTGGGGGAGACTAGACTAGACGTCGGACGGTCAGAGTCGCAATTTGTTGACGTACATAATTTATCAAGTCTCAAGTAAGTTGAGATTTTCGTGTTGAATTAGTTCGCTAATACATTGAGTTTGTATCGACCTGCGTTTCAAACGTCTGAAGTATGTTGATTATTTTTCTAAGTTCTTAACACTGTATTTATGTGGCCTCTGGTCGCGTGATAGAAGTCGACCCAAGTAGCTGCAGCAACGGGGAGGTAACCAAATAAATAAATAAAAAAATATCAGAGGACATCACATACATTGCTCCGATTCCAAAGTAGGATATTTGTGGTACCTTCGTTGTTCTGATTCCCAAAACACAATTACTTAACCCGGGGCTTAAAGTGTAGCTATTGAGAAGCGTTGTATCATTATACAATTTTTTTTCTTGATTACCCGCATTTAAAATTGTTATAGTGTAAATGTATATATAGTTATTAATATATTCAAGCCAATCTGTCGTATTAAGGAGTTAACTTGTAAGGATAGATTTAAGGTTTGTTTGAAAATAATAATAATTAAAATTATCAGGGGTCATTATGACCCAACCTAGCAGACGCCGGTTTGAGATCGGAGCAATGTATGTTGTGCGAAATTATTTATTTATTATTGCTATCTATCTACAAATACCTCGCAAAGATCCAGACGTTCTTATTCCCTAACAAAATACTCACATGAAATTCTTCCGCCCATGCACTTGACAGATAATATTCCAAGATCTAGAGGGTGTGTACACGCGCGGATCAATCAGTCCCACAATGCCGACTCCAGTCGACAGGCTTTCAGTACGCAGCTTTACACCAAATGGAATTTTATTCGGAGCCGTGTTGGTGCGCGCAAATACGAATCACCTGGTGAGGGGAATATGTCTCGAACTATAGGCAAGGAATTAGGTCGGTGTTAGGGGTGTCGATGGGGGATTGACGTGTGCAAGGTGTAGGTACTAGATTTCTTTTTAGTTAATGGCAACCATCCTCTTAGTGAGGCCCGTTTTTGCTTACTTCTAGAGAATAATGACAAAGTTACGATACCTACAAGTCGAGTGCATAGAGTTGCATTGCTATCGTAGATTCCTTGGAGCGCAATCTTTCCGTAAGCAGGTTTCAAGTCATCATTGGATACAAATTGCCCACGCGACAAATCACTCAATATCCGTTGAACGTTTGAAGGCCACTTAATTTATTGTTTCTATAACTTTGTTCGTGTGTTTTCCGACCCCCATCTAATTAAATCCCGTGGTGTCGAAGAAGACGACGTAGAAGGCAGGAGAGGAAGAGGAAGGCCAAGACAGACATATACCAAACAATGGGGATGTTTCCAGGGTCAAAATAATTACATTATATTTAGTCCGCATTTTAGATTATAAAAATATATTCGACACGTATTTTTCCTTTTTTCATTTAAACAAAAATAACAAAGATACAAGGCATCAAAATTTAGGAGTGGGGGTCTTTGACGTTAATTAGTGGCGAAAAAACTCCCACGCTGTGACGTCACGCGCAATTTTAACGGGCTATATCTTTGTCATTTTTGGTCTAATTTACAAATGAAAAAATACGTGTCTTTTATTTTTGAACAATCTAAAAGACGGACTAATTACATTTTTTACGGAAACAGGCCCATTGGTGGAAAAAGTTGATGTCATGACGTACAGGGAGTTGAAGGTGCTGGCGGAGTCCATAGAAGAATGGAAATTGCTCCACCGACACGAGCGAGACTCTTAAATTTTGAATGAATGAATGAAGTACCTATACTATAATTTATTTATTTTTATTCATCATCATCATCAGCCTATTGCAGTCCACTGCTGGACATAGGCCTCTCCAGTTGTTCGCCACCTAGGGCAAACTTCTCGAGGATATACCCATAATCGCAACGCTGGGCAGGTGGGTTGGCGATCGCAGGGCGTAGCTTCTTGCTCCGGTGACGCTGCTGCCCGTCATCGGCCTGTGGTATTTAGCTACGCCTTCTATCGTGATGGTTTTACCGCCACCAGTCGGTTTGCCAGAGCCTCGTTTGTTGTTCGGCAGGATGCACCACGGGCAGGTGAGGATGGTTGGAGCGAAAAGGTGGATAGGTCGCTCCCTTACATCCCTTATTTTTATTAATTTATCATAACTTTCAATAAGCCATAGTTTGTTTACGTTTGGCCCTAATTGAGACGCGCCAGCGCGGGCGGCCATCAAAACTGATATCCTCCGGGTGAGGTGACATGTCGCCCTTTGGCGAACAATTAGTGAACTGCTGGACCTTAGTAATTACGTCTCTGTACAAGCTGCGAGAGGGACAGGCTGAAGCGGTTATGATTAAAAATATAGATCATCATCAGCCTATCACAGTCCACTGCTGGACATAGGCCTCTCCATTTGTGCGCCACTTAGGGCAAACATCTGGAGGATATACCCATAATAGCCACGCTGGGCAGGCGGTTGGCGATCGCAGGGCGTAGTTTCTTGCTCCGGTGACGCTGCTGCCCGTCATCGGTCTGTGGTATTTAGCTACGCCTTCAGTTGTGATGATTATACCGCCACCAGTCGGTTGCCAACGCCTCGTTCGTTATTCGGCAGGATGCACCGCGGGCCGGTGAGGTTGGCTTGGAGCGAAAAGATGATGGGTCGCCCCCTTGCATCCCTAAGGTGTATGAAAATTAGACCGTTTATCCCTTAGACCACACCTCCGGGCCTTAACATAGCAACATGTGTACACGTTACGTCGCACGGCCAACTTAACAAGTTACCCAACTCGGACCGTCACGCAAATATGTCGGGATCAAATCACACTTTAATTGTTCAGTCGCACTCGCCTGTAGATTAGTGATGCGCAATTATGAAGATGTTCCGGGTCGAGCTGCTTAATTAGTGCCTGATGATTAATCCTTTCAGGTAGCTTTGGGAGGGGATAAGGTTTGTTCACAGAAGCGGAGGAAGGTTGCGGGGCGGTGAACGAGGTAAGGGATTCCCTGCCTCCTTTCCATCTTGAGGCAGGGTGAGTCCCACACACCCCATCACTATCCCGGGTGACGGGATGCCAAAAAAAGGACAAATACTATGTAGGTACTGCTACTTTCTTAATCGAATTTCTCGGCGATTCTTCTCGATAGAAGCTACATTTTGAATCCGGCGGTAGAGACATTATTAACTGTACCTATTTGGCGAATCATACTCGCAAGTTATACCTACTTTCACTACGACTAGCTTACCGCCAATAGTTTGGCTTTCGTCTACATTAAATACCACCTTTCTCATTCTAAATTGTATCCACCACTTTATACGAAATATTTAACCTGGGAATTTGACCAACATGAAATCAGTAAAAGAGAGGGAATTTCTGTTTTGTTTTAACTTGTGTTTTAACTTGCTTTGTTACAATGATTACATCAAGAAACCTTATCGTTACTGAAATAAAATAATAACATTGTTCTTTCAGGAATGTAGCTTATGAATCGTGAATGAATTATGAAAATTAGTTCAAAAGTTTTGGAGCTTGTATAAAACAAAACATTTTTTCTCTTTATAATATTAGTACAGGTTAGGTGCTACAGATTTAGAAAACGTAATCCTTATGGCCGTAAAAATAAAAATAATTGTACCTTTGGATACATTTTGTTTAAGTTAAAGGGACTGCCAATCTTATCGATTTCTATTATGCTTTCATGTGTCGTTGTCTGATTGACTAAGAGACGTTTACTCTTCTTCACAGAATGGGTCTTGGTTGCGGAAAGACTGTGGTCCATCCAATCTGTGGTTGCCATGTCCACAGGCGTCCATGGGCGGTATTGACTGCTTACCATCAGGCATCACTTTTGCTCATCTGCCGCCTTTTGCAAAAAAAAAACAAAGGGGCAAAAAAAATTCAGTAAGTTATTAACCAGATACTCAGAAACAATTTTGACCAAATCCGAAATTCGACTTCTGCTTCTGTATGTATGATTTAATAAAAATATCGTAAATAGCTTTAACTGAAGCGTTAGAAACAACGCCCCACGTGTTCATTCGCACCCAAAAAGACGAACGCAAACAAACACCGCTTGTCGACTTCAAAATTTACACCCAAAAATTTCCCCGTTCAAAATATACGAGAGCAGTAAAGTAATAAGTCGTAATGAAATAGAACGTGCTCGCACGGTTGGCAAAACATCAAGCCGAGACATCAAAACTGCTCAGCAGTATATGAAAACAGTGGCATTCACGGGGATCCAATTAGAGGCAGTTCAGGTGCGACCTGCCGGCCTGTAGCAGCCAGGAACTGGATATTTCCAGATATTTCTGGAAATTTCGCCTCGGTACGTGCGGGTTAATTTCATTTGGCGGACAGCAAGCGCTGCGAATATTATCCACGGACAATATTTTGGTGTTTCTGGTTGCACTTTTTGGAGTTCATTTAAAGGTACTGCTGAAAGTTTTGGGTGTGTTAAACGTTTCAATCAATCTTAGACTTAGATAATGTACATGACTAATAAGTAATAACTCTTAGTAGTTATTTGACTTTAGCTGCAGGGTAGCATAAAATAAGCATTGGGCAAACAAGCAAGGTTGATACAGAATGAAATAAAAATTATTATATCGCCATTCGGATACTGGATTCTAACGGCAAGCTCCTGGAAATTATTTTTTTAAAATCTACAGTTTACCTATTTGTCTACCCATCCATGTAATTTAAATAACTATTACATTTGTATTAGACTATTTAGACCAATCATTTGTCCAACCATGATTTACAATTAGATGAGTAAAGATTCCTGAAGATACTGGGAATAGCAAAATAGTATGTAAACTTCCTCCATACTTTGATTTAGTCATACAAAAAAGAGTCATACATAATCTTTGCGAAAATGGGTTATATCGTTGAAAACACAGTCCGATGTAGTCGTGCGAATGCAACACACAACGTGATCCAAGCGAATCAAACAATTCACTGACAACTGCACGAACTCTGCCACCGTTTGATAACAATGAAGGCCAAAAACTGACCGACCGACCGGTCAAAGTGGACCACTTTATCTCCCCCATCTGTTACTTCCCAAAGACTGCGAACGCCAGAAGCACCAGCCCGTATGAACATTCGGGCAGATCACTAATCGCCGCGGGCTCGGTGTCGTGTCGTCATCGATTACCGACAGTTTTCGGCGACGTTGATCGATCGCCGCGTCGCTGTACTGCTTTCACCGGTAAAACTTTTGTGTGGTACACGGGAGAGGCTGATGGAATGTTTGAAACGTGAGTCCATACTTTTTTTTTTGAGGAGAATCTCTTCGGACCTTCACCGTCTACTACGCTGGTGTTATCAGCTAAACTCCTTAGTGTTTTTTTTTTATAGTAGCTCGACATAATGGCTTCCCTAACCCTGACGGAAAGCGAAAGAGAAGCCCAAGTCGCTGTGACAACTGGCAAGTAACTGGTTAGTTACCTGTCAGTTGCCACTGCCATGCCAGGAGTTCGTGGGGGCTTAGGGTTGGGTACCCTAAGCCCCCACGAGCTCCAAAAGTCAGTCAGTTTGTCAGTGACTTTAAGTTCTGGAGGCGTCAAGATGTGCGGCGTGATTTGCACGGCTCCTCCAGTAGTGCGATGCGCTCAGCAGCTCACCATTCGGTTAAAGGATGTACCAAGAACACTAGCCATACCCCTACTTCAGCGGACCTTAGCATGACTTCGAACAAATGTAGCAACAAGACTTTACCTTCCCTTGCCTTCTTTTCAACATACTAGTTGACCAGTTCTTGAAACCGACAGTGGTCCACTACAAGCGCTCTGTCTAGCGCAGTAGCGTTGCGTTGCCCAGCGGGGGCGGTACACCTCGGGAGGACGGTGCGGTGTCCTCACGGCACCTTGCGGTGCATGACGCCAATGACCACTGCTAACAAACGAGGCTCTGGCAACCGACTGATGGCGATATAAGCATCATCATTGAAGACAGAGCTAAACATCACAGGCCGATGACGGCAGCATCGTCACCAGAGCAAGAAGCTACGCCCTGCGATCGCCAACCCGCCTGCCCAGCAGCCCCCCTGCAATAATCTGATGATGATCTGCTTTACATCAATCAGTGTAGTCATTTTGACGCGCATTTATAAAATGATATTTTCGCTTTCAGTTCCCAACAGGCCTTCCGTTCACAACTTATACCACAGTCGTACTTACTTTCATTTACTAAGTAAACATAGAGCTGAAACTTTTCTATTACTGATGTTTGTGATTGGCTAGATATTTTTGGTCTATTTGGCGTCCGCCAAGCGAGATTATTTCGCTCGAAAAGTTGGCTTTTAATATACAACTTTGTTGATTCTTATATCCTTCTTGAGACGTTGCGCTTTGAGTATCTAGTGCTTGTGAAATTGAATTACTAAGTGTGGAAGTGGAGAGGTCATTATATATTTATCTGTTTTCAACGACTTTATCTTCAAACAAACTAGCCGTATAAATACGTATAGCGACTTTTAACCGCTTTCTAAGAAAAAGAAGACGGTAGTTTCTGTCTGCTATCTGGTTTTAAGTTTAAAATAAAATATCCTGTAATAAATGTCCTTGATCCTGCACTTTGAACCTTTGCTTTTAGATTTAATACATCTTCTTTACTTTGGTTGTTGTGAGATTATTGCACACCATATAGTTGACTAAAAACCAGTCATCTGAAGTACAATATGGTGGTGGCTGAAAATCAGTGGTTTGCTCGTTAAACAAACAATTCGCTGAGCCATCACCTTTTTGCATCGCTGCTGCACACACACCCACATCCTTGCACGTTGTAAACTTTTGATAATTTTTCGTGTATGTATTTGTCTTAATTGCTATTGCCTTTTTTTTTGTTTGCTGTACTTATTTGTTGTGTGTGCCAGTTTATGTAAATAATTTTTTTATCTATCTATCTATATCTTATCGCTATAAGCGATCTCATCCATACAACATCCTCTATTAGCGACAAGATTGCCTAAATTGCAATAATTTAATTAATTAATATGTCCTTTTTTATAGTACCAAGACATAATGGTTTCCTTACGCCTGATGGAAAGAAGCCCAAGTTGCTGTGACAAAGGATACCTAAGTAACTGGTCAGTTGCCACGCCAAGCCGGCCTAACCCTAATCCCCGGCTGCTGATGCAGCACTCTCCCCACGAGGTCTGGAGACCGTACTCACCGGCAGAAACACGACCCGGAGGTCATTTGGCTGCGTCATACGGTCCTTCCCTTGACGGGCGGCTCAATTCGAGCAAAGATTCCCTCTGTTCAAATTGTCTAGATCGTACGTATCTATCTAGATATTTACTGTAATTGCAAAATTGGATAAGCAGGTCAAACAATATTAAGTGTCAATTTAGAATACAACTGCTGCATTAGAAAAATATCGTTTATATTATTGAATTACACAAAAAGTATGTACATCTAAATCAATTATTTGGTTTACAACAAAGAATTCTGCCTCTCAATCCTTAACCGAATATCAAGGGTTTATTAAATAACTATGTGTGACTAACTCAATAACATTTTTGGTAAAGTTTGTCAAAAATGCCATCCAAAGCAAGCTTTGAACTCTGGACGTGTAGTCGGAAATTCCATGCAAATTCCAATGAAAAATGTATTCTGCCAACAGTGTTCCGAATTTTTTCGCCTACGGGTGGAAAATGGTGGCTATATTTTGACCTGACGATATGCCTCCATGTATTTATTAATGGGTCAGGACTAACATGATGTGAGAATGCAGGAATCTGTTTGTATACTTCGTCCACTGCTTTGAAGACTTCAGTGGTATTACTGGTATAACTATATATGCAAATAACCGACGCGTAATTTGTTAACGGATCTCAAGGGAACGGCCTAACCATGATTTCGCTCTTAGTCAACCTCACCTGCTCGTGGTACATCCTGCCGAATAACAAACGAGGCGCTGGCAACTAATCATGATAAATTTGTTAAGGGTCCAAGCTCGGTACTGTTATTTCATCATCATCAGCCTATTGCAGTCTACTGCCGGACATAAGCCTCTCCAGTTGTTCGGAAACTTTGGAGGTTTTACCCATAATCGCCACACTCTGAGCAGGCGGGTTGGCGATCGCAGGACGTAACTTCTCGCTCCGGTGACGCTGCTGCCCCTTATCGGCCTGTGGTATTTAGCTGCTCCTTCAATTGTGATGGTTATACTGCCACCAGAGGTTTGCCAGAGCCTCGTTTGTTATTCAGCAAGATGCACCAAGACAAGATGCATGCATCCCTTATGGAAATTGAATTAAAACTTATTCATTTTCAAATCTTCATGTCCATGAACCTCCATATTTCGAATTAAAAAAGGTTGTTTCCTGATTTGACTCAGCCGGAAATGAACCGCATAAGTAAGCCATTAGATTGCTCACAATAAAGAAGGCTTTAGTTTGGAAAAGTTGTAATGGAACTTAACACGTAGGGTCCGGTATATTTACCGGTAGGTATGTATTAATTTATTCATTTAACTGTATGAATTCATTAGTTATACTTACCAAGAGTATATAAGTAAATAAGTAAATGACGGAGATAAAGTATAAGGTCATTGCTCACTTATACCCGGCAAAACGAATAAATTTAACATTATGGGCTGTAAGGTAAACATTGCTGTTTAGATATATTTCACGTATCTATGAAGATAACGCCAACCCACCAGCCCAGCGTGGCGATTATGGGTATATCCTCCAGATATTTGCCGTAAGTGGCGAACATCTGGAGAGGCCAATGTCCAGCAGTGGACTGCAAAATAATGATGATGATAACTTTATTGCACAAAATGGTACAAAAGACGAACTCAATGCTAGAAGAATTTTTTACCAGTCAGCGTCCTTTTTATTTATTTTATAGTGGCTCAACATAATGGCTTCTCTACGCCTGATGGAAAGCGAAAGAGAAGCCCAAGTCGCTGTGACAACGGGCAAGTAATTGGTCAGTTACCTGTCAGTTGCCACCGCCATGCCGGCCCAACCCTACCCCCCACGAGCTGCGGAGACCCTACTCACCAGAAGAAACACGACCCGGAGGTCATTTGGCTGCGGTATTCTATAGAGTGGGGATCCTTCCCCGGACGGGCAGCTCAATTCGAGCGAAGATTCGCTATGCCCTACCTCTCTTAAACATAATTAATTCATAACAGAGTGCGTAGGATGACATAAGGAGTTTAGTATTAAGCCACAGAACCTTAAAAATGAATTGTCTTTGCCTCTCCACGGTCAACTATTCGAATTAAGTTGCGTCGCTGCGCCGTTTAAAATTTAAATTAATTTGTTCCGGTGTTGCGTTGGTACTTGGGACAACAAAGAGTAGTTTGTTGTTCCACTACTCGTGTTGTGTTATTGTTTCCTTTGCTCTCTGATCGCGGTTAGAATCGTTTGAACCCTCCGGATCGGGACGTTTTGTTCGTGTTTTTGTGCAACTGACGTTTTGTACACAATATTAATATGTATGTGCGTTTGGAATGTTTCATGACAGAGTGCATATTATTATAGAGTTAAGTGATATACTAATATACTAAGATTACCTAATGTAATATGAGTACTGGATGGCGATTGGGGGACGGTAATTACTCAATGTCTGAATCTGAATCTTGGAACACGATAGCTGCTTCTTGAAATCACGCTACTATAAATAAAATAACTGTACCAAAGTAGACAAAATTATTACCAAATCTACTTTCAATACTGTATGTACCCCACTATGTAAACAAAATTTGTTTCTTTTTAACCTAATAGTTGACTGGTTGAGAACACCTATGTACAACTTAATAGGCATTAAGTCTACCTTTTTTATACGTGGTTTTGTATTGAGCAGCAGTGTACTGCGATAAGCTGATGACGATGATGATGATGATGAAAGATACATAAATTTCTAAATTGACCCGACCAGGTTATAGAAGCCGGGACCTTCGAATCGCCCACGCCAGCTTCTCCATTATAGTGGTAGGTACTTTCCGGCTTTGAACCACTGACCTTTTAAGAAGCAACCTGGTTACCTTGGGGAATAACCCAAAATTCCAGTCAGAGATTATCCTAAACTCATTAATGAGTTAATTAACGAAGTTAGCTTTAATTAACTTTAGTTTATCCGTAAGTATTTAAAGAATCTTAAAGAATGTTAACAATTTTGCCACCTTCCGTCGATAATTAACAACAACGGACATTTATTAACAAGTTATAATTAATTTAATTAAATAACACATATAATTATTATCAAATCATAAGCTCATATAATGTCCCCACCGAGGGACACAAGCTTCGCCTTAACCGAGCCAGTCAAATTAGATAAAAGTGTTTTTTAATAATCTCGGAGCTGTTTATAATTCGTGTCTGTTTATCGTCATTATACTAGCTTTTACGCGTCGGGTGCCCGGTGGCTAGCTCGAACATCAAACAAGACGTCTCAAACAATTTTGTCCTAGATAGATGTCCAAATGTTTTTCTAATATCTGTCAATTGGGGTCAGGTATTGGTACAGTCGCTTACGAAGTTATGTGGTCGTGAGTGAGTGGAATACTAAGAAACGAACAAGTGATGTCTGGCTCGATGACTCATTTGGTGGCGACCTCTACCTTCTGAGCCAAGGGTCGTGGGTTCGATTCCCGCACAGTACAAACATTTGTGAACATGAACATGTCTGTTTGTATTGGTCTGGGTGTTTTCTATGTATAATATGTATTTATTTACAACACATCCCCAGACTTTTTATCTGTGAATCTGTAATCTCCGGAAACACTTAGTTTGCGAGATAGACATTCTTTATTGCACACCAAACAGTCGACTTAAAACTAGACACAAAGAATACCTATCAAAGTACAATTTAGCGCTTTTTAACGAATTAACCACAGCTTTGGAATGTAAGGGAGCGACCTATCACCTTTTTACTCCAAGCCATCCTCACCTGCCCGTGGTGCATCCTGCCGAAAAACAAACGCGGCTCTGGCAAACCGACTGGTGGCGGTAAAGCCACCACGATAGAAGGCGTAGCTAAATATCATAGGCCGATGATGGACAGCAGCGTCACCGGAGCAAGAAGCTACGCCCTGCGTTTGCCAACCCGGTGCCCAGCGTGGCGGTTATGGGTGTATAAATAAATAAATAACCCAAGACATGCCACGCTAGGCCACACATCGCCATCTAGCCCCAAACTAAGCCGAAGCTTGTACTGTGGATACTAGACAACTAATAAACTTACTTAAATACTTTTTTTTGTAAATATTATATTAAACACCCAGACCAATACATACAGACATGTTTATGACTGTGTACTGTGCGGGAATCGAACCCACGACCCTTGGCTCAGAAGGCAGAGGTCACTACCAATTGAGCCACCGAGCCAGTCAATATCCTCCAGATGTTTGCCCTAAGTGGCGAACAACAGGAGAGGCCTATGCCCAGCAATGGACTGCAAAAGGCTGAAGAAGAGGCAGCTTATTTATTTATTTCAATGTAGGTAACATTTAAAATGTGAACGAGCGATCATTCGAAGCCGAGTGTACGCGCACAATACGACGCTACGAGCAAATTGCCGCATCCACTCGGGTTCCGTTGCCTAAATAAATGTTTTCCTACGGAACACAGGTTGGTGTAATACTGTTTGTCGAGTGAGGTGTCTGTGCGAGAGTTTGCCACTTCGCCAAATTAAATACATGCTTAGATTGACAATGCAAATAATTATGTAGATGCCTACGCTTTTTGGTTGGATATGGCGGGTATATTTTTTTTAACTTTGATCGTCAAACAAACAATCGTCTGATTGTTATGTTTGATTTGCATATTATTTACTAACTAGCTGCTGCCCGCGGCTTTGCCTGCGTAAACATCGGTTTGTCATAAAGTGCTTATTTTATTACACGCGCTTACGAATGAATGCTCAAAAGATGATGAATATATAGGTATTCGATTCGAGTACTGAGAAATCTGAACATAGGTTGGCACAGGACAAACACAATGTGCGCCCTGCGGTATGGGGCGTAGAATACTACCGAGGTATCCCTGCCTGTCGACTAAAAGGGCCTTCGGGGTTGTGGCTTGCGCTCCAGTTAGCGGCCTCGAGGAAGACGATGACACGTGCCTCCGGGCACGTTCTTGCTGGTGTGCCGTTCTTGCTGGGCGGCGCAGCGCTGTCGCGCTGTGGGGGTTGAGTCCAATCCCTCCGGGCATCCCGACCCTCCTCAGACAGAGTGCTCGTAGCCGACCACCGTCGGGTTTAGTAGGTATTCTCCGCTAAATAGGAGTGGGCCCCACAAAACCCAGGTGTCCCGTACCCAGGGCCCTGGTGTTTGCGTAAAAGCATTCCCGCCGTAAAAAAAAAGGACAAACACAATGTAGGTACATCTTGTTGGCCATTGAAAGCCGCGGCCCATTCTTCAGGAACCACCTTGTCTTAAGCTATGGTTCACATAGTTGTAAGTTTTGGTGACGACTTATCTAGAGCGACATACACTCCCTGAACATAAATTATTCGAGCTATCTAAAGCAGGATCTGGATTCCTGTGTATCAACAAATATTGAAAAGCCATGTTAGAAATACTATCTTCAATTTTTTGGCTTTTCATTATTTCATACTGAGCATCCCTAAGAATATGCTGTGAAGGGTAATTTTCATCTGCCTACATGAGATTACCTAAAAATTATTTACCGATAAAATTATTAAGATTTTTTTTGTCTATAATGGTACCTAACTATGTACATGTTAATACATTTTAAGTATCACGCCGACCAAAAAGCGACCACTTGGCCGGTGTATGAATCTTAAAATACTTCAAAGCGTTATTTTCTTCTGCCATACGTAATTAAAACGATTTTATTAGGCTGAAATATCATAATATTAGTATTGAGGACAGAAATAACAATTTGGATTAGAAAAATGTTTATTAAGCATACACTGATAGCAGTTTCGTCGCATCCAATCTAGATATGTGGCCCGTTGTGCTTCTGAGAATGTAGTTAGGTTTTTGGTTTTTGGATCTTCATTATGTAAACTGTGATTCATTATCAGAAGCAGAAGGTCTGTTTTGACCGTACACAATTCCTTAATTTTGTTCTAATTTGCTGATGAATGAGGTGCCTCTGAAATTGAGCAATATTCTGGTAGACAACGCCGCGCCGGTGGTTGTCCTTTTACGTTGGTCGTCTTTTCACTTATAATATTTTCCGAGAATTGCAGTCCGAAAATAAGTCGCACAATTTTAATTCACAATTATTTACTGGGTACATAATAGTGGCGAATTTCCGTATTTACCTCGATGTCAGCACCTGTCACGTCAAATTGATAATTTCGCTGACAAAGTCAAGAAATGACAGTATCTATGGCGTATTCAAAAAGTTCTTAATCATTCCGTAACATATTTTTCCGAAATTCTAAATGAAAAAATTAATTAATCGTTGTAATTTATAGCCTATATGTTAATCTGATGCTTAGACAATATTCGTGTTAAGTTTCACTAAAATCTGTTTAGTAGTTTTTGCGTGAAAAGGGAACAAACATCCATCCATCTATCCATCCATCTATCCATCCATCTATCTATCCATCCAAACAAACTTTCGCGTTTATAATATTAGTGGGATAGCTGACGAACTAAAGTCGAACCTATTGAGTAAGAACTTACCTAAAGTTTTCTTTGCTAAATTGGACGACATTAGGCCTTTCAAGTTGGTTTGGAACTGGGGGGAAGATTATGTCGAAAGCGTAAAAATAATCAAAAAGGCATTGTTTGTTTAGTAGCTCAGAATAGTGGCGTCTCAGCACCTGATTGAAAGCGCAAGAGAGATAAAAGTCGCTTCGACAACTTCCGCTTAAATTGGGACTATAGTTCATTCGCGTTAAGAAAATAGTGACTGACAGGTCACTGACAGGCCACTAAAACACAGACAGAAATTAAATTTCTAGCGTTTTGATTGGCTAGTGGCCTGTCAGTGACCTGTCAGACACTATTTTCTTAACGCGAATGAACTATAGATGGCGCTGCCCGCATCACCACTATATTGGGCCATGGCCATAGATAGTTAGGTACCCATGGCCCAGCGTGGTATGACTTAGGTAAGATATTTTGTTTATTATGATAGTTTTAAAAAAGGTCTAAATAAATCAGCAATTTTATAAGCCCACAAATGTACTTAGATAGGTACCTACTTAGGTTTCAACTTTTCATACCATTTTATATACGAAATTTAAATATAGTCTACCGCCGACTTCGGAATACCGCATTGAATTTAAAACAATTGTAGCTACGTGTTATAGGTATCTATTTTCAAGAACTCCTAAAAGATAAGTCTACACATAATTCTACTAATTAAACAGCATTTGATGGAAAACAAATCGTAACACTAATCTGCTTGGTCTCTGCAAACTTCGTATCTCCATTCCAGCGTCTCACATTTACACTTATTTCACACTAACACACACGTCTTCACACCTGGATCACACTTATTCACATCCGAAAATGTCCAATCAAAACACGGGCCTCCGTACCCCTTTAAAACAACAGTTCGCGAGCAAAAGAACACCGGACCGACGAATATTCTTTTGGAAAACCGCTACCTACCGTCGAGGTTTTGTATATTTTTTTCCAGTAGGACATATCGTGTCAAAGGAAACACAATTCATTCAGCCAACGTCGAGTAGAGAGATTCGATTTTGTTTCCGAGAAGTTTGTTTCAAAAGTATTTTTTTCGATGGTGACTAATAATGTTTAGGTACATATTTTCATTAAAACAAATTCAAATTAAAACGTAAATTTCACGCTCATTTTTCTCGCTGGTTACAAAGGTAAAAACCAACAATATGTTTTGTTACGTACGTGGCTGAAATTGGAACTAGCGCCTAAGCATTTAATAAAACATCTGTCATCTTTTGGTAATAAAAAAATGTCACATCAACGCCTTTATGTCAATGTTACCCATATTGTAAAACATCTCGCCTCGCCGAGACTCGCCATTGGATTATTTTTATTTGCCAACTGATGTGACGACAAATAATGACAACTATAGTCTTACGCATGTGCCCGCCACCTTTTTCATGAGTTAGTTAGTTTCCCGTGGATTTTAACCGCCGTATGTTGCGAGAAATAATTGCCAACAACTCCGTTAGCCAAAATCAACTTCACAAACCCTAAAATCACAAAATCGTGACCCTAATAACGTCTAAATTCAAAGCAAACTTGGCCCTGGGCAAACAAATTAGGCTGATCCCCCGGGAACTGAACTCGGACCCACTAACGGCCCGTGAAAGATTTGAGAATAACATTTGATGACCGACACTCATTTATGATGGGAATAAAACACGGTGTTAAATGTTTTGACTTTTGAAGAAAAAAAAAGGAACAAAAATATTGACAGTACAATAAAAACTTAATAGCTTAATTTTGATCGAGTCAGTATGGGGTTGAAAGAAACCGAGGTTGAGAAAAAGAGCTTTAAGACAGTGATTAAAAATACAAACTTTTAAAAATATGAACGTTGTTGCATCTGCTGCTTATCTAGAAGAAAATAGAGGTTAAATAAATTTAATTAATAAATAAGTAAGTTTAAGGTAAAATAAATAAGGATAAATAGATTTATTTACAAAAAGTAACGTCTACTCTATCTAGATATCAGCTATCTAGATAGCTGATAGAGTAGACGTAGGTACTAGTACCTACCCATAGTACAAGCTTGAACTTAGTTTGTGACTGGATGGCGTTTTGTGGCCCAGTGTCTAAGTTAAGTTAAATATTATTTACTTTTTTAATAAATGATGATATTATATGTAAAAATTAGTGAAGTCTTTAGTGGATTTTATATTAGAGGGAATATTTATATAACAAATAAACTACTAATCTACTCATAAGGCATACAAACAAATTACCTAACTAAAAATTCATTTGCATATAATACAAACACATACACACACACGCAATCAAACACACACCCACACTACACACACAACTCATACATACCTAAACTCACACAAAGTTAAAATAAATAGACAAACAATTAAATAAACATAAAACCTTAATACGCCTTAGGCATATAAATATCATAACTTTCAACAATGTAATTATTATGTGTACAATTTACTTAAATGAAGACATTTAGGAAGGAACTAGTACCTATAATACAGGCTCGGCCTAGTTTAGGTACTAGAATATTGTGTACCGCATACGTAAACAAATAGACACATAAAAGTTAAGTTCGAAGTCATAGTGGTTACCGCTTACCGTCTGCACTGACACATAGCATCATGACTCTTCTACGCAACATTTAAAGCTCGAATTCCTAAAACGCGATAGCCGTGGCACTGTAGATCAGTCGGACTAAAGATTATCTGGCGGTGTGGACGGTAGCATGCAAAAAATACTGTTCAAGTTGTGAAATAGGTACCTACAAAATGTAACACAATGTATTATTTTCAATAAAGTTTTTATTATTATTATTATTATTATTACTATATTATGTGAGTCCGTATGGGATACTATACTTTACCTCAACTATCTATGCCACAGCCACAAAACTTATCTCATCAGAAACATTTTCAATGTAAAAATGTTGCCAAGTCTCTAACTTTACCGCAGAAACAAGTTATGAAGTCTCATGTAGATCCGAGTTTGACATTCACATTTCAGAGGGAAAATGATGCTGCGTTAATATTAATATATCTGATATTTATTATTATAAATGAAATACGTGTGCTAGGCAACGAGCATCGATCAGAATCAGGGCTTGGTAACGTTACCAATTTAACATTATAATAGCGGTAAGTAACGTTAATTTATAATGTTACTTTTTTTACCGGTAAAATAATTACCGGTAAGTCGGTAGCGATACTAAATTTTAACGGTAAATTATAACGGTAATTTTTACCGGAACGAAAACTTAACGTTAAGTTTCAGGTATCGATACTGCAATATAACGTTAAAAGTATCGATACCTGCTTTAGTTACCGGTAAAAGTAACGATACTTATTACGCTACTTTGCTGCGTTGCCGCTCCGCACGGTTACCTACAGCAGAGCGGCAACTTCGCGACACGAGACGCATGAGACCATGTTGGGTGGGAGCGATAGAGACAGAGAATGAATTTAATCCAAAATTAAGTAAGTAACGTTTGAACGTTTACCGATACTTTTTACCGATACCATCATGAAGGTAGCGGTAATTTTTAACGTTAAAAATTACCGCTACTTTAGGTATCGCTACTCAAAAAAGTATCGATACCTCGGCGAGGCAAAAGTAACGTTACCTAATTTTTACCGGTATTCCAAGCCCTGATCAGAATGTCATCAAAGTCAAGAATTTCCTTATTGTGATATTAACTTAGGATATCCTCGCCTTCGCTCGAGTTGATTCGTTTTATCATCGAAAGTCTTTATATCATCATCATCATCATTATCAGCATCTCGCAGTCCGTTTTGTTTGAGGGCTTCTAGCACTTGCCAATCATCTTGCGGAAATCGTCACTAGACAGATGATTGTTTTTCAAATTATGTATATCTGTTGCCGCTATAACTACAAATGAAATATTTTTTTTGGGTTCTTCCATACAACAAACGCATTCTTTTTGTTCAATCTAATATTAGCAATAAAACAACATTTGGCTGGATTTTTTAAATAGTAATTTATGGAATTTAAATTTTAACTACACTTTTAAATATTTTTAAAACCACTTAAACGCAAATAAACATTCCTGTATCTAATAATAAGCTAACATACTCGTAGTTTGTAAGCTTAACTTAACGATAATATACGACTTGTGATAATTCCATTATTCTTTCATGGTTTATGTAAAAGGCTTTTCACCTTCACAGACAAATATTAAACCGCCATTAAGTTTCTATAACATAGGTCTTGCAACGAATGCGATTTACAAACACGAGTGTTTTAATGGTTTTACAAGTATGCATTTACAACTTCGCAGCTCTTTAGGACGCGGAATAACTTGACAACTGTACGTTAAAGGTCATTAAACTGATTGTCATTTGTTAGCGATGGACATAGGTTGAGGTGATTGACAGAAATCAGACAGAATCGAGTATGGGAATGGGAGAAAGACTTGGAACGGACTTGGGTGAACGGGGCCGGGAACAGCGCCGGGAACGGGGATGGGAACAGCGCCGGGATAGGGGATCGGAACAGCGCCGGGAACGTGTATGGTAACAGATCCGGGAACGGGGATGGGAACAGCAGCGCCGGGAACGGGGGCGGAAACGCGGATGGGAAGAGCGCCGGAAACGGTGGCGGGAACAGCGTCAGGAACGGGGACGGGAACAGAGCCAAGTACGGGACCGGGAACGGGCCTGAGAAAAGGGGCAGACACGTAAACGCAACCGGGATAGGGGCCGAGAACGACTTTCTGTGATTAACGAATCACACGCGACCGAAGCTGCAGTCACAATCTAGTAAAAGATAAAGTATAAACTGTCGCATATTTATTTTAGCAGGTATGTAAATACCCGGTTCAATGCCATAATGGAAACGTTTTCACATTTTCTGGAACGTGTGAATTCCCACAACTACGCGACATCGACCTCTCGAATAGGAATAAAATGTTCTAAAGAGGGAATAAAGATCGCTTAGATGTAAAACATACCGGGCTTTCAATAACACGTTAGGTTTCCATACAATATTTTGTAAGGAGAGTTGGTATACACAATATAATATGTATAAATATTATGTACCCAACATTCGCTAAGTTTATAATTTATTAGAAAAAGAAAATTTGGATTTTTACAAATGAGCATTTATAAATCTATTACGAAAATTTTGCACTATAAATGAAGAAGAAGAGAATGACGGTTGCACAGAAACGAAACGCATAGGTAATTAGATTAACCCGACAAAAAAGATGCATACCAGTGTTCGATCGAATACTACAAAAAATATATGTGATTGAAAATTATCTAATTGATCATTTTCTATTAATTATAAAATATTTACTGTTAGTAAATATTTTAAATTTTTTTTTTTGTAATAAAACAATTGTTTCAAGGCGTAACATAACCCAACTAAAAGCTATTTAACGCTAAAGAAATATGAAAATTAACAAAAAATCAACAAGAAAGAAATATGGATCTAAATTTCTAAACTGCAATTCAATTACCTACATTGTATTGTCGTTACCGGCTCCCTTCTCATGAAAAGCAGATTACGTCAAAAACGTAATTTTTCTACCGGGTTACCATAGATTGTCTCCGCTATTGAATTTAGCTACGTCAATCTTAAGAAAAAAAATTTGTTTAAACTCAGATAAATAAGAAAAAGTAAAATATAAAGTGGAAAAAGCGAAAGAAAGCACGCGTTGACAGCGCTCTAAAGCGCAAGTTCTGTTCTGACATCGGGCTGTATGCGTACATTGCAGCTGTGTGCGTGACTCTGCAGGTATTGAAACGTAGGCTTCTCAGTTCTGTTTCGACGCTCGAGCGCTGAGCGCGTCGCGCTCCGTTCTAAATTCAAACGCGTTCGGACGAATACGCCGATTCAAATTCTGTCGCCGGACCTAAAAGTGCACAGATTAAAAAAAACAAACAGCGAAGTTTGATTTTACTTATCAGATGAAAATGTGAACTGTGGATTTTTAATGAATTATACCCAAAAAAGATTTTATTCAAGTTAAGTGATTTTCGTTTGTAAGTGATACACGACACTAATTTTGTGGCGGATTGATAGATGAATGATGATCTTATAATGGTGATTACTGTGAATGAATGAATATTATTGTGTCATTTTGTGTTGTTGGTTATAATTCGTATAAAAGCATTGCCGAGGATTTTCCAAGTAAGTGAATTAGTTAAGCAATGTTTCTACTTTTTACTTACAGTGTGTTATTGAAATAATATTTCGTAGTACTTAATTAGGTTTTAAACACGATAGTTTACTACAATTTATTTTACAATTGACATTTTAGCGGTTTTAGAATTTTAAATTGGCGTACACGTGAACTTTGAAATTTGCGGTCAATTTATACAAACATTCAACTTGTTATGTTGCGGATACGTAGAATAAACATTTTATATAGAGTTTGTTTATTTTTATTAAAATGTTTGCGTTTGCTCGTAATTAGTAGATTATAAGCGATATTTCGGTTTATAGGTACGTATAGGTATATAATACAGGGGTCTTTTATTATGATCGTCGTAACACAAATACCTAGCTACTTCTTTTTACTCTCATAAGCTCTAGATCTTACGTGTAAGATTTTAGCTCCATAACTTAGGTAGGTAGTAATAACTTCAAGACCTTTTGTCCTTCGTATTCGACAGGACACTGTTCAGACAAAGGCCTATGATGCCTATGGGTAAAGCTACCAGATGTTTGCCCAAAGTGGCGAACAAGACCTATGTCCAGAAGTGGACTGCGATAGACTGATGATGATGATAAATAATAATATTAATAATACTCGTGTATATATTTATTATAGCTGTGCTCGCGACTTCGTCCGCGTGGAATAGTTATTTTTTCCCCGTTTTTTTTACATTTTCCATTATTTCTTCGCTCCTAATAGTTGCAGCGTGATGTTATATAGCCTAAAGCCTTCCTCGATAAATGGTCTATTCAACACAAAAATAATTTTTCAATTCGGACCAGTAGCCCAGTAGGTCCTGAGATTAGCGCGTTCAAACAAACAAACAAACAAACTCTTCAGCTTTATAATACATATTAGTTAAGATTAGTTAAGATGTATGTACGTAGGTACGTACACATAAGGCTTTAACGTCCTTCGAAAAAGGGCCAAGGATCTTTCCTCGTGTAGCTCGTTAGTTAGTTGGTAGCTTACCGTATACTATACCTACATCATAATAGGAGTACTCAATACTTACTTACTGAAATTGATACACTTATTCCTCAGGTAACTGATAATTTTGATGATACCTACCTATTTAGTTTATGACACAAATGATACCTTTGTAAACATGTTATTACGTACGGTTTAGCCTCGTGTCGTAAAAGCATGTTAAGCCTTTGGTCCTGTGCTTATACAGGGCTAGTTAGATAGATATTATGTAATACCTATGAGACAAGATGACATAGATCCCTAAGTAGTTTGAGGACATGTGGTCGGAATAACAAAGGTATACCTACTTAAAACACAAATAGGGTAGTTTAGCCGGTTTTCGTCCAATTAGTGGAGTTGCCAGGTTAAACATTAAAAAAAAATATGTTCCACTGGGCCAAATTTAACAAACTATATTTTTATTAAACGCTAATATAGTCTATTTTATGTTTACAACAAGGGACAATTAATTATAGTCATCGTTTTTTTTATAATTTAAAATATTTTAGTGAAAAGTACCGATTTCGTTAGTTTTCGTCCAAAAATATTAGTTTTCGCCCTATGTTATGTTACTTTTCGTCCGCTGTTAATAAAGAGGATTATAATGCAATGAATTAAAAATCAGTGATATAATAGTATTCTTAATCAACTTAATAAAATGCAACTATAATGCGTTTTTATAATAACATACAAAATGTATTTTTATAACAGCATTTGGCTGATAAAAACATTAATTATCTTTAAAATCTGTTAAAATTTGTTTGCAAAATCAGAATTAATATGACTTATGTCATTCCTATCCAATCAACAATTAAAACAAAACGGGAATTACACGTATACAAAATTTTAAGGTGTTTGTACAATCTCTTGGAAAAAGCCACCTGACCTGACTAAGCTGCAGCGCCGCAGCAAGTCGAGAATTCGTTGCCTCCAAGCCGGCTGTTCTTTCGGAAATAGAAGACTTCTACGGCCGGTTATATGCTTCGCATGCATCTCGACCTGATCACGAAGATGAAGTTACTTGAGCCTCATTAACACGCCATTTCACCGAAGACTTGCCAGAAGTCAGTACTGACGAAATCGAGATCGCTCTTGGGCAGCTTAAAAATAGAAAAGCCCCATGGAGAGGACCGCGTTACAACAGAGCTGATGAGGGCCGGAGGTAGAGCCGTATTGAGGGAGCTCCAAAAGCTTTTCAACGCTGTCCTCCTGGAAGGGAGAACTCTGGAGGCGTGTACTAGGGGTGTGTTGTCCTGTTCTTCAAAAAGTGAGACAAAACCCTATTGAAGAACTATAGACCCATTACCCTTTAAGCCACGTCTATAAGCTGTTTTCAAGAGTGGTCACGAACCGTATTGCGCGAAGACTCGACGAATTCCAACCGACGGAACAGGCTGGGTTTCGGAGCGGATATGGCACCATAGACCACATCCACACAGTGCGGCAAATTATACAGAAGACCGAAGAGTATAATCAGCCCCTGTGTCTAGCATTCGTGGACTATGAGAAGGCCTTTGACTCGGTTGAAACCTGGTCTGTCCTGGAGTCCCTGCAGCGATGCCAAGTAGAATGGCGATACATCCATGTGATGAGATGTCTCTATGAAGCCGCCACCATGTCCGTCCAAGTACAGAACCAGCAAACAAGGCCTATAACCGTTGCATCGAGGAGTGAGACAAGGGGATGTCATTTCCCCAAAGTTGATCATTAATGCGATGGAGCATATCGTCGGTGTCAGTGCAGGACCTTCTAAATGCAAAAAAATATTTTTTTGCAGGAAACAAGAAAATCTTTCTTAAAAGCGTTGCTAATAGCTTAATGCCTGCAATTTTTTTTTGGACAAAAAAATTGCAATTACACGGTCCTGCACTGACGTCGACGATATGTTCAACACGCTGAACTGAAAAGGACGTGGCATCAACGTAAATGGCGAATACATTTGCGATTAACAGATGACATCGTCATAATGGCAGAATCGCTGCAGGACCTACAACAGATGCTGAATGAACTGGCTCACTCCTCTGTGCGCATCGGCCTACGGATGAACTTGTATAAAACCAAGGTCATGTTCAATGAACATGACCTCTTCTCTTCTACCGGAACCGAATGCAGTGCACGGCGCCGTACTCGAAGCTGTTCAAAAATATGTATACCTTGGGCAGTCATTGCAGTTGGGTGGAAACAACTTTGAGGACGAGATAAATAAGAGAATTCGGCTAGGCTGGGCAGCGTTTGGGAAACTTCGTCGAGTCTTCACATCGTCGATCCCACAGTGCCTAAAGACAAAAGTCTTCGATCAGTGCGTTCTACCGGTTATGACATACGGAGCCGAAACGTGGATACTCACGGTACGGCTAGTCCACAAGTTGAAGGTCGCTCAGCGAGCTATGGAAAGGGCTATGCTCGGCGTCTCTCTGAGATCGGATCCGAAATGAGGTGATCCGGCAGAGAACCAAAGTTACCGACATAGCTCACCGGATCAGTAAGCTGAAGTGGCAGTGGGCTGGCCACATCATCCGCAGAACCGATAGCCGTTGGGGTAAACGAGTTCTGGAGTGGAGACCACGTCTCGGCAAACGTAGTGTAGGACGCCCTCAGGCCAGGTGGATTGACGATTTGCGCAGGACGGCTGGCAAGTGCTGGATGCGAGAGGCCCGGGACGACGGTATCTTCTGTGTAAGAATTTGTTTATTTCCTTATTTTTTTCAGCTCCAATGACGTCATCTAAAACAATGCATTTAATAACCAGATATACTAAACGGCAAATGATATAGGCAAAAATGATAATATAATACCAGCAGTGATCGAAAAACAAAATAAAAAGTCATGCCTAACCAAGATAATAATCGCTGTTTGTAATGGACGGAAAGTAAAAGTCAAGTCTTAGTTTTCGTCTGTTATATTAAAGTACTTGGACGAAAACTAGAGTAATTTTTATTGATATTTTTGGTTTATATAATATAATAATATAATAACCC
Organism: Conogethes punctiferalis; assembly: GCA_031163375.1. Classification (NCBI taxonomy): domain Eukaryota; kingdom Metazoa; phylum Arthropoda; class Insecta; order Lepidoptera; family Crambidae; genus Conogethes; species Conogethes punctiferalis. Next base: position 15,136,446 of record CM062093.1, read on the forward strand.
AAGACATGCCACGCTGGACCACACAGCGCCACCTAGCCCCAAACTAAGCCGAAGCTTGTACTATGGGTACTAGACAACTGATAAACTTACTTATATACTTTTTTTTTTTTTGTAAATAAATACATATTATACATAGAAAACACCCAGACCAATACAAACAGACATGTTCATGAATACAAATGTTTGTACTGTGCGGGAATCGAACCCACGACCCTTGGCTCAGAGGGCAGAGGTCACTACCAAATGAGCCACCGAGCCTGTCAAACCGAGCCTGCCTGCCTGTTTCCGTCCAAGGTATTTAAATATAAATTTATGCTTGTAACACTGATAAATTCATGGACGTAAATGAAATTCTAGATCGAATATCTAACAAAGATCCAGCCATTAAAAAATTGAATGAAGTTCTTCGCATTCCTAACTTTAACTGATTTATCAAATTTCACTTATATTTTTGTGTTTTCGTCCATGTGGACGAGAACAGAATATTTTGCGAAATAGGTAATTCCATATCCGTCCACTTAGATTTTATAAGTAATTCGTTAAATAAGTACGAAAAACACCTCCTAATGCCAACTTTATGTCTTTACTTAGTTGTAAATGACCAAAACAAATAAATACATGCGTAAATTACCAAAAAAACTTACCGTGAAGCTTCCTCGCGCCACTAATTTTTTCACATTCAAGATGGCGTATTCATAGCTCGGAAACAAGCCGCAGACAGACATAGCTTTTATTCGAGTTCTGAATTGTCAATCTTTTTAAATTTTGGTAGAAGTGCAGATATGACGTCAAAGGCCGTAACAAGTCCAATCTTGCGCGGTTGACTATTAATATGATGCTACTCTACGTAAATGTTGTAGGTAATGGACGAAAACCAGAGCTGGACGGGAAACCGGCTAAACTACCCTATATCCAGACTCTGAACAAACACAAATGTTCATCACACGAATGTTTGTCCCGCGTGGGAATCGAACCTAAAACCCTTACTTTAAACGGGTGCGCTGCGGGGTTTAGTTTTTATTGAGCCAAGCTCCAGTTAAAAATGTAAACTTACAGTAAAATGACACTACATCTTGAGTACAGTTTAGGCGATCTTATAGGTAATAGCGAGATATCGCTATATCGCGTAAGATATTACAAACAACCATGGAGGGCAATAATTAATAGCATAGCTGCTCTTCGCTCGTTTCGCTGGTGTGAGTTACCAGATGATTTTAGAGTGAATTTAGATATGGATATTTTTCATTGGACACCATAAAGTTGACTTACAAGTAGGTATAATAGACAATTATCGTAAAATTTAAGAGATCTTATCGCTGTAAGCTGTTCAAACAAGCTAAGGGTAGAGGATAATTAAGAAGAAAGGTTGAGGTGAGCTATCAACTGATTCTGAATTGTTTTTTTTGACATTCATATTCGGAAATCATCATCAAGATCTCGTAGTCCCAAAAGCAAAGCGTCATGTTCCCAAAGACGGGCTCAACTCTACCCCAAACTTGGGCGACAAAGTCTTAGTCAATTAATACATTGAACGCCATAGTGGTTACTGGTGACCGACAAATATAAAAAAAAGAAAAGAATAGAATAGAAAAACGTTTAAAATTAGAGTCACATACAGGTTACATGAGCAATGGGATAAAACAAATAAGTTTATTGTGTTTCGTTTCACGGCAGTCAAAGCCTTAATATCAGATAGGTAGATCCGATACCTAGATCGTAATATTTAATGTCCGTGGAAACCAGTGCAATAAAAAGTATCACGGCTCGGCCTGAATTTGAAGTAAAAAATTAATGAATGTTTTTACGCCAAGTGTCCGATAATGTGGTTGATGATTAATATTTGGTTATTAACATAAATTAGTTTACTAATTTGATTAGTATGTCGTGTATGTTATACGGGCTTATGAACGAAAATTCTTAAATTGGGGTCAGGATCATTACTCATAATCCAGTGACTTTTTAAAATAACGTTTTCCTAATAGGGACATTTTTATGGATTTATCGAAATCTTTTATGACATCTTCACAAATATCAAAGGTTTGTTTTTAAATATCTTCTTTTACACCAAATTTATTAATGAGACAGAGAGAACTGATGTTCGGACTTACTTGCCATACAATTTTCATAGAAGAAGCTGTTTTGTGTAAGAGGAACGGATAAAATATAATAGTCGACTATATCTCGTCCAAACTCTAGCCAATTTTGCTGTTGATTTTTTTACTATTATATTGCTTTTGTCTCACCATTGTCTCGCCTTTCCACTGCTGGACAAAGGTCTGTCTCTATTTTTGTGCCTGTTTGCGCTATGAAAATGAAAATGAAAAATGAAAATGAAAAATATCTTTATTCAAGTAGGCTAATGACGAGCACTTATGAATCGTCAAATAATGCAAGTACAAACAATGAATCTACCACCGGATTCGGAAGGTCGTTTTCTACCGAGAAGAACCGGCAAGAAACTCGATACTTACTCTTTTTCATCGCCAAAATTCTTACAATTTTTGTATTACAACGTTTATAAATAAGAAAATTTAAACTTATACAATGCAAAGCTATAAATTGAGTTTATACAATTCAAATAGATTGAGTTTATAGCTAAATTAATAAGCAAAAGCACAAAATATTTTTGCTAGTATTTCTTATTATCTACATTGTAAATGAAACGTTAGTAATTAGTAAAAATAACAGCTTTAATTAAACACATTACGCGTACAATTAATTTGATGCGAATCAATTTAAGAAATGTGAGTTTTATTGATGAAATCTGTTAGCCTGATCGGTCGTTAAATCGTAATGGTTTCTTTCACAGATGTTTTGTTAAATAATATTTCACGTACGTTATTCTAGTATCTCCTGTGATTCTCGTTTTCAAATTATAATTGCTAGTAATGTACTTAGAAATCAAACTTTATATCTATAGAACTAGCGACCCCCCCCCCCCCCCCCCCCGAGCTTCGCTTTGGTGTTTTAGTGTTTCGCGGAGGGTTCTTCTGTTTTCAACGATGATGTCTCACATTCATCATGTATTTCTCACAATTAGCCATTGCATTAAACGTAAATAATATATACCTAATCCATTAAAAAGTAACTATCCCAAAAACAATTTCTGTGAAACTATATTATACATTGTAGGCCTTTCATATTTATCCCTTGTGTCCATTAGACCCTCACGAAGATACCCACTCGTGCCTTATAATTCCTTTTCTATTTTTATGCGAAAATATTATGAAACTTCACTCGAACTTGAAGGTTCTTCTAATGTCGTCTACATTTTCGACAAAAATAACAACATAGACACACTATTTCGAATCGTATTCTATTTTAAAATAGCTTTACGAGTTCATCCAACAAAAGGACATAGAAATTTGAGGGAATTGTAAGAAAAGTTATGTTATTGAAACTTTAATTCTAGATAAGATTTAATTCTGAAAAATCGGACAAGGGAATCTATATATATAAAAGGAGAAACTGACTGACTGACTGACTGACTGACTGACTGACTGACATATCAACGCACAGCCCAAACGGCTAAACGTAGGCACTTGAAATTTGGAAGGGACGTAGCTTAGGTACCGTAGGGGTGCACTAAGAAAGGAATTCCCGAAATTCCCACGGGAACGGGAATTAGCGGGAAAATCCTTTTGTATGAAAAATCTAAACCGCTTAAGTTAGACGCTTGAAATTTGGCATGCAGGTACCTTAGTAAATATAAAGTTTAGTTATGGCTGTATTTTGATAAATTCCCACGGGAACGGGAGTTAGCGGGAAAAAACTTTTGTATGTATAAATTTAAACACGCGGACGAAGTCGCGGGCAAAAGCTAGTGAAATATATGGAACGGTACGGGTAGATATTCTTTTGTTGGGAGGGAGAGGAGAAGACGAATTCCTTTCGCCCACTGAAAAGCAAAAAAAGACCAGTTACTGGTGCAACCGACAAGTAACAAACAATTAAGTTTTATCTGCCTGGGAAGAGTACAGGGATTGCCGATAAATAAAACTTACCGGCATCGGCCGTGGTGGTTTTCGAAGAGAATGTATTTACCTACATAAGACGTTGACTTACAATTTTGACAAAACATTCCAAATTGGAGTATTGAAAATAAAACTATATATATAAAACATGAAAGGGTTCGGTTGGCCACAATGATCATGACTCTGCAGATATTTGTCAGTTGCTACTATCAAATCAGCAAGTAAGTTAGCTCAGGTTGCATTGATCAAATGTAATTTCACTGGTGTTTCGCTGAGAGTTCGGTGGTCGCGAGCCAGAGAGATGAACTGTACTTTAGGGTTTAAGTAAACACACCGGTAGTAGCACCGGTTGAGAATCTGAAATCAAGTCGACTCTAATGGCATCCACAGTTAGAGATGTGGCGATGATTACATTCTTTTTCCATCATCTTATGGATCCATGTTCCTTAAACCAGAAATGGAATTGTAAACTGTACCTGCTTTTTGTTCCTTAGACTACCTTCCATATTTCTCCGGAGGTAGTCAAGACGCTGATACGAACAGTAATAATCATAAATTACATTACATTAAGATGTCCTCATTCCCCGTCTGTCTAGATCTTTCCTTTCCAGCGATTCTATTCACCATTGCGACGTATATTCCTTTTGTTAACTACTCCTCTGTTACCGATAGAAATATGTGGATCCATTTACTTAATTTAAGCTTAGTTTTTCTATTATACTAAGTTTTTATTTTCAATTATTTTAATTCTCTGTCTTACGTTCTCGCGGTTAACACTTTCCGCTTTAGTTATAGTAGTAGTCTAGACATAATTACTTTGCGGAAACTTAAAAGGTTTGGCCGGAACGAATTGAATACTTGTTCAACGATGATGATCTATACTAATATTATAAAGAGGAAAGATTAATGTTTGTTTGTTTGATACGAATAGGTGCCGAATCTACTGGACCGATTTGAATAATTCTTTCACTGTCGGAAAGCTACACTATCCCCGGTGAACATGGGTATATTATATTTAGTTTTGGCTAGTAATAAATATAGTGCATCCATCCTTTACACCAAGTGGCGATGTGAGGAGCTTACAAAACTTTACTAATAATAATTTGTTCCACTGAAGCGAAGCAAAGATTTGAGCAATAACATTAATTAATTTTTATTGCCACCGTGTAGACCCATTCTTATAAAGTCTATATTATATCTAGGTGGCAAACCCCTACCAATTAAACCCCAAGGCACATCATGAAAGTCCCGGAATAGGCTGAGCCGATGCCATTCGTCGAAGTCTCTCGCACAATTCCTCATTATACCGAAGGAATCCACCCTCTGAATGGGACCTCTTGTTTTTTCTCGAGAGCCTATTATACCTTGGTATTTTTAAGGGTTCTGCTGCGGAATAAAATAACACTCCTTTATTTGAGGTCACAAAGGTGACTGATTTGCTTCGTTAAATAAATAAAAATCACCTAAGACATGCCACGCTGGGGCCACACATCGCCATCTAGCCCGTACGCTCAAGTATGAGTCTATTATACGAATAACAAACGAGGCGCTGGCAACCGACTAGTGGCGGTATAACCACCACAAATGAAGGCGTAGCTAAATACCACAGGCCGATAACGGGCAGCAGCGTCACCGGAGCGAGAAGCTACGCCCTGCGATCGCCAACCCGTCTGCCCAGCGTGGCGATTATGGGTATATCCTCCAGAAGTTTGCTCTAATTGGCGAACGGCTGGGAAGGCCTATGTCCAGCAGTGGACTACAATAGGCTGTTGATGATGATGATAATATCCACATTGATGAAAAAAACAAACACTGAATATGGTGGGAATCGATATGATGTTTATCAGCTCAGAGGCAGGCTCACCACCAAATAAAACCTCGAACGACGTAGTATAATATTTGTGGTACCAAAATTGTTCTCATACCACAAGTGCTCAAGCTACATAATTTGAGATCGGAGCAATGTATGTGATGTTGTATGATATTTATTTATTAAATATGTTAGTTAATATTCTACTGCCACGTGTACTGTACAACCCATTAATATGTAACTCCTAATTAACAACGAGTACCTACCTATATTATTATCAGGAATCCGAAATACGATGACAAATACTGTCCTAATTTCATTATTGTGTTGTGTCGATATATTTTGTTCTTATGATTCTCGATATCAAGATAGCTCTTAGGGAATAATATGTTGACTGTTGATAGAGAATAGTTGCTAAGTAATTATCTTCTGTACGTTTGATATTTGTACTTTATTATTCAGAAGATTGTAACGTTTCTTTTTCGTATTAATTGGTTCGTTTACGTTACAAGTGCCGATTTAGGAATACATTGACCCTTAATTTTATGTCAAGATTGATTATTATTGATTGTCAGTACTTGTTTTAATCCCTACTACATTCGAAAGTAACTCTGTCGGTCTGTTACGCTTTCCCGCTTAAACCTCTCAACCGATTTTGATGAACTGAGAAAGGACCTAGGCTACCTTTTATTACGAAAAAAGGGATGAACAAACACTTCTGTGACACACCTACATGAACGCGGGCGAATCTAGTGTATTATAAAATAGGATCGTTTTATAAAAAGTTATAGAATACAAAAATGCTTCACATTTATTGAGAAAAAAACACCAAACGGGGATTTAATTGATTTTGATGGAATTTTTTTATTGCAAACTAGCGACTCGCCCCGACTTCGCACGGGTGTAATACGTAAAATACTATGTGCATATTATATTATACGCTTAAACCTTCCTCTTGCGTTGCGTAGTTTTAAAGATACAGTATAGGGACAGATAAAAAACAAAAACGACTTTGTTTTATATATGTATATACTTTAGTGATGTGCATCTAAAGACTATTCGTAGCTCCTCAGTCCTCACTTATGTAGGTATGTATCAATGTCATCCATGGCTCAACACTTATGAGCGAATAAGCCCGAAACTCTAAAGTACGTGATACTTTTGTAAGAGAATTTAGGTAATGGTCGCATAACAGTTCCGATTCAGACGTTTATGTCCCCTCAGAGCAAGTTCCGTTTGAAAGTAATTTGGAAAATGTTTGAGAAAAATTCTGCGGGATCTTTGCAATTTTTATTGTTGGAGTTTATTTTCGCTACATTTTCTATTTTACTGTCGGCATTCATCTGGTTTATTAGCTTTAGGACATACATAGTTTTTGCGTTTCTTGAATTTGATTCTCGGTTGGAACCACTTAAGAAATTAACACTTTTAAATTAAAGACCACGATAAATTATGAAGAAACAAAAAGAAAACGAAAAATGCTTAACCTTTAACTACCGACGTGGGGCCTGTGAGGCCGAGGCGGCTAGAGATTTTGTTAGATTAACCCCTTCCTCTAGCAGGAAAGCCCCGTACTCTTCAGTACCTGCGAATTTAGTTGCGTCAACGCCGATGAGTGTGGTAGTAATGCCGGCAAACACGATTTCAGTAAGCTATTTAGATTTAAAACTCCAACGAGGCCTCATAGGCCCAACGTCGGTAGTTACGTGACTTTTTTGTTTACGCTAAGGTCAACAAAAAGTGATTTTTTACAGGAACCTGATTGATAAGTTAAAATATAAATGTACCGGAAATGTCGGGTGGTAAACACCGTTTAGCTACAAACAATTTTTATTTATTTATTTAAACTTTATTGCACAAAATGGTACAAAAGGCGAACTTAATGCTAGGAGCATTCTCTACCAGTTAACCTTTAGGTCATGCAGAGAGCAGATTTATGTGCGGTGAGTGTTCAAAGAGAAACACAATGGAAAATATAAAAATAAACTAATATAATAAATAAATACATTATACATAAAAAAAAAATATATACTACATAAATATTATAATGTACCATAAATATTAAATAAATAAATATATACATATATACACAAGTATATTAACATAAATATAATTATACAAATATGTACTTGAAACAACATATACAATATATACTTGGCAAGCAATTAAATGGAATTTTAGAGATTCAACAATCCAAGAGACTACGATGTCATAGAAATATTTTGGATTCGAATCATGAAACTTTGATTGGAAGCTTAATTGTAAGAAAAAAACAAGAAAATATGTGCATGTTGTCCACCTAAACTAAATAGAAAATCCTCATATTAGTAATCATGTAAAAAACATGTTTGTTTACAATTAGCTTAAATTATCATGCTCTAATTTTATGTAACTTGGTACTTGGATATTTTTTTTATTTGAAACATTCCAAATACAGTTTATAATTTTTATAGTTATTTCAACCCTAAGATTTAAGAAAAGGTAACTTTTTTAGTTTTTGAAAAGTGAAATAATTTAAAATAATTTTTTTTTCGTCTGGCATTCATTTTTAGTCAAACATAATGCATGGAAATTAAGGCATAAAAGTAATAACTTCAATAAATTTGATTATTATTTTTATCTTTTTATCATATCGTAACATACCAAATTTACAATAGAAACCATAGTTTGAAAAATAATGACACACGTTTACCACAATATTTAATGTTATATTAGCGGCCTCTCAGGCCCTACGTCGGTACTAGTGTGACGAAAAACTGACGTCGGTAGTTGAAGGTTAAATAAATAATAAATTCCGGTGTTAAAGAATCCCAAATAATAATCTATTATGTATTAAAAAATACATTTGAACACATAATAATGAGTTTGGTGATGGTGTTATGATGGTCATTAGATTTTTTTTACATTATTTAAAATTCCCCATAAACTTTCCTTGACAATTACTTAAAAGTCCATCTCTCATACGAACGCCGTTTCGACATAATGTATTTTGCGAATCTTCACTTCCATCACAACGTATATAAGTAGCCAGTAAAGTAACTAAATATGTAATGTAAAGTCTTGTAGCAATTTTTTTTCCTAGGTTACATCTATTGTGTCAAATGGTATTCAAATCTCTAACTAAATCATCCATGATAATTATTATATGTGTCGTCTCAATTTTTTCGTCTTCCATTCATTTCAGCCATAATGGTCTCATCAACTCCCTTTTTATTCATATCGTCTTTCATACTTGCTTAATTTCTAATTTTTGTTTCATAAGCCACAATTTATCTTTATTTTGTAAGAAACAAACTTTTTTTTATGTTACTTCAAGTCAGTATTTTGGGTGTGTTTTGGTCACCGACGAGTTGGATTAAGTTGCCTGGTGCATACTTATAGGTATTTCTATTTATCAGAACACACACATTCTAAACGGAAACATTTTATGTACACCTAACCACAGATTAATACCTAACTTATAAATATTCATAAAAACTTAATTTTTTTAACTGTTTTTTTTTATTTTTGACAAAATTCATCCTTGCCTCTAAAGTCAATACAAAGTTTCACTGTTTCACGTTGCACTGGGTCTTCAGGCTCACAATAAAAAAGCAATTAGCGGAGCTCCTCAAAGGTAATCTTCGGAGATTTATCGCCCTAATTAGCACCCTTAAAATAATGGACACGAGGGAACAGGATTATTTTCATGTTTCACAATTTCCACTTTCATTTCTGTTGAGTGTTTTAATATGATTAAGCGCATCTGGTCTTGGGTCGAGCTAGATATTTGTTTTAATGTAGGGTTTTGTATGTAGGGTTTTGTATGTAGGGTAAGTCAATGAAAATATTCGTGAAGTCAAGTCGAGATGATACAATGGGTATGTATTGTAACGGGTTACTATTTTTTTTGTCCGTGTGTTGTCTAGTTTTAGAATAGGATCACTCCATATCACCCCGTGGGTGTCACAGAAGATGACTAAGGAAATATCAGAATAAAGGTAGCAGCGTTTATCTGGGTCCAAAAAAACCTACTGCAGACGCCAACCTGCCTGCCAAGCGTGGTGACTAAGGCAAATCCCCCGAACGGCAGTTGTTATTGGAGGAAGCCTATGGAAAAATACTATAACTACACTAACATATAATAATGAAAGGAACTGTAGGTATAACTTTGTTAATAAAATGTGTATCGTGGTTAAATGTTATCGAAATACTTTTTTTCAGTCATCAGTAGTATTTATAAATAAAAAGCTCTATTTGTCAAGGTATTTTAAAACTTAAGTATACTCGTATTGTTTCTGAATCTAGTTACGTGAAATTTAAAATAAGATTAGTGTGTTGTCCGACGATTTTGTTCAAAAACGAAATAAAATAATAATAGAGTAGGTTCAAAGGCCCGTATAATTGGGTCACCCCTAACAATTTACAAGAAAACAGTGAGAAATCTCTGTTCCATACTCAGCATTAAAATGGTTAAAAGAAAGACAAATAAAGGCTTTGTTCCGTTATGTGTGCTGCTGCGGTAAGCTTGGAAAACTATGAAGTAATTTGTCATCTAATTAGAGAGCAGAATAGTAAGTGGAAGTAGGAAATGGGATTAGCGAACGCTAGAGTTGCTCTGTTCCGAGTTCTGTTTTGCTTAAATAGGTCGTCAACATTGTTTCGGAATGATTTAGGTATAATCCTATTATAGACATTATTCGGAACGTAGTTAAAATCGTTGTTCCGTGCATTCAAGATCGACTGCTATGTATTGTCAAGTGGTAGAGCTGGCGGCCACCGAGTAACAGCGAGTGCGACATACTTGTAAAAAGTGACTTCGGTCGCGTTTCGGGAACAGTCTGTATAGCCAAAACTATCTTAGCATGCTTAGCATCACTTTGGTTACCAGTGACCAGCAAACATTAGTCATTATGTTCGTCACCGGCGACCGACAATCAATAGTTATTCCATTGTGTCTAATTACTCGGCAAAGTTTTACAGGCTAGGTATGGTGGTGGAAACAGACTTATCTGAATTACGTGGGCGTTACCGCATCAAATTGGGCTTCTCTTGCCATCAGGCGACGGAAACCCACTATGAACAACTGCAACACCATGGGGCATTCACTTTGCCGACCTTTTAAAAACCTATTTGCGCTAGGCTTGAAGTGCCCCATACAGAATTCCTCAGAGAAAATCTCGACAGGGAGCTCTGCCCCAAAGGCAGCGTTCGCTGTTCCTCTGAAATAGGACCATACGTGACCTGACCAAATAGGCCTCACGGTATGAGGTTGAACATCCTGCTGATTAATGTTTCATGTAGGCTTGCGCTTGGCCACAATTTGCGTGATGTAAAGAAGATTGCAACCAACGATGAAGCGCGATTCATTCTGGCCTTGAACAGTTGAAGATCGTATGTCTGTAATCCGGCAAGGAGTTCCACACTTCAGCTGTTCATACTAACAAATGTACTGTTATCTCACTGCTTCCCTCTTCACTGCACTCTAATCTTCAAGCAAGATTCTCCGTGTATCTAGCGACACCATGACTGGCGAGTCGCAGGATTGATGACTGAGGGAGCGCTTTATCCGCGCCACGATTAGCGGATGGGGCGAGATCAGTGATCTCTGTACCGTGTTCTAGGCGAAATAAGGGAATTTGAAATATTGGAAGGCATCTGTGGTACAGTAGATAGAGATACTTTTTATGATACACCATAACAGTATACTAGGAAAGAACCTTTACGATTGTTTATATCCTTATGCGCAATAAGACCAATAGTTACAACGACAAGAGACATCCATTGAAGGTGAATGGTAAGCCAAAACATAACCTCACAACCTTTTCTGTGCAGTGACAGAAAAAATTCAAATCACCGCCCAATTTATAAGAAATAATAAGAAATAAGAAACATTTATTTTCCGGACATCACAACAACACAAAGCATACATAAAAAAAACAGAAAACACAAAAAGAACATAAAAAAACAAAGCACAAAAGTACAAGACCGGACACGGCGTTGCTGCGACGTCCGAGAAAAAAGGGCCTCACTCAGCAATTAAGCCGTCGCTCACGCAGGAGCCACGGCGCGCTGGTTTACAATTTCTTATCGCGATTGTCATAAGAGTGGACTAAGGACTTCTTGTGAGTCCAATACATGGTTCTTAATAAGCATTTTCATTAATCTGACTAATAGCCAGTTGTACCTATTGTATAGATTCAAGTACACGAGTACTGACTTATCCCGAAACGCGACCGAATCCTCTTCACGGGTGTGGTGCTTAACATGTGTTTTATTAATGTACAGTGGACACCAGACTTTTCCCGTCTCAAAAGCTGACATCATATTTAATACCTATTCTCGACAGCCTTCTATTAAAGCACAACTCCTAACACTTAATAAAACAGCAGGATATTTCCGTCCAGTGTTGGCGCACGCAAATTCTCGTTTTTCGTTTCCAATTCAACTATTTGGCCCGAAATGCATTCTTTCCATTGGCTGTTTTCTCCGTAACAAGGCTTTATTTGGCCCCGTTTCGATGCAGTCAATGCGAGGAGAAAAAAAATAAACAATTTCAAGAGGACAATGCACGGACGGACTGGAGGACGCGAAACGAAACTTTATCCACTGCGCTCAGCAGCTGGAGTGGTTCTGGGGTGAAAATGAGCGAGATAAGCTCGGCTTCTTCTGTTTTTAAATGTTAGTAAATACAGTGTGAAGTTTTGGATTTTTCCGTTTGGAATCTTTGCTCATTATGGTTACTGTTGGGTGTCCCTACTTTACCCTTTTTTACTTCGAACAATGCTGTAGGTTAATAGTATCATAGATAGATAGGTATTCTTTATTGAACACCATACAGAGATGACATGAGATACATTTAAGAGAGGTAGGGCATAGCGAATCTTCGCTCGAATTGAGCCGCCCGTCCGGGGAAGGACCTCCACCCTATAGAATACCGCAGTCAAATGACCTCTGGGTCGTGTTTCTGCCGGTGAGTAGGGTTTCCGGAGCTCGTGGGGGGTAAGGGTTGGGCCGGCATGGCGGTGGCAACTGACAGGTAACTGACCAGTTACTTGCCCGTTGTCACAGCGACTTGGGCTTCTCTTTCGCTTTCCATCAGGCGTAGGGAAGCCATTATGTCGAGCCACTATAAAAAAAAATACAATTCAATTAATTTAAACTAGGTATTCTATGTACACATTTGTTGCACAATTTTGGTGGTCGTATCCCTGTAAGCGGTTTCTTCCTTAGGTTAGGATAGAAGATACATAGGGCAACCTTAGGGAAGTAGATAGTCGGAAATAATTTTGAAATTCATAATTAATTTTGAAATAGGCACAGGAAAAAATAAACACTATTGCAAGTTTATTGATGTGTTCGAATCTAACTTTTATCTTAATGTATTTTTAAACAGTCTTACAACATAATATCTTCCTACACACCTATGCATATATTTCCGTTTAAGCTTGAACTTTTTTATTATTAATGTCTTGTATCTATTTCACATTCTTAGTTAGCAACTCAATTAAAAATGCCAGGTCATTCACCTAACCATCTTCATTCTGATCTAATCAACAGCTGGGTTTGTTTAAATTTTGTTCTGCAAACTTGTTTGGATGTTTAGACTGCAAAATTATTTACGATGTTTTTCTTTGTTCTTTAGGATTTTTTAAATTAGATGCGTAATTATTCAAGTTTTACACAGCTCTATATAAATATTTTATTACTTTTGTACTGATCTCGTTTTAACCGTCTAACTGTCATTGGAAATACTAAACATACATTGAAGGCTTGAATTATTTTAAATATGAACCAAATACCTTGGATGGAATCAAGTTACTAAGTTACAAGTGACTTTTTTGGCACACTACCTTAATATTACTTTCTGCTTAGTCCAATGGTGACTAGTAGAGAATGCCTTTTTGGCATTAAGTCCGCCTTTTGTACACTTCTTTACTGTGCAATAAAGATTAAATTAGTTACAGGCCGGCGTGCATTGGCAACTGACAAGTGATTGATTTGGTTACTTCTTCGTTTCCACAGCGACTTGGGTTTCTCTTTCGTTTTGCATCACTTTATGTTATTTCGCAGTGTGTTTGTCAGGCGTACAGGTAAACTTTAGTCGACTCTTACTACACTTCAGGGAAGGGGATCTTTGTTATTTTTAGTTAAGCCTATAACATGCTGGCACGAGATTTTTTTAAAATCTCTTCAGCGAAGGAAAATGTCTCGTCAAAGTATCTAAGTAAGTTTATTAGTTGTCTAGTACCCATAGTACACACTTCGGCTTATTTTGCGATTAGATGGCGATGTGTGGCCTAGCGTGGCATGTCTTAGGTTATTTCTGTGTGTCCTGTGAAAAGTGATACAAGTCCATTTGCTAATAATACGGGATCCTATACTATAAGAAAATCGACTTGTATCACTTTTCACAGGACACACAGATTTATTTATTTAATGTTAAAACACAGTAACTGATGTTTTCCCTAGTTATCTGTACCGGATGGTAAAAGAAACGTGAAAAAAAAGATACGCATTACATTGCAAATATTATCTTGTTGAACATAAAGCGAGAAATATGTTAAATAATTTTTACTCGTGTAAAATTCACAGGTCCCCGAGGACGAGATAATGAGTTTCAGTGTCAAACGGAAATCTGAAACGTTCTTGTGTAATTGTCATTGTGCTTAATTACTACGCGTACCTAGTTGCTACATGTTTGTGAGTACACTACTGGCGGATAAGAGCTCGTTTTGACTTAAGAAAGTTTATTATTAGCTTTATTATTACCATTTGCTTAATTAGTAACAACCAATGCAGTCGCATATTAAATATCTGAAAATGTGTTTCTGCCGGTGAGTAGGGTTTCCGGAGCTCGTGGGGGGTTAGGATTGGGCCGGCATGGCGGTGGCAACTGACAGGTAACTGACCAGTTACTTGCCCGTTGTCACAGCGACTTGGGCTTCTCTTTCGCTTTCCATCAGGCGTAGGGGGGGGGGGGGGGGGGGGGCATTATGTCGAGCCACTATAAAAAAAAGACACGCTCATTATAAATTCGTTTTCACTATTCCTATATTTTTGTCAATCTGGCTACAAATAATAGGTATACGGAAATATGTTTGATATACATATTATCACCTTTTACAACTAGGTATCTAGATCTATTTGGTCCTTCTAGAAAATATTAATTTATACGCAAGAATCTTGCCCTCATTTCGTTCCCGTAGGAATAAGTCTTGCGACCCTCTTAGGCCCTTTCGTAATCCGTTCTAAGCTGATAACTCTTACCTAGGAACCGTCTGGCCTAAATTCCTAGCCAAGTAGTTTTCTAGATATTGTATTGAGTCCATAACTCGAGTAAGGCATAGATTCGATCCCAGCGAAAGTAGCTTAAGCAAGCACTTATGGTATTAAAATCAGAACACCGAAAATATCGCAAAATATAATAATGCTTACATAGATATACTCTTAATATCTAGACTAAGAACGAATGTTTGTATTCAGGAGACTGGAAATTGTATATTCCATTTTGATATTTGGTTTTTTTCACTGTCAAATGGTTTAGGTGTATGCTACCAATGAGTTTGAGGGATTTGGATGGACTGCGCTGACGGTATCAGGGTCAGCACGGGTCTCTTAGGATTGCCCCCTATGGCGAGGTGCTAGGGTTTTAATGGGTATTCCCTGCCCAACCATCTACCGCGTATCGGCAATGAATTCCACATTTCAATAACGCGTTTGTATAAGATTTGTTGAACTTTTTAGCGAAGGAATGTTTTCTACTAGAAATAAACGCTTATTTTCTCATCACAAAATAGGATAGGCACATAGTACGGCTTAATAGTAACACAGTTGTTTGTTATGCAAATAACTGTGTTACTATTATATTTTAGGTATAGTACTCTGAATTATGATCATTGATGATGATGTGATCATTTCAACAAGATCTATGTCTAGTAAAGCCTAAACTTACTATATACATAATATATGATGCTAGGTTTACACGCGTGCTACGCAGCCCGGCAAGCAGCCTGGCAAGCAGCTCAGCGAGCAGCCCTGCCCTACACACTGCGCACGCAGGTGCACATTCAAACAGACGAACAGCCCGTGCACATGCTTGTGCTTGTGTTTGTGCCCGTTGAATGTCGTATTGAACGCGAGCGTGTAAACGCGGCATGAGATTTACGTTCAATTTTTAATGAAAAAAAGAACTACCTAGTATGTACTACAAAATCTGATTCACAAACGCGGCCCCTGATTAATGTGTGCATATTAAGATGAG
Source organism: Conogethes punctiferalis (assembly GCA_031163375.1). NCBI lineage: Eukaryota > Metazoa > Arthropoda > Insecta > Lepidoptera > Crambidae > Conogethes > Conogethes punctiferalis. The sequence goes on from CM062093.1 coordinate 15,152,473, forward strand.
CAGTGGCCGTTAAAATTACATAAACAAGTTTAAGTTCACGGTAATTTATTACTTAAATTGCCACATTCAGTGGCTTATAATTAATAACGGGTGGTGTTACATCACCTTTTGGATGTCATATTTGACCTTTGGGTGCTCTGAGGGCGATATGGTTTTTAATGGTCTTGTAATTTTTTATATCAACAACATCATATATCTTTAACATGTCAGCAACACTAGTTTAAGTTAGCGTGTGTCGAGCAAATCCGTGTACGACTATCGACCGTGAGACATCGTGTATTTACTTTGTCAATCTTTTGTTACGCCGGCAAATTCGGCTGGCAGTTGGCCATTGACGATTGACGGGTTAAGAAAATTAGGTATGTGCGTAATTAATATTCATCTTCTATTTCCCATATGAGTATGCGCTCCTGGTACTTCTTAGTGGTTAAATGAGACTTAATGAAATGAATATGGTATAACTCATATTGGGATTGATGTGATCAAACTACGAACCACAAATCCTCATATTATGATCGATCGAACTTCGATCGAAAATACCGTACAATTTCTCGTGATACGATTGACTTAAATAGATCGGACTACCAGAAGTCAACTAAAACAATGTCTGTGATAGATTGGACTATGAGATACATCCTGAAACGCTTTTGATCGCGACTGTACAAACCATAAAATGTATTAATTACTTGGTTCATTTTCCCGATTCAAAACATTCATTAGGTCAACGCATCCCACGGGATAAGTTGAGAGAGGGAACTCCTGTAATCGAATTTTCCACATACTATTATTAGAGATGGAAAATAGTAATACTTAGTATCTGTACTAGAAAGACATGTGACTTGTGAAAGACCACATTTCACCAAAGTGGAAAACTAATATTTGTTATAAGCAATGAATGACATTCGTTAACAAAGTATGCTTCACGGGCTTTATGTAAACGTATTGTAGTCAGAGAACCTATTGCTCACTTGACCAGAGTTTGAGTAGCATACTCGTAATCGCTTTGTTTAGAAAGGATAGACTCGAGAGGGTAGAGCTACTACGAAGTAAAAGAGGATATTTAGTTTTTAAAAGAAGAATTGATAGGAATATGGCTTCATAAGTAAGGACATCATCATCATCAGCCTATTGCAGCTGAACATAGGACTCTCCAGTTGTTCGCCACTTAGGGCAAACCTCTGGAGGATATACCCACAATCGCCACTGTGGGCAGGCGGGATGGCGATCGCAGGGCGTAGCTTCTCGCTCCGGTGACGCTGCTGCTCGTCAGCTGCCCGTCATCGATCTAGGGTATTTCGCTACACCTTCAATTCTGATGGTTACACCGCCACCGGTCGGTTGCCAGTGCCTCGTGTGTTATGCAGCATGACATCACGGGCAGGTGAGGTTGGCTAGGAGCGAAAAAATGATAGGATGATACGCTCCCTTACATCCAAAAAAAATAAGGTTATAAAATAATAATGAAACAGAACAGAAATGTAACGGAGCGGCCTATCATCTTTTCGCTCCAAGCCAACCTCACCTGCCCGTGGTGCATCCTGCCGAATAACAAACGAGGCGCTGGCAACCGACTGATGGCGGTATAACCATCACAATTGAAGGCATAGCTAAATACTAAAGACCGGTGACGGGCATATCCTCCAGATGTTTGCTTTGCTAAGTGGCGAACAACTGGAGAGGCCTATGTCCAGCAGTGGACTGTAATAGGCTGATGATGATGAATGAAACAGTAAAAGTTCATTCTCACCATTTCCTCACAGTAACAAACGACATAATCAGAATCGCGCCGATCCCCCCGACTACTTACCCACGTAAAACGTAGGCAGCGGACAACTGTCAACACAACAGTTGTTTGACAAGGCATCGGACGGTATCTGTGACGGCTCTGTTCGGATCGCAATGTAAATAGGCTCCCCTAAATCCTTGTTCGCCCTTATTCGTTTTTGAGCGTGAAAATTGTCGCATCTATTTGACTAGCTGCGCCCCGCGGTGTTACCCGCGTTATAGTTTACCCGCAATATTTCCCGTTCCCGTGGAAATTTCGGGAATTCCTTTCTTAGTGCACCTCTACGGTACCTAAGCTACGTTCCTGCCAAATTTCAAGTGCCTACGTTTAGCCGTTTAGACAGGGCGTTGATATGTCAGTCAGTCAGTTTCTCCTTTTATATATTTAGATTTGTCCGCGTCCCGTTTTGTTGTGACGCGTTTTCCTCGACTTTATTGCGTTATCGCTTTTTATTTTGGATGTAATTGGTAAGCGTGTTGTGTTTTGTGATCTTTATAGGGAAACATTTAAAATTTATGAGTATAAAACACCATTAATTGAGTATCATCCGACTTATTTGTTTGGTATCAACAGTTGTCATATAAAAAAGAAGGGCGGGGTATAGAAGAATGGGATATCACGCCTTCATCATCTGGCTCGAATGCTCATTTGGTAGTGACCTCTGCCCTCTGAGTCAAGGGTCGTGGATTTATTACCGCACAGTACAAACATTTGTGTTGCGATCGCCAACCTGCCTGCCCAGCGTGGCGATTATGGGTATATCCTTCAGAAGTTTGTCCTAAGTGGCGAACAACTGGAGAGGCCTTTGTCCAGCAGGGGCCTGCAATAGGCTGATGATTTTGGGGTTTGGGTTTGTATTTGTGTTTAAGTATATATTTGTGGTATTAGTTGTTCTGATACCCATAACACAAGTGCTCAAGCTTACTTTGGGAGCATTGTAGGTATATGATATTTTCTGACATTCATAATTATTTATTAATACCATGATTAACTACTAACAAAACTCTAACCTTATTTACCATAGACAGATCACAACAGATGTCCCAATTACAAATGATACCAACACTTGAACAAGGGTATCCAATATTTTCATCAGCTTATGCAAATGAGTAGCATAAATACCGGCTATGAATATATAATGAGTACTAACATGACATTATCGGTTAATTTTATGTTTCTATTTACTTTTATGATGTTATTTATTCGGTGATAATGGAAAATTAGGCGTGTTAGTGACACAACGGCGTAATGAGTAGTGATGTTAAAGTCTTATATGTTTCAATCGATGGTTTTGATTCAAGCGAACGGTTATTGGAATCCATTTGCATAATATTCGTCATAGGTAGATAGATACTCCTTATTGAACACTGATAACTAGTTGATGAAGGTGTGGACTCTGACTACTGAAGAATGAGGGAAACACGTAGAAATCAGGAAATTATATAAATTTGACTGGCTCGGTGGCTCAATTGGTAGTGACCTTTGCCTTCTGAGCCAAGGGTCGTGGGTGCGATCCCCATACAGTACAAACATTTGTGTGCATGAACATGTCTGTTTGTATTGGTCTGGGTGTTTTCTATGTATAATATGTATTTATTTCTAAGTAAAATGTATCTGAGTAAGTTTATCAGTTGTCTAGTAGTACAAGCTTCGGCTTAGTTTGGGGCTAGATGGCGCTGAGTGGCCCAGCGTGGCATGTCTTGGGTTATTTATTATTTACAAATGTATTGTAAAAGTGTGTGCACACAAGAAGGCAGATAAGTGACTACTAAACATGACAACTTGTAGAAAAGTAAAGTCATATAAAAACATTAAGGTTTATTAAAAGCCTGCAACACCTGCCAGTCGCCGAAACACACTAAAGATTGAGTTACAACTAAACAAAGCATACAAATGTTGTATGTTAAAGGCAGACAGTTTAATCCTACTGAACGTACTGGCCTGTAGGGTCAAATTGTCTGCTGTACTGTACTGTCCATATAAGGCGTTCCATCGTAGACTACGATATCGCTTACCATCAGGCGAATCGCAGTCAAGCGTAAACTCATTATGAATTTAAAAAAATGTAAAATACCGACTGAATTTGAAGTGCGACTGAAGGCATTTCACAGGTGTTTCATCAAGCGTGCGGTGTTCATAGTCAAATGTCAAGAAGTAAGAGACTAGTAGACTCTTAGCACACCTATGAATAAAATAGTCTCTTTTAAGCCTGAGCAACACCAAACATTGCGCCATCGAGCCTGTTAAATTTGATATAAACTTAATTTCAATCAATAAGCTTTAAGTTTTTTTTTATAGTGGCTCGACATAATGGCTTCCCTACGCCTGATGGAAAGCTAAAGATAAGCCCAAGTCGCTGTGACAACGGGCAAGTAACTGGTCAGTTACTTGTCAGTTGCCACCGCCATGCCGGCCCAACCCTAACCCCCCACGAGCTCCGGAAACCCTACTCACCGGCAGAAACACGACCCAGAGGTCATTTGACTGTGGTATTCTATAGGGTGGAGGTCCTTCCCCGGACGGGCAGCTCAATTCGAGCGAAGATTCGGTATGCCCTACCTCTCTTAAGTGGTTATGGTGTTAGGTTAGTTGCCAATGCCCATTATACGTTTATGGTGTAAAATTACTGCGACCCCGTCGATGTATGAACTAAACCATCCCTAGTTCGGGTCGATAGTTAGGAAATCTGTAATAGGGTGAGTTGTGTACCTCAACATCTATCTGGGCTTTGCCCATAAAATTATACGAGGGTTTTGTTCTGCATAGCAATTAATATTTGCATTCTAATAGGGTGTCCCATGATTTACTATGTTTACGGCTATAAGGAAGCCCATTCCTCTTGATTGTATTGATTTCTGATAGCAAGATGCATTAAGATGGTACTGTAATGGAACGATAGATATCCGTAGCCAAAATGGCAAAAACGGGATTATAGATTAGTCATGTCTGTTTGTCTGTCCGTCCGTATGTCACAGCCAGTTTATTCCGAAACTACTTATAGTTTCGGAATAAACTGGCTGTGACATACTCTAAGCTACATTATTGAAATTTGGTGCGTAGATGTATTCTGTTAACCGCATTATGATTTTAAAATAAAATCAGAAAAAAAATGCAAAATTTTTGGGGTTACATACATAGAACTGAAACTCAAATTTTTTTTTTCCCTCAAACCTATACGTGTGGGGTATTTATGGATAGATATTTTAGAATGATGTTGAGGTCGCTAATATAAATTTTTTTGTAAACTGAATAGTTTGTGCGAGAGACTCTTCCAAAGTGGTAAAATTTGTGCGTTAAACGTCATAAATCAAATTAACTAATTTTTTTTTTCATTTAATCAGTGGTACGCCTCGCACTTGGCCGGTTTTTTTTAAGTTTCTCGTTCATGTCGATGTTCAATGTCTTCTTGAGGCGATCGACGCTCCATCTGGCGCTCTTTTTATTTACTCTTTGATTACATTTCATTTACCGTCATAATATGCAGTGGCACTCTCCATAAAAACATTAAGGAAAAAGGCAACTTAAAGTCTTCTTTAGTTATCTTGTAATGGACATCCCTGTTTCATTTTTATTTATTCCCTTTTTCTGGAAACATTGCATTGTTTTTATCACTCCTGACAGGTTACAGGAAAATGATAAAATACAAAGTACTGCTTAACACAATCTTATTTATGAAGAATTGTATTGCGGCTGATGTTTCAAACGAACTGATGGTCAAAAATATATCTACAAGATACAACAAACAGTCTTCTACGTAACGTTACGTAGTAATGTAAACAAGGTACGGACATAATAAACGCATAATTAAATGTGAAAGACAAAGATGAAAGAAGCCAGGGCTGAGTTGTAACAGAAATGTTATTGTTGTAGGCACAAAGCTTGTATCTAGGTCACCTAAAAACGTGGCGGGAATATTTTAATAGTTTGGTACATTTTTTTCTTCCATACCTAAATATGCAGAGATTTCGAGGAGATTGAAACTTTGAAGTTTGTTTTCTTAATATTTGAATCTGAAGTATGATCAGGCAGTGCTTCTTGGTATTACGAACTAATAATAATTATGATGACTGGCCCGATGGCACATTTGGTAGTGACATCTGCCTTCTGAGCCAAGGGTCGTGGGTTCGATTCCCGCAGAGTACATTTCTGTGCATAAACATGTCTGTTTGTATTGGTGTGGGTGTTTACTGTGTATAATATGTATGTATCTAAATAAGTTTATCAGTTGTCTAGTACTCATTTTTCAAGCTTGGGCTTAATTTGGGGCTAGATGGCGCTGCGTGGGCTGTGGCCCAGCGTGGTATGTCGTGGGTTATTTTTTTATGTACATCAATACAATATTTGAACATAATACGGCAAAGAATTTCATTGATAACTTATCTTTCGCCTGTTGCCATGGCAATATACGATTTCTTCGTGATTTCGTTCAATAAGCTTAAAAAAGATTGAAGATATAATAAATACTGACTACGGCTATCAATATTAATAATTATAATTGAATAACGCCAATATGGCCGTCTCGACAAGGCACTAATTGGTCGGCCTTGTTATCTTAAATTAGCTTCGTACATTATCGATTCTGTGTCTATTTGCAGAGACTTCGGATTGGTCATTTTCATATATTGAGCACGATACATAAGGGTCGTTCACCGAAACACCAGTTTAGGTCTCTTTGTGGTTTGTGGCTGGTCATACTAGCCGCAGAACTGACAGCCGATGGGCTAAACAAATTCTAGCGTAGATACCGCTTCCCATCAGCCGCAGAACCGGTAACCGTTGGGGTAAACGAGTTTTGGAGTGGGAACCGCGTCTCGGCAAACGTAGTGTAGGACGTCCGGAGGCTAGGTGGAGTGATGATCTGCGCAAGATGGCTGGCAAGCTGGATACGAGAGGCTCAAGATCGATGATAGTGGCGAAATATTGAACAGGCATATGCCCAGCAGTGGACTGCGAAAGGCTGTCGATATACCTATTAAGGTGTCTGTTCCTTCACTCTCATATGGGACGATATTTCGACTCCACAGCAGAGAGATCAGCCCAGGCCCAACGGCTTAAACGGCTTTCTGATGCACGGAGGTCTATCGCCACCAAATTTGACTCCGGGGCTGCTACAAAGTATGTATTGTCTTAACAGAAAACTTTTTTTTAAGTAAACTTTTTTGGCCCGACCCGGATTTTGAATCCTGGCCTGGGGTCCTTTTGGTCCTCAAGCGGCACTTGCTACTACTAGGCTAGGCTGTCAGTCTTTTTTTTTATTACCTTTATTCACATAGACTTATAATAAGTACTTATGAATCGTCAAGTTGACTCATTGTAATAAAAAGTATAATTAATTTTAAATTAAAAGTTAAACTAATTTTGTCTTGCGATGTTTTGACAGTTTGGTTCTATCTGCTTTGATTGAACACGACACATCGCCTTGAAAGTGATTGATTGATAGATTGATTTGCAGCATTCACGAGTCTATAAAATATTTGTGTGTAGGTTGGCGAACATATGCGTTAAACGAGTTTTGTGATATCGTCGGTTTCATTTTTAAAACACTAGGACTTGTCACAATCTGGAAAACAAAGTTATATAAAAAGGTATAAATATGGAAATAATTGCGCCAATCTGCACAGTACGTTTTGAGTCCATTTCATACCTTTATATACGAGTATATATTCATAATTCTCCTGCTCTTAAATCACTCTAAGTGGGGTCGGCACAACATGTTTTTCTTTGACTCTCTTCTATCAGCCATCATTGCCACACTCACATCTTTGACACGCATATCATTTCTCACACAATCCATTCATTTCTTTTTCGATCTTCCTCTATCTCTATATCCTTCCACATACATGCCTTTCATGCCTCCTCATAACGTGCCCAAACCATGTTAATCTGCTACTCCTTAACTTTCCTGTCACTGGCGCCACTCGGAGCTCCTCGTGCTTTTAGACTTCCTCTTTATAATATTTGTGTAGATAAATAAATAAATTTCCGTAAGGATCAACGCAAATTGGCACGTCCCGAACACCCAAGATGCTATCGCCGAGATTGATAGACGCAATATTAACGCAACACAACGGACTAATTAAGCAAGATAATGAGATCGCTTATGATTGACTTGCAACGTTAACTAAGTAGATTGATAGCGGCGGAGATTTAATTGAAAATCTTCCTTCCAACGTCAAATTCGATACATCAAGTTGATTGCCGGCCGTTAGCCGAATGGTCTGTTTCGGCGAAATTTTCAATCTACTAGGTTTGTGTTTATACGGCATGTTTCTCTTCCTAAATTAATTAGTAAATTGTATGGTTCTTAGTTAAATATAGATGTATGTTTTACCTTTTCTATATTATTCGGTAGTGTTACATTATGTACAAGTTACCAATCTAGCCGTTCCTCAAGAGCATGAATGTAATATTATTACAAAATTATCCATTGTTTTAGGAGAAGTTTGGTTACACTCACCTTCAAACTAGATCTGAATATCCTTATCCGATAAATAAATAGATGTCCACATTTTTTCTAGGTACTAAGTACCGGATTGTGTACAGGAGACAATAGACATTGCTTATCAAATACCATAAAAATGGATCAAAGTTAGTACGAGTAGTGGTTTGTAGTTGACAAATTAGGCGGTCTAATCATTAACTATTACTACATAATAATACAAGCTTAAGCTATTTATTTACTTTGGAAACGGGTCAATGCGTGTAGTTAATGTTATCTAATACTTATTTACATACATAGATGTCTTTATACTTAACTTATACATAAATTATATAAAATAACGTATACATCATATCCTTTTAATACATGAAAGCTCCATTTTCCAGTACAAGATCCAAATCAGCTTACCTTCAAGCGTAGCTCCGTCGATCCCTAAGCAACTAAGATTGTATCGCAAGATTGATCGAGCCTGTAATTGACTACAATTAAGTTAATGCAACGGATATTTAACGAGGAAAACGTTTGATTTTTGAAGGGGAGAATTTTCACCTTCGTTGCTCAGAAATAAGTTGATTTTATATCTACCTTCTTGATCTACTCTATTATATAGAAACGTGGTACTATCAACATCAAAAACAACTGAACATTACCCTATTGAATATCGTAGGCAAATGACCTCCGGGTCGTGTTTCTGCCGGTGAGTAGGGTTTCCGGAGGGGATGGGGATTAAGGTTAGGCAGGTATGGCGGTGGCAACTGACAGGTAACTGACAAGTTACTTGCCCGTTGTCACAGCGATTTGAGCTTCTCTTGCTTTCCATCAGGGGTATGGAAGCCATTATGTCAAGATACTACAAAAAACAATAAAAAGTATAAACTATATGTTTCCAAGTAATATAAAAGTATAAAGAATTTTACTTTGTCATGATAATAGAGTGCTCAGCGTATATAGTTATCCGTCTGGCTGACGACGATGACAGTATACTCTGCAAAATGTATGAGATGCTGTCTGATATATATATAAAAAACCTCGAAATATTACATATATATACTATCGGTTTAATCCAACAAAAAAGTAACTTAAACAAAACTCAACACGACACTTTCATTACCGCCGTATCCATTCTACACGAACTCCCAATATTTAGTCATTTATCGTTCCTTTTAATGTCAATAGTATCGACGTTCAAAGGTTCCGTTTCCCTTTCGGGGAATCAACAAAGAAACTCGAGGTACAAAGTGAAAAAAGACAAATGGATAATACTTTGGGATCTCGAAACGCCCTTTGGGGGGTCGCGAAAACACAAAGCAAACCCAAAGAATTACCCAACTCCATTTAAATATTGACGGATGACCCCGGTCCACGTGAGTCGTATGTATTTGACCTTTTTCTAACGTTTTAGTCTAAGATCCCGATGTACAACGACCTTCATCGAAATGTTTATTTGATGAAACCTGTAAATTTTGTGTCGATGTACGTTAGATGCAAGATAATAATATGCCCAGGCATCCAGCGTCGCAGCGCTTAGCGACTCAGCGACATTATGCTGAGCGGAGACCGTTTAGGTACTCTCCATTATCATCATCATCATCAGCTTTTATCAGCACACTACTGGACTTAGGCCTCTATCAATGTTCGCTCTCTGTCTCTATCTATTATCTTATTTAACTTTTATTGTGCTTTTGTATACTTTTGGGTATAAATAAAAAAGAAAAAAAAAAGAAAATGATACAGAAAAACATTTTTTCTTGTTTCTTTCCTTCTTTTATATTTAATTCAGTGAGTCAATAAATATATTGTATATGGCATGCCTATTAATTTTAGTCCAGGGCATTATTTGCTGGATGGGGGTTGGGGGAATTTGGAGGATAGAGTAATGCGGCGCGAATTTAAGGATGCATACATTCAGCAATGGATGGACCAGGGCTCTTGATTGTTTGATTGATCAGACCGGTGCAAAATGCCAGTATCAATTTACTGGTTTATATCTGGCTACATGAGTTGTTTTTAATATTTTTGATTATTAATCAATCATACTCTGGATTAAACCTTGAAAGGCATATAATTTAAAAATATATAAAATACGTTTTTATCAAATAAACATCTCGGTGTTGGTCGTTGTATATCGGGATTATGTACTATTCGTACTCGTACTAGATATCGAGATATCGTAATTTTGACGTTCGAAAATCAACAAAGACTATTTAAAACGTTCTAGCAATTGTTGTTTCGCAAACAGAAGCGATTTTTCAACAATCGAATTGGTATAATGCTCGAGTTTTAGTGACGTGATGTGATTGAATATCGATTTGTGAACAACTTTTGGTCGAATTGGGAAGACGTGAGGTGCTTTAGCTTGGCATTCATTCGTTCTGTTGGTAAATGTGGATTGATGAAACGTGATTACTTCGCGTTAACTGTCATGGGAGTTGCCGATGACCGGTTAACAATACTTTTTTTCATTGTGTCTGGTTTTACGGCAGTCAAAGCAAGTCCACACTAATCGAATATCGAGGAAATAGTAGAAAAATAAATTAATTAATCTGTGTATAGCTATTTTATTGTGTAATCTAAAGCGATTTTAGCTTATACATATAATCTACTCTGTCCAATTAGTGGGATCTATTGTTTGAGTTTTAATTGTTTTTGTTTCAGTTATTAAAGCTGAATAATATTTTGTACAATTGAATTTGTTTGAAAAAGTTTCATGGGTGGTACTCAATTATAGTTATTAGAGTTGCTCATAATGATGAAAAATCATCATGAGCCTCCATACCATTTAAAGAGAGGTAGGGCATAGCGAATCTTCGCTCGAATTGAGCTGCCCGTCCGGGGAAGGACCTCCACCCTATAAAATACCGCAGCCAAATGACCTTCGGGTCGTGTTTCTGCTGGTGAGTAGGGTGTCCGGAGCTCGTGGGGGGTTAGGGTTGGGCCGGCATGGCAGTGGCAACTGACAGGTAACTGACCAGCTACTTGCCAGTTGTCACAGCGACTTGGGTCTCTCTTTCGCTTTCCACCAGGCGTAGGGAAGCTATTATTTCGAGCCATTATAAAAAAAAAATACCGCCGCCGACATAGTACTCTCCAATTGTTCGCTACTTTGATAGATCTTGGGCTTTTCGCATCCCGCCCTATTAAGAAGCCCTAGCCAAGCCAAGATTTACATCCGTATTCAAAACAATACTTCTCTATGAAAACTAACAACACTGTGCGTAGTAAGGCATTTACAATGGCAACCGGCACTCAAGTGTTGTCTCTGCATAGGTTTTGGGGTACCTGTGCGACCGTGCAACGCATAGGGCAGTTTGTGAATACCAGTATAAATTCTTCATCACTAAAAAATCTTCTCAGAAAACTATTAAAATATACATCAAAAACTGTTCAAACTAAGCCAACACTTAACAAGCCCCGTGCAGCGGTACGCAGCCACATTTTGATCACTACACGAAAAGCCCAACAGTTTCTAAACTCAAATACATCACCGTAAGCCGTTCACGGAGCCGAGAATTTTAAACCCTTTCTCACCCCTACACGGATTATGCTAATTTGAGTCCAAATATTTCGCGCTCATTTCAAATAATTTCCGTTCACTGAAAATGTATAATGAAACAACTTTAAATCCACTTAAAACATTTATTACACAGTTATTTAAGGGTTTGAGCCGTTAATCTGATTATGCTCCTCGTGTCTTCGCATACGATGTCAAGCTCGTTAAAAATGGTGATTTGCGTTGTGTAACGCGCAAGAGGTGTCGGTTAGGTAGATTGAGAAAAAGGGACAAAATATAAGGTAAGGTATCTTAAAGCCTGGGATGTAAGGGATGGGATGTAAGGGAGCGGCCTATCATCTTTTTGCTCCAAGCCAACCTCACCTGCCCGTGGTGCATCCTGCCGAATAACAAACGAGGCGCTGGCAACCGACTGGTGGCGGTATAACCATCACAATTGAAGGCGTAGCTAAATACTAAAGACTGGTGACGGGCAGCAGCGTCACCAGAGCAAGAAGCTACGCCCTGCGATCGCCAACCCGCCTACCCAGCGTGGCGATTATGGGTATATCCTCCAGAAGTTTGCTCTAAGTGGCGAATAACTGGAGAGGCCTATGTCCAGCAGTGGACTGTAATAGGCTGATAATGATGATGATGATGATGATATCTTAAAGCCAGCTACAATGTCGGGTAGAGGGATAGTAGAAGGATGACATTTTCAAAATATTTCTCATCGAAGCAAGAGCATTTAAAAAGGAAGCGAGAATGTTGGGTACATTTGATTTAATTTATTAGCAATTTTTATCAAAATTAAAAGATCGGCAATACATTTGTGTCGCGGTATCTACAGGCTGAAGTTATCACCACCATCACTTACCATCAACTGACCATCAGGCCGCCTTTGCCTAATCTGTCATAACTAAAATATTTTGTCTTGGTTTTATTACGGAAAAACCCATTCATCATCACCAGCCTATTGCAGGGAATATCGGGAATTCGTTTCTTAATGCACCTCTACGCTACGCCCCTTCTAAATTTCAACTGCCTACGTTTACTTTGTGCGTTGGTATGTCAGTCAGTTTCTCCTTTTATATATTTAGATTTTCGAACCCAAGACCTTTTGATTCTCAGGCGGCGCTTCCTACGACTAAGACAGAATCAAGGTAATCAAATCAATAATAATCACATTAAAAGTTCGCAACAATTATTTTCCCATTCTGCTACCCGTTGAAGCGCGTTCATCAAAGAATATCAATCTACTCATACCAAACTTACGCAACTTCGAGTATGATTCAAAAGAGTTTAAACCATCCGTCTAAACCGACAGTTTCATTAAACCCGATGACATAAGAGGTCACCAATCAGCCGGACGGCAAGATGACGATGAATGCGTGTTTTGATTGTGTGTCCCACATAATGAGATGACTCTTGACTTTGTGTCCGAATGATGCTGCGTTTTCTACCGAGTTACGAGATGTACTTATAGTTGCGTTTTGTCATTGACAGAACGTGATGTTCGTTTTGGTGTTGTTTATTTATAGAAATAATGGGACGGTTTATAAATGTTTTAGTTTGAACAGTGTTTGTCTTGTAACTGTATCTGAAAACGGTGTCATGTACATAATGCGACAGACAGCACATGGTTTGAAATTAAGGTTTTCCTTGCACTGAGCCTATATACGTACTGTACTAGTAGTTCCTATACTGTACAAGGCATTTTTTAGATCGCACAGAATACAATTAAAAAATAATCATCGTAAATCCAGGGCTCATTGCAACATGTGTATGTTTTTCTTACTTGGTCTTTCTCGGAAACTTGGTATTCGCAATAAAAATTATCAATGTAATCATGTTAGTAAGATATATCAGACCTTCTGTCAGATGTGCCCCAGCACGTGCACAGTTAGGGACATGGCATGTCAAAGTTGCTAAGGTTTCGACGGGCTCTATACAATTGCCATTACACTATGTAGTTGTGTAGTAGAAGAAGTATTAATATTATTATGTAGTAGAACATAAATAAAAGTTAAACAAATCGAAACGATCCAGAAAAAGAATCAGTGAGCAGAAACTGACACTGTCAAATGTTCCTACTCATGCATCTTACAATCCCATATAAATTTTCTATTCAACAATTTATTTGAATGCAACCGTCAGTTAGAACAGTTGGATCTACTATCGCAATAGTACTAGTTTATGTACTTACCATTTGGACATCTATTCAAGGACATCAAATTGATTCAAAGAAGATTAGACTGTTTCATTAATAGTTAAATGGTGCAATTAACTCAAGTTGCGGACATCACAATATGCAAATTAAATGAAGTCTGAGAACCGGATTGTGAGCATCAAAATAAATGATAAGGTTGCATCGCTCGCTACGTTAAACAAATAATCTTAACATTTTACTAGCTGACTTTCAAATAGCTGTACAGTTTCTCCTTGCTAGCATTTTTGTTTTGAGAAAAAGGCAATCTCGTAGCTAGAGCAAATTAGAGGGATGTAAGGAAGCGAGCTATCATCTTTTCTCTCCAAGTCACCCTCTGCCCGTAGTGCATCCTGCCGAATAACAAACGAGGGTCTAGCAACCGACTGGTGATATAACCATTGCATTAAAGGCGCATTTAAATACCACCACAGGCCGATGACGGGCAGCAGCGGCACCGCGTCGAGAAGCTTCGAAGCGACTATCACCTGAAGGCGGCAAAGCGACCTTTCGCCCATTGGATAAATCTAGAGAGCATTTGTTACTTTCGACCCGCCGTTTTGTACCCGGTCTCCCCTACTACTAAACAACTGATAACCTTTCTTAGATTTCTGTTTTGTACATAAATACATTCATTTCATACATAGCCTAGACCAATACAAACAGACATCATCCCGCACAGTACAAACATGCACACAAATGTTTGTACTGTGCGGGAATCGAAACCGCCACCACGGTGCCAGAGGCTGCTTCACTTCCGCTAAACCAAAGTGGCCGTCAATAATGAAATGTATTAAGCTAGACCAGCCTTCATAATCATAGTTTAAAAGCGTTCTAATTGGAACACTTTAAAACGCTTGGACGATCGATCCTACAAACAAACTTCTCCGGTCATTATTGTGTGAACGGCCACAATGTACAACATTACGTGTAACTATTCTGAAAATGGCGCAGAGGTCACCTTAACGCTCCATTAGACCATAACACTGATGATACACCTCGCACAACAAGATTGAAAACGTGTTATCTCAAAAATCATAACTTTTGAGTCATACACATAACCGTACTCCTTATCTCTTATCACAGTTCTAATACTTATGCGTTTATTTCCCGTAGTGCTTGACTAAAAGCCCAGTCCCTCCGACTTTTTAGTGGGTATCACCTAAGTCCCACGTAGCTACCTGGTCAATCCTTCGAACGGCATAAGGCATAATAATCCCGACTTAAAAAAATCTTTTAAGTTTGAGAGACCCAAAAGAAGGAGCGGGGAAGAGACTTGCTTTCATATACCAGTACAGGGATTACACTTTTTCAAATAATCAAATCCAATCCAAGTAAGTGAATAACCTGCTAGTATCCATGCGGCTGAATGCCAGCATAGGATGACTTTTTGCTTGTCTCGAATACCTATATTTGAAGTTGACAACACAATATGAAAACTATGCACCCAGGTCTAAAGAGGCTTAACTTAAAAAAATATTTTTAATTTTTCACAAATTTTAACTTTCGGAATAACTCAAAAAAGTGCATTTTTGAGTTAAGTGCCTTCAGACCTGTGTGACATAACAAATTACAGCGCAAAAACTCAACACACTATCCCTATAACTCTAAACGTGCGGCTTAAGCTCTATCCCGGCTTATGGGGGCCCTTAGAAACTAACGTCCGTGGCTAACCGTGCTTTCATAGCCCCATTACCTTTTAATCACACCCCTGCTTAATTAATTAGGGTCAAAGGTGGGCATGTACTGTTGCGATAATTTAAACTGTAAGCCGCTTAGTTTTACAATAATTTTAATGTTAGCCTGCGGGCCCAGTTAGGTTGGAAGTTTGGGGCTGTTGTTATGTCCTCTGTGTGATCAATTCTGATAAGATGGCAGGTTTCCGTGTTTTGAGGGTTAGGCGCAACTTTAGGGATAGATTACGACATTTTAACCTGTCCGTTTGAACGATGAACAGGTGTTGTGCAAGTTTTAACATTTTAGGTTGCCACGAGAGAAAATATATATCTCATTTAGAAAGTACCGGCAGAGTAACGTGTCACATTTTAACACTTTGGAAGAGTCTCTCGCGCAAACTATTTAGTTCAGAAGAAAATGATGTTAGATGAAAAAAACATTTTTGAGTTTCAGTTCTATATATGGGGAACCCCAAAACTTTTGGATTTATTTCTGATTTTATTTTAAAATCTTAATGCGGTTTACAGAATACATTTACGCACCAAAT
Source organism: Conogethes punctiferalis (assembly GCA_031163375.1). Taxonomy (NCBI): domain Eukaryota; kingdom Metazoa; phylum Arthropoda; class Insecta; order Lepidoptera; family Crambidae; genus Conogethes; species Conogethes punctiferalis. The sequence goes on from CM062093.1 coordinate 15,168,618, forward strand.
TTCAATAATGTAGCTCTTATAGTTTCGGAATAAACTGGCTGTGTCATACGGACAGACAGACAGACAGACATGACGAATCTATAAGGGTCTTTTTGCCATCTGGCTACGGAACCCTAAAAAGTGTCTTAAAGAAATCACTAGACATAAAGTTGCCTAAATTTTAGTTCGTTAAGTGATGCTGCTTTTTGAAATGAAATGAAAATAAATTTATTGGAGCATATCTACATCATTACATCATTTTAAACAATTTCCATCAATCCACATGACAATAACGCTATTCAACAAAAAATACTTTTTTCATCGCAATGATAATGAAGCTCATATTATAGTAATCTCTCGAGCCACAGCCAATTTCCTGGCTGACGCCTACAAAATGTCATCGATTTATTGTAAGCTTTTTTGTCTTACCCAAATCTGCTTAGTCATTAGACCGTGGTTCCCATGAGAATGCCAGCCGAAGTTGGTTTGAGGTCACTGGCTGACATTTCGCAGAAATTTAATTCATAACAAATACAATAGACTTGCTTCGTTAGGTTAAGAAATATGAAATTTGCAACGAGCGGTATAATAGACCGGGGAAGTGCTTTATTTTTTCATTCTGATATTTTATAATAACAATAATCCAAGGCATGCCACGCTGGGTATGCACAGCGCCATCTAGTCACTAACTAAGCTGAACTACCTAAACAGGTCGTCAAATTGCTGGCTATGTGAGACAATAAGTTATCGTCACTAAAATCTTATGTAAGTATAATTATATATTTGCAAAATCTGAGAGTTAATTTGTCTGTGTAACAGTTTTTGTTCTGTTTTTTTTTGAAGTTTATTCTTAAAATTTTCACTATCGCCCCTCCGACTGACGACTGAATAATATTGATTCGGGGTTTTTTCATACTCAAGGCGTTTTTACTTATAATCTTATAATGGTGAACCATTATCATAGCCAGAAATCATCTTTGACAATAGTTTTATACAATTTAATGATTTGCGCAGGACGGATGGCAAGTGCTGGATTCGAGAAGCCCAGGATCGATTAAGGTGGCGAACATTGGGAGAGACCTGTGTCCAGCAGTGGACTGATATAGGCTGATGATGAATAGTTTTAGCTAATACATCATCATCATCATCAGCCCGTGTCAGTCCACTGCTGGCTAATACATAACCCAACATTTTTCAATAAGCATAAATAGATAAGATAACCCAAATTACATCCATCTACGTCTAGAGGTCTCACTAGATATTTTATAAAAGAAATAGTAAAATAATATTATCCAACAGCCAGGCGGGTCATACCCTTCAGCTCGCTCGTCTTTTTAAAGGAAAATGAGACAAAATAAGATATTTTGCCCCAGTTTACTGCACCGTGATGCCGACAAGCCACATCCAGACATTGCTGGAGTAATTCAATTTGGATTCCTTTTAGGGTTCCGTAGGTACCCAAATGGAAAAATCGGAACCCTATTACTGAGACTTCGCTGTGTCCGTCCGTCTGTCTCTCATCAGACTGTATCTAAAGAAAGCGCGGTAGCTAAGCTCGTTCGTCTTTTTAAAGGAAAATGAGACAAAATAAGATAATTTGCCCTAGTTTACTGCACCGTGATGCCGAGAAGCCACATCCAGACATTGCTGGAGTAATTCAATTTGGATTCTTTTTAGGGTTCCGTATCCAAATGGAAAAATCGGAACCCTATTACTGAGACTTCGCTGTGTCCGTCCGTCTGTCATCAGACTCTATCTAAAAAAAACCGCGGTAGCTAAACAGTTGTTTTCACTAAGTATTTAGGTATTTCTGTTGTCGTTATAACACTGAATAATAAAATCAAAATGTTAGGTAACGGGGGGCTCCCATACGACAAACGTGGTTTTTTGCCCATTATTAATTAGTAAATAATAAAATTATCATCATCATCATCAGCCTATTTCAGTCCACTGGACATAGGCCTCTCCAGTTGTTCGCCACTTAGGGCTAACATCTGGAGGATATACCCATAATCGCCACGCTGGGCAGGCGGGTTGGCGATCGCAGGGGCGTAGCTTCTCGCACCGATGACGCTGCTGCCCGTCATCGGTCTGTGGTATTTAGCTAAGCCTTCAATTAACTGCGATGGTTATACCGCCACCAGTCGGTTGCCTGCGCCTCGTTTGCTATTCGGCAGGATGCACCACGGGCAGGTGAGGTTGGCTTGGAGCGAAAAGATGATAGGCCGCTCCCTTACATCCCAATAAAATTATAATAACAAATTATTCAGGGGCATAACTCCCATACAACTATTAAGTGATTTCTTTTTCACGTTTTTCCCGACATTAAAATCGGCACCAGATAAACGCTTGAAATCTAGTGAATGGTCCGGAACCATTCGTGCGAGAACCCGACTCGCACTTGGCCGGTTTTTTTATATTCTCGGCCATATTGTGGCGTAAAATAGATGCGGATCAGCGATGCTAGATGTACTATTATGGTTAACTTTGTATCACTTGGAAATAGATCATTCAGTAACTTGCGAACAGGGAATCAACAAGATGATATTAAAATCTTTTTAATAAGTAGTTTTCTGTACGTGAGAACTGTACGTTTCTTAAATTTTATTTTTCCTACATGGTACCAAACCCAGAAAAATTGGAGTACATTACAATACAACATTTCCTTTGTACTAAGGAAACCAAAGGATGACTGCGGGCTTCTCTCAGAACATCCAGACCTGAGATAGTTTAAAAAAAGTTCATTTATCAACTTCAAATTGATCCGACCTAGAATCGAATCAGCGATTACATGCTTAACTTTAAACAGGGCCGCTAAGTGCTATCTTTTCATATTTGCAATACATAATGTAGGTTTTTTCTGATACTAAATATTCGTATCTTATCGTGGTAATGGTCAAACGTCACACCATTATGAACCGTATTCAATCGTAATACAAACAATCAATGGGAAATGTCAACTTGTAAGCCCGTCAAGGGTTTCAAGGGTTAACTAGCACATGTCCAAAGTTTGTCGTGTTAGCGCTCATCTTCACAGTCCCTTTTGGTCCCTGAACTTGACTCAAAGCTTACATAATAAAATACATTCTTATCTATTCAGTAATTCGATTTGCTTCAAGTTTGGAAGTTGGTATACATATGTTAACGATTGGTATGTAGTATAAGAAGGAACAGTAGGTATGTTAAAGGGTCTTTCTTATAATACTCTAATTCTTATGACTGGCTCGGTGGCTCAATTGGTAGTGACCTCTGCCTTCTGAGCCAAGGGTCGTGGGTTCGATCCACACACAGTACAAACATTTGTGTGCATGAACATGTCTGTTTGTATTGGTCTGGGTGTTTTCTATGTATATGTATTTATTTACAAAAAAAAAAGTATCTAAGTCAGTTTATTAGTTATTGTCTAGTACCCATAGTACAAGCTTCGGCTTAGTTTGGGGCTAGATGGCGCTGAGTGACCCAGCGTGGCATGTCTTGGGTTATTTATTTTCAACATCAATTGTAAGCTTGCTTTTCTGTTCTGATTATTAAATTATAGTAAACGGGTTACAATCCTAAACAATATAACAGTCAACGTTTAAACAATAGAATTCAAAATTTCCTTAGATAAAACTAGATAGACAAAGAGGATTTCATTAATTTTAAATGTAGTTAATTTTGAATTTGTGCTAATGAAATATTTTACAAATATTGCAGAATATTTCGTTTAGTTATATGAACTAATACTTATATGTATTAATATTTTAGCCATCCTCTACTAATGAACGTCAAGGCAATATGATGGGTCATCGCGCCATCCCTTCTTTGGCTCTCTGACGACATCTGTCCTAGTGATCCTGTGATCCTAAACTGCCTTACAGAATTTATGCTACTAACGTGGGCTCGGCTACTCCCGTCAATTCTCGTTTGAATTTTCCGGTCTTTTCTCCGATTCACGGTCCCCGTCTTAGAGCAGATAATGGCATTTGACAACGACATGAGTTTGAGTTTAACTCGCACATAATTCCTCCTTACGTAGCTGCGAAGCAAATTAACTACATAAACTGAATATAAAAACGACGAGTCAAAGACGGACTAAGGAACATAAGACGCTTGAAACACAAAACGGTTGCAAATAAGGACAGCATAATTCAAAGGCGCCTAGAAAATTAGGAACAATGTCAACACAGGGAAAAAACAAAAATGAACAAAGATGAAAAGGAAAAAATGTTCAAAGATATTGCGTTGCTAACAAGCATAACGACTACTTTGACATACACGCTGCTTGCCTGGGCACTGTAGATGTAAGCAATTTTAATATCGGCTTCCCATTCAACGGCTTTTCTATGAGACGACATTTTAAACGGGGACACGGCAAATGCATTTTCCCGGGAGACTCTAAATATTTTTGCGAAAATACTAGGTGTATTTTGTAAGCTTTCCATAGATAGCGCTTTATGTTTTCTTTTGTGGCGTTGTATATTATTTTCTGTATGTTATTTTTAGATAAAAATATATTTTCTTGTCGACAAAAGTATTTTATCATCCAGGAGTAGTATTTATGTAATTGCTTGATATAGATCAAAATAAAAAAATGAATGAATGAATGATGATATGTGCGAATGATGATATGGCTGAGAAAGGAGTGAATGGGACGATGACGTCTGATAGGGATGAATGGAAGAAGAAAACATATTGCGCCGACCCCAGATAATGGGCAGGCAAATGATGATGATAGATCAAAATAGACTCACGCTTACAACAGATGCATTCAATTAACTTTCTTTGAACTCTATAAAACCAGGTTCTTTTTGCCTGATAGATGTAATCTTAAAGGCGAGAGTGAATCGGTTTCTGTAGGGTAAGCGCGATCCATCGTAGGCTTTTACATCGTAATCCTTACGTTTTCACCTCTGTCTGGTGATTGTGTGTTGACACAAAGTGATTTTAGTTGCATTTTGGAATCTGTCTGTGTATAAAGAAAGAAAGAAAGAAAAATTGTTTATTAGGTACCCAAAAATACACAGTAGTACGATAAAGTATAAAAAACAATATAGAGAGTAAAAATACCTAAAATAATTTTTAACAGAACAGGTGGCAATTGACAAGTGATTGATTTGGTTACTTGCCATTGTCATAGCTACATGAGCCTTTCTTTCGGAAAACGAAGGGAAACGGCCGACGGAAAGCTAATGTACTTTTTCATAGTAAAAACATTTAAATAAGTAGACTTAGAGTCCAGTGAACAGAAAAGGTATACCAATATTAGATCAAAATCCTTATATACAAAACACGTATGTCTGAACTATTGCACCAGCGGTATATATCCCAATTTGAAGTTCTTTTACCATATTACTCTCGAAAAAGTTCGATAAAATAACTAACGAGATGCCAAAATGTCCTTTCAAGTCTCAATTAAGCTACGGATACGTTCAATTGCCAAACAAACCCTCTTATTTCACTTAACAAGGGACATTTCTCTGCTGAAAATGTAATCGCGAGCAAACAACAACTGGCCGTGACGGTTCACAAAAACGTATTCATTGCCTCGGTAATTACTGAAAGCGATTTTAATTAAAAACCGATAAAAATGCAAATAAAGTTTACGCTTTTGGCTTAATTAAATTCATTGCTTTATTGATATTCCTATCACGCCCTTGCGTTTGGGAAGCGCGTAAGCGTTTAACTGTGGGCCGCTTTGTAAGATGGCGCAAGCTAGGAGAGGTGGCTGGTGGCTTGGGATCGATAACTCGAACATGTTGAAAGATCACAAAACGCAAATTCATTTCACGGGTAATACATTCGGTGTACAGTGGTCGCCAGCCAGACGAGTAACCTCCTATTTAAACGAGAGCGTTCAGGGTGACCTTGCTTCATCCGATGGTAAGGTCAGTGAGGTCCAAATGTTAGGTCGACAAGCACCTCACCGGCAAAACTTAGAAGATTTATGTCCCAATATTTTACTACTGAAAAGGTTTTTTTAGATGATATTGCACAAAATACAAACCATTACAGATGAATAGACATCTTATCGTTAGTATACGATTTGTTCCAGAAATCTTTAGATAGAGGAAGTAATTTAATGTAGCGTGTTAGATTATACGCCAAAGCACTGGGCTCTGGTATTCTAGAAAAAAAAACCTTATTAAATTATCCTTCTAGCTTCTACGCTATAAATGGAACTCTTTAGATATTTCCAATATATTGACGGTGAACTATTGGACATTCCGCAAACGAATATCGTACGGGCCAAGATCTCTTCCCTTGAATACCATACGAGGGAGGGTACTAAGATTACACCTTGTGAATTTTTATTGTTTATTAAGTCTGTGTTGGCGGGCTTAGGCACACTTCAGCATTAAATTGTTAAAAGTGTTTATTTTTTTTTCCTCGCTTATTTTCCTCACTGCTTAAGCTGTTATTCTGCTTAAAAAGAAGGATTATTGGATGATCTCGTTAACGTTCCACTTGGAGTGTTTATCGGAATTGTCTGTTAAAGTGGGTGGTTGTTACTATGGTCTTGGCAGAGTTCTATTTGTTTTTCCCCTTTTTAACAGATTACAGGATTAAATGAAAGCTTTTAGGTTCGGTCAAGTAATAATGTGGAGGTGAAAGTTTCGGGGCTTGAATTTAACTTTTTACTCTGATTGTGCTTAAGATAAAAAAGAAGAAAAAAGTTGCTTAAATTTTAGGGGTGAGAGCCTTCCGCTCCCCTGAGTCTCACTCGAACGAGTCCAGTTCGGTGATGATGACAAGGCCGGCCTGGCCATCATCGTAGTCATATAGAAAAAAAATAAAAATAAAGTTTAACATTATGCTGAGAGGATTACCTAGCTTATTTTAACCATCACAATTGAAGGCGTAGCTACCACAGACCAATAACGGGCAGCAGCGTCACCGGAGCTACGCCCTGCGATCGCCAACCTGCTTGCCCAGCGTGGTGATTATGGGTATAACCTAGATGTTTACCTATAGTGGCGAACAACTGGGTAGCTAAATACCACAGACCAATGACGGGCAGCAGCGCCATTGGAGCGAGAAGCTACGCCCTGCGATCGCCAACCCGCCTGCTCAGCGTGGCGATTATGGGTGTAACCTCCAGATGTTTACCTAAAGTGGCGAACAACTGGAGAGGCCTAGGTCTAGTAGTGGACTGCAATAGGCTGATGATGATGATGATTATTATTAGTATAAGACCTTTTAAGGTCCACGGCCGGACATAGGCCTACAATTCAGCATGTTTATAATGTTCTTTCTGTAGCAGAAACTATCAAGTTTTTGTTGCAACTAAAATCAGTTTCATTTTGTGAAACGTGCAGAAACGTCGATCGTTTAAGGCTTAAGCAATTAGGGGTGGCCGGACCGAAATACGAACTAAACTGTATGACAGAGACGTTGGTGCAAGTCTGCCTGTCCGTTGATTGGTGTACAGGATTGGTACGTAGACCAATCAGACGCGATTATATGAATGGAGTCGGACTTTGATTGTGTGTATCGGCAGATTACGTAGCAACACTTCAGAGGCTGGGTATTTTGGGGTATGGGTGAATAGGTATTGTTTAGAAGGACACCTGCTGACTAGGGATGTCAACATTTCACGGTAGCGTGTTCTATTGCGTATCAAACTATAGATACGACTGCCTTGTTCTATTGCCTAGATGGCACAGTATAAGTCCCGTAGGTATTTTAATTCCGGGTCGGGCCAAATATTGTTAGTAGCATTTTCTGTAAAGAAATTAGTCAGTGGTAGGAAATTGGTGGTGATATGTACGAAACCATGTGCATGTGCGAAATACGATAAGCCGTAGATCATCATCATCATCAGCCTATTGCAGTCCACTGCTGGACATAGGCCTCTCCAGTTATTCGCCACTTATGGCAAACATCTAAGGGTATATCCTCTAGATGTTTGGCATAAATCGACATGGCTGGGCAGGCGGGTTGGCGATTGCAGAGCGTAGCTTCTCGCTCCGATCATGTTATGTAAGTAATCTAATAAGCTTGTAGATCCTGCGCCTGATCTCTCTTCTGTCGTGTCGGACCATCTAGTCTAGTCTCCTTTGTCGCTGTGACCGAGATTCGGTCAGGATTTTTTTTTTTTATAAGAAGAGCTTTCAGGATGACCTCACTCCACCTGATGGTAAGCGGTCGTGAGGTCCAAAAGTTAGGTCGACAGGCACAATAGAACAAACCCATTGCGCTTGTCAGGAAAATATTATTATTATTGTATAGAACTACATGAAATTTGCTTTTAGCTTTCATGAAACTCAACGAGTCCATTGCATATTGCAAGAAAATTCAAATATTAGGTTTATCACAGTTAATAAAACGCCATTTCATGTGGGTACATCGTTTGTCCCGATCGTAAAAAGCGTATACGTAGTACAATATAGAATCTCACAAATCCACCCCACCGTTAACGAAGAGATTGAACAATTAGGGCCAAAATTGGGACTAAACGGGCTTGCTAGGGCTCGGCTGCGACTGTGCTGATTGGATGCCGTATCGATTGTCACTGTATGTACCTATTTGAGGGGAAACACATTCGAGACTTCGTTACGTTTTGCAACAAAAACAAAAACATGAATCAGACGTGGTTTGTTTTTTTTGTTGCTGATTCATAGCTGTTTCCGAGGTGAGCGCTTGAAAAGAAGAAGGTTTTTGCTTATGACACTTGTAGCAAAAATTTAGCTAGAACTACGGTTTAACACGTGTTTCCTCTTTCCTTTAAACGGGGCGTGAAGGTGCATCTTATGTGCCGGCATGGCGGTGGCAACTGACAGCTGAATTGCCAGATCGGTTACTTGCCTGTTGTCGCAGCGAATTGGGCTTCTCTTTCGCATTCCATCAGGCGTAGGGAAGTCATTATGTCGTGCTACAATAAAGCCGAATCTGTACATACATACAATGTATACCAACACATTGCAACATTTAGGCAATGTTGTGCATTGCGACTGTCGATAATTTGCGGTGCCTTAATTTTCACCTGATTCCATGGCACATATCATACTTCACTCATAAAAAAACACCATAAAATTAATTACAACTAGGTTGAAATTGACGTATAACATTTGATAGCAATTTAGTATGTACCACTAATGAAGTAACTAAACAAAACTGACTGGCTCGGTGGCTCAATTGGTAGTGACCCCTGCCTTCTGAACCAAGGGTCGTGGGTTCGATTCCCACCGGGACAAACATTCGTGTGATGAACACTTGTGTTTGTTCCGTGTTTGGGTTTTTTTTCTAAATGACTACGATGATGGCCAGGCCGGCCTTGTCATCATCACCGGACTGTTGGGGGAGCGGAAGGCTCTCACCCCTAGACCGTGTCTGGGTGTTTATATTTGTATTTAAGTATTTATTTGTGGTACCTTCGTTGTTCTGATACCCATAACACAAGTGCATAAGCTACTTACTTTGGGATCGGAGCAATGTATGTGATGTTGTCTGATATTTATTAAAACTGTTTTAGAAATACACGAATCACGTGAAATAATGCTAAACAAATACAATTTCACTTAAATGTGTGTACTAAGGAAATAGAAATACACTACTACACGCAAAATCACACATGTTCTCCATTGAATCACAGCCTGAAAGCGTAATCTAACGTTTAGTTCAGAACAACAATAGCTACATTGTACCAAAACACCAAATGTATTGTTTTCTTATCCATTGTGATACCGACAATATCGACTGAGCGTATCTCGGAAACTTCTTACATCACTCATACATATAATTTATTCCGGCAGACTGAGCAATTTGGATCTGTAGCCCGCGAGCTATGAAATATACGTCGAAGGGTAACCACAATTGCCAATAAATAAACGTTACAATGTAATAATACTAGATTTACGAGAGGATTCCCCATTTCAGATGTAAGTTTTCAAGATTTGTCACTGCGTAAACACTGGGGTGACTTCCTAGATGGGGTTTCAGCAGTTGTATTTAATGTACGTTGAAAGATAAGTAAAGAGGTTTTAAAGTAGTCATGTTATTTAGTGAAGTTATGCTGGTGATATCAAAGTGGGTAAACACAGATGCACTATCTGTTACTTCAGTCCTATAATCCGATAGGACAATAGTTGAAACTACATACAAGGTTAGTATTACCGGAAAGAGATCGTCTGATCTCTTTCTGACCGTATTGAACTATTGTCCCATCGGATCAAGAAGTTAAGGAACAGAATGTGCATCTATGTTTGCGCTCCCACTAAACTTTAATACCAGCTGCGTAATTTGCTAGACCAAATCATATCTTATGTGCTATTCAATGCACGGGGTTTCTTACCGCGAACTTCTGACTCCTGGTCCTCAGGCAGCCCTGGTTCTTCTCATACACTCACTCTTGACAGAATGAGGGATGAGTGGGAGCTTGCATGCTGGCTGCGACTGTGGTGCTCCATTACAGACCATGGCACATTTACTAACTTTCCATCTCATCATCAGCCTATCGCAGTCCACTGCTGGACATAGGCCTCTCCAGTTGCTCGCCACCTAGGGCAAACATCAGGAGGATATACCCATAATCGCCACGCTGGGCAGGCGGGTTGGCGATCGCAGGGCGTAGCTTCTCGCTCCGGTGACGCTGCTGCCCGTCATCGGTCTGTGGTATCTAAGACTTTCCATCTGTGCCCCACTAACTGCTCGGTGGGTGACCTTTGCAAGGGAACCGACAGCGGTATCCGAGTTGCGAGGTTTTGGGCTGGTTCTATTTGAGACACGAGCACCATTGACTCGAAAAGAAGAAGAAGACTCTTGAAGTAGCCGTGGTCATGGGAATTCATCTGATATTGTGGTTGCCGCTTTCCGTCTCTCTCGTCTCTAGTGTTCATTTTCTTTGAATCTCAAGTTGCCTTAACTCTGCCCTGAATCACCAATAGCTCCATCAAGTTGCTATTACAGGTAACGTGTTCAAAGACTAAGTATTCGTAATTGCACAAGGGGCAAAAGTCAAGTCTTTAAATGACTGTATGTTTGTGTAGCTGGATATTATGCTATAGCCAAAGTCCTATGAAATGTGAGCGAACGACACACAGTACTTTGTCGATCGCACGCGCTATGAAGGCTTGCATAGATGCTGTTTCACGCTACGTTTGTTGTGTCCAGGAATATTGAAACACATGCGCTGCAAGATATCACAGTCGGGTGTAGTTCGGTCGAGGAATGATTTACCAATGAAAATTGTTCTAGTGCAGTTTGACTATAGAATGTTTGGTTATTGAAACCGATTCGTATCGTATATTTAAAACTTTAAAAAGAGCCTTTTTTCTATCATCATATTGCTTTGTTCTCCCGTTCACATATTTGTACAAAGTTTCAGCTCAGTCGGAATTGGGATGATGACTAAAAAATAATTTAATGTCCATCAGATAGATTAATGAAAAATATTGGATACGTATTTTTTATTTTGCCTCTTGTTCAAAAACTTACGAAGATACATTGATTTTAAATGTCACATGACGTCACGTTAGAGTACAAAATATACTCTAACGTGACGTAGTTAGCCCCCACTCCGTAACTTTAATGCGCTATATCTAAGTATTTTCTTGTTATTTCGACAAAACAAAAAATACGGGTCTTATATTTTTTTATTATCTAAGAGACGGACTAATTATTTTCTTCATTTTCATACCTTGTCATCATCAGTATTCGATAAGTAGGTAAAAAATGTGGCTTCTATTTGGATCATACTTTTAGACGCATCTGTACAACAAACATAATAAACATTTACCTTTCATACCTAGTTTTAAGTCAATTTAATGATGTGCAATAAATAAAACTTAAAGGGACGAACTGGCAAGAAATTTGATAGCGACTATTAGCGAAATTTAATGTAATATAATTGAAAGCTTTATCATATAAAACCAGAGCATAATTTAAGAGAGGTAGGGCATAGCGAATCTTCGCTCGAATTGAGCTGCCCGTCCGGGGAGGGGCCTCCATCTTATAGAATACCGCAGTCAAATGACCTCCGAGTCTTGTTTCTGCCGGTGAGTAGGGTTTCCGGAGCTCGTGGGGGGGTTAGGGTTAGGCTGACATAGCAGTTGCAACTGACAGGTAACTGACCAGTTACTTGCCCGTAGTCACAGCGACTTGGGCTTCTCTTTCGCTTTCCATCGGACGTAGGGAAGCAATTATGTCAAGCCAATTTAGAAAAAAGACATAACTCTATTGCAGTCAGCATCGTCATCAGCCTATCTGGCCTATGTCCAGCAGTGAAAAAAAAAGCTAGAGTTAATAATAGCCAAGTTGATCCAGGAATTACCAATTGGCGAAGGCCGAAACTCTCAGTTCCCATGTAAAAGAGGTTAATATTAATGAGCTGTTCTATCGAACCGTTCTCAAAAGGATAGGTAAACACTCTCCTAACTAGCCATGTAGATCTGAAATTGATTGGAATATTTATAGCAGAATTAACAGTTCGTAGAATCGATAGTTTGGCCGAAGTACTAAATCCTAGTAGTTAGTGCCTAATCTAATTCTAACATTGTAACTATTTTAATCATACTAACGAACGGAAAGCTGAACTAAGTCCTTATTAATCCTATCCTTGCTAATTGATAGTTTCCATTAGATTCATAGATAACGTGTTTATTGTTGGTTAGATATATTTTGATGTTATTGATTTTGGCGATTTGTAGCTCTGCGGGGGAGGAACCGGGCGTTATACCTGGTAGAGTCAATTTAAAAAAAAAACGGACCCAACTACTTTAAGCTTTGTGATTGTTATTGTTTGAAAAGTAACATAACTAAGTCGATTTTTCCGGTTTCAGTCATCATCATTTTCTATTATTTTTTGTTTCAAGTGCATTTTGCGGTTGTTATTTGTAATTTAATGTCTTTTTATTTTAATAAAAACTTACTAAGGCGTATGTTTTTGCAGGATATCTTATAGTTATCCGAAGAATGATTAAAATCAGACCTAACGTAATAGTCATATTATATAATCTTGGAAACTTTATGTTAACGGTGGAAATATTCCAACATTATAAGAGGTCCAGGGATGAAAAGCCAAATAACAATAAAAAACAAATTGTAATCGACTAATAACTTGATAGTGCTAATTATAATTGAGGTTATAATCGAATAATCGATCTTGTGATTGCTATTTTGTCAAACGCAACAACAAACCTCGGAAATTAAATTAGGACAGAAATCCTATTAGCAGCTCAAACCATTATCAACTCAGTAACGTTTCGAAACCACAGAGCTAAATCTGAAATAGTCCGATTTAACTACTAAATAACTAGAGGATTAACATTTGCGTGGTTAGTACCAAATTGTTTCTATTGGTGAAACACCAAGCGTTTGCTAACCACTGTTTGACGAATAGGTATAATATCTATACACATCAATTACTTACCTATCATTTCTTCGCACCAAGCCAGCCTCTCCTGTCAGTGATGCATCCTGCCCAATAGCAAACGAGGTTCTAGCAACCGATTGATGGCGGCATAACCAAAATGGTTACATGCGTAAATAAAACAAGAACAAAAGCAGTTATTGCACCACCCGGTATTCAGGGACCCTAACTCTTAATAAGGGTGGTTTAATAAGATTTAGGGTAAGTGTCCCGATTTAGGGCAATCGGGCTGCCTGGCTATCTAACCGCTCTGCCTATCGCGTAATGTAATAACATTTAGAGCGATTATCGCGTATCAACTGATTTAGGGACCGATTTTCAGAGTAGTGTATTATGCGCCGCACTAACTAGGGTCCCCGCCCAGTGTAGTAATAGGTAGTGTAATAAGGGTTTTACGCTTTGAGCTCGCCATCCAGCCTGATCAGGCTGGTTATGGGCACAACCTCAAAATATTAAGTACACAAAAACACAAAAAAATATTCCCTTTATCGTATTTTACGACACCCATGGATTGAGATAGGATGGTGCATCATGGAATGATTGTGGTTTAGAATACTAAATCCGGAAACCATATGGACTTATACAGTTTGCCTGGTTATAATTATTTTAATGATAACATCATAATCATCTCTAAGCCTTTTCACGACAGTAAAATAAAAGAGCGTGTTAAAAAGAGTAAAAACGCGTCAGACACTAAGCAATTAGTCCGGCTTTTCCACACCTAAATCCTGAAGTTCAACCTAATTGAATCCGGCTAGGAAAAAAATTATCCTTCACCCGGGATGATTTAGCGAGGACTCGCCTGTCCGGGTAAACCGGCTAAATGGACCGGCCATTATTGCGTATAGGGTAGTCCTTTTATTTTATTTTTTCTTTACACAGCCACTAGCTAAGGTTCGGTCCTGCGTGGGCAGTTGCGTCACGTGAAGCGTATCGGAGCAGTAATTTTGATGAATCCCGTTAGCTTATCGGTTTAACCAGTGAATGATTTCGGTCAATCGTGAAAGCGAAATTTTCTAATTCGGTTTTGGTCGTAGTTTTGTAGGTAACGCTTTTCTAATAGTCACCAAATGCGACAACATGAAAGAAAATTTAAAAATTATTTGAATTAACAAGTCTAATTAAAAATTGATTTCATTCATATGTTTAAAATGCCTTTCAAAAGAAAAAAAAATTAAAACTAAATGCCATCAGGAGTTATATGCAACAGTCAGATGGACAAACACATGAAACACAGCATCGACGTCTGTGTGTCGTTGCGTAAATTATGACCTTTCCCTGAAAGTTCATAGGTAGCGAAATAAATATATGTACATTAAAATTGAATATTAATACTACGGGTATATTGCGAATTCGAAGTAAACGCAATGATAATTATATTCCAAAAATTATTTTACATACTTTTTACGTATGTATTGTAAAATGTAATAATTCACCTGCCATACAATTTTACGCAGAAACAACCTATTCAGCTATTCTATCGTAACTTCCTAAACCAGGTACGAAGAGGGGAATCCTAAAATTGTGTACAAAGCTCCTAGGGCATCATATTACCTTGGAGAATCGGCCCTGGCAGAGAGGTTTGCCGTCCGTTGACCGTTGAGGTCCGTGGGTGTGAACCTGTATTATGTTGTCGCAAGTACAGTTGTAAACAAGCTCAAACTCTTTGGTATCACTTGATAGCCCTGGATTTGACCAACATTGTTTCTGAGGTTTTCCGTGAAAAATTGCTCAGTAGCAGTCTTGGAGTCATGAAGTTGGCAGTGACAGACAGTCCCATTCATTAAAAATCACGTTAAGCCTTTGGTCCTGCGCTTCATATCTCTCCGTCCCAAACTATAGTCTTTCAGTTCATAAGTGAGGAATTAGAGTGTGCACCTATGCTTACGCACATACTAGTCTAGTTTCATTAAACCTTACCTGCTGTGTATTATTAGTCACCATTATCATTAACCTGTAAAAGTCCACTGAACATTATGCCTTCCCCAATGATACCTAATTGCCATTTGGGGGATTGGTCTTAGTCGTCATGTTGCTGCTCATTTCCTGATATTTGTTAGTATTTGTCATCTTCTACGACACCCAGGAAATGAAATGGCATGGTCCTGCTCTAAATCCGGAAACCACTAGGACATTGTTATTAGTATGCAAGTTATAATCCTTTTTTTTTTTTTAGAGTGGAATGCATTACGCACCTTCATGCCGCC
The DNA here is from genome assembly GCA_031163375.1 of Conogethes punctiferalis. Taxonomy (NCBI): domain Eukaryota; kingdom Metazoa; phylum Arthropoda; class Insecta; order Lepidoptera; family Crambidae; genus Conogethes; species Conogethes punctiferalis. The sequence continues at coordinate 15,184,152 of CM062093.1, forward strand.
TCCGGGGGGAGTCGGCATGGCGTGTGGGACTCACACCTCCCAAAATGAGAGGGCATACCCACTAAACCCCCCTGTGTCGCCAGTGGGCAGCAAATGGCAGGGATACGGGTAGCGCCGAAGCATACGGCCACATCCCCGCCTGCCCCAGCCAGCCGCAGATGACAAGCGGCCGGCACTTCTGGTCCGGGGAGGGCAAATACCCCTACCCCCTAAGCTATAATCCTATCGCAACCGCTTGCTCACGTAGGACACAATACGACTGGCGCTGATTAATTTAGCTAATGTGTAAGGTGGGTGATGTTGTGTTCTGTCGTTTGTGGTATCCGCCTGTCGAGGTTACGACCTTCACTAGTGCAATAAGAAGGCTGTTAAATTTGCGAAGTCATTACACTTGGTATTGTTGTCGCTAAAATTAGAGTGATCGCTATTATGAATGCTTTAATGCAGAACGATTACGATTATATTACTATGATGAAGTATTGTATTGATTTCAAAACTTGGGGTGTGCAGATCGAAGAAGTGAAAGTTTGAGATTAATTACATTGTGTCTAGAACCACAACCTCCAACTTTGACTTTTTTTGACTTTGACTTTGACTTTATGATGTAGGCAAACAGGCCTGAAGGTCACCTGATGACAAGTGAAAGCTTTGGCCCCTATTGGCTGTAGTAGGTATACCAGGGGAATCACAAGTGCGTTGCTGCGTACCCTTGGATGTTTACAAATTGTAAAAAAAGATTATTTTTCTGTTAGGTACATCATAAGTTGGTTATGAAGATCAGATGGTGATAATAGATAACAAAACTAAATTTAAGTCAAAAATAGATGCTTTATAACTTTGAGTAAATGTTTAGGCATGGTACGTCAATAAAATCAACGAAAATTACTATTGATATCCGAAATCTACAAACATCAGCATGAAAATAATCATATCCCGAATCCACAAAACCTCCAGGGAAATGAGAAATCCTAATATATAACCGAATCACATGCAAACATCCCTTCATTATAACTTGCAAAATATTATACAGGCTTACAGACTTTTCTAATTCCAAGTATTTGTGGGTGGGGGTACGTTGAAAGTTTATGCGTGTAAGCTGTGATTGGGAAAGTCTAGATATGAGGTTTTAGCGTTACGGGAGTTTGGTGCTTTTTGATTAACACTTTGATAAAGTCCGATTAAGTTGCTTGACTTTGCGGGGAACACTTCCGAGTGCCCAAATTTTATAAGGCGAAAAAAATTTAATTTACCTTCTGGCACAGACACCCTGCTATCTTGTCAGTTTTTCAGCCAAATTTGATTTTTTTTTATAATAGCTCGACATAATGGCTTCCCTACGCCTGATGGAAAGCGAAAGAGAAGCCAAGTCGCTGTGACAACTGGCAAGTAACTGGTTAGTTACCTGTCAGTTGCCACTGCCATGCCGGCCCAACCCTTACCCCCCACGAGCTCCGGAGACCCTACTCACCAGCAGAAATACGACCCGGAGGTCATTTGGCTGCGGTATTCTATAGGGTGGATGGAGGTCCTTCCCCGGACGAGCAGCTCAATTCAAGCGAAGATTCGCTATGATTTTGTTTTTAAAATATATTATGAACATAATTTTTGTCTATGTAAATAAACGAAAATATTGTCGATGCATATTCCCTATTAAAGTATATTGATTGATTATATTCAAATTCACGATATTTTTATTTACACTTAATATCCCAAATATATATACTTCTTGTATGCTTGTAGTATACACGACACCTTGCCAATGTAAGGTAGGAGCATAAGGATGTGTCCTAATTAGTAATTCATTTTTAATAAGGCCACCACGTCGGAAACATGGCTTAGAAGTGTTCTTATATCGCGGCGTACTCTTGAGAGTCGACTTCACACCTTTCAGCTACACTCGATCAAACGACAGTATAACAACTCCACAATCAACATGCTTGCTCATTATCTTCATTAACATCTCTTTTTTTTTTTTTAGAGGGGAATGCATTACGCACTTATGGGGGTGTGTGGGACTCACACCTCCCAAAATGAGAGGGCATACCCGCTAAACCCCCCTGTGTCGCCAGTGGGCAGCAAATGGCAGGGATACGGGTAGCGCCGAAGCATACGGCCACATCCCCGCCTGCCCCAGCCAGCCGCAGATGACAAGCGGCCGGCACTTCTGGTCCGGGGAGGGCAAATACCCCTACCCCCGGCTTCCGGGGAGCGTTTGAGTGCGCCCCGGGCGGACCTCGTGCAACGGTGTGGCTGCACCCACCACACCATTACGCCCCATTGAGTGGTTCACGCCCCCGCGCTTACCACTCGGAGCACGGAGGAGAGGCTCAGAGGGCATACGATGCGTTGTATGCCCTCCGGCGACACCCAGGCCGGGGGTCATTAACATCTCTAATATAACTCAACTTCCGTTCGTTCCGTTTGTTGTAACGAACGTGCTAATCTATCAAGAATAATAAAAAACTTATTTTTATAGTAGCTCGACATAATGGCTTCCCTACGCTTGACGGAAAGCGAAAGAGAAGCTCAAGTGGCTGTGACAACGGGCAAATAACTGGTCAGTTACCAGTTAGTTGCCACTGAATTGCAATATTAAACTAATAGTTGATTATGTCTGCGTTGACTTAAAACTAGGTCAAAAATAAAATAAAACATTACGCCTCTACGTTCACATTATAAACGACCAAACTAAAGAACTGTTTGCCAGGATCTTTGTTTTCCGAGATTTGTAATCTTCCGTTATTCAAGGCGAGGGTAAACCGGTTTTTGCTGGGTGAGCGCGCTCCATCGTAGACTGCAATATCCCTTATTATCCATTAGGTTCACCTAATCAATATTGGTTTGAGGTCTATCAGTTTTATAAATCGCTATGAGCGATCTCTTCTTGGGCAGAAGAAGGTATTATTTTACTTTGTGAGTGACAAGAAATTACTCTTTATAAAAATTACTAGCTGTGCCCGCGGCTTCACCCGCTTTCATGTAGGTGTATCACAGAAGTGTTTATTATATTAGAAAGGGACAAAAAGTAGCCTATGTTACTCTCCATCCCTTCAACTATTTCCACTTAAAAAATCACGTCAATTCGTCGCTCCGTTCTGCCGTGATAGAAAGACAAACATACAGACAGACAGACACACTTTTCCATTTATAATATTAGTATGGATTTATAAAAATAAAAAAAATCTTCACTGTCCTTTCATGTAGTGTTACCACAAGCGGTGCATAAATCCGCCTTTACTCCTTGAGCCCGACGCGTGTTCCTAATTACATTGCCTGTTGCGATGCGCTCTGTGAAAACCTTCTTAGCTGGATATGTGCTGCAACTGCTAGGTTTGTGATATGATCCACTTTGACAAGGTACATGTGAAAAATATGACACGACAGACTAAAAAGGGAAGTGCACACTAAACTTCTTTTGTTAGTTTCAACCAAGATGGATATTATCGCACCCAACAGTTTCTGTAAGATCTTTTAGTTTTTAAGTTACTATACTCGGCACTTTTTAACATGAGAAATGTAAACAAAGAAGACTCAGAGATATATCAAAGTTCAATTATGCGGTCTTATCGCTTTCAACTTTAATACTAATAGTGATTATGAGTTGTCAAACAAATCAAGTTTAGTGTCAAAAAAATAAACGGCCCGTCTCATGTTTGAAGCAAAAAGAGGTCTTCAATTGAGGGTTGTCAATAACTTTCACTGTTTTTAATGGAAGATTCAAGCGATATGGTCGCATATAACTGCACCATTACCAAAACATGTCGCCGACCCAAAATGATATTAAATAACACTCTCGTAAAACGCAGTGGTGACGTCAGCGTCGTAAACCCCCTCCCCATATTCGCCACTACAAAAACTTTTAAGGCACTATGTGACGTCACAGCAAAAACTCCCGCCCCACTCGAAACTCGCCCCAAATAATTGAATTAGAAATACCGTATGCTCACAATTTGCCATGAAAGCCAACGGTCGTGAGTTTATAAAACGATCATTGTACCATAGAGTAATCTCGTCGTTATCTCCAGAAGGGCCGCCTCTGTAAATGGAGAGGGCATTATCAGCCGTCCCTTTGGCCCTGCGAAGGGCTCTATGGGAGTATTCTCTGTGCTATCCATTATGGAAATTGTGCCAGTAATATTTTTAAGGTGGAGAAATTTTTGATGTTTTTATAAGGGAGGTACTTACTCTCTGGAGATTCCGAATTTTGGTTCAAAAACTTCTAGGAATTTTTTTTTAGTGTGTATTTTCATGGAAGTCATCTCTATGAAGTTTTTAAGCTAAAAATCGATGTAAAATATTACGTCGCTTGCAGGGGACGCTTTAATATTAAAAACATTGAAATTCAAATATGACAGGTATCTTTATTTTATATTCCAATAACGAGCAACGGGCCACCATCATATTTAGATGTACTAAGTCCACTGTAGGACATAAGCCTCTCAACGACTTTCAGAATTGCTGGTTGCTAGCTGCCCGCATTCAGCTTTATCCTGTGACTTTTATTAAGAACAACGTATGCGATATTAATTACACTATCAAAATTTATTTATGGTGTGATAGAAACAAAATACCTTTAGAGCGTACATTTTAACAGTAAAATAGTAAATTGTAACCATTTATAAATTGACTAGCTGTGCCCGCGGCTTCGCCCGCGTTCATGTAGGTGTGTCACAGAAGTGTTAATTATGCGTGTTCCTATTCCATCCTGCTCCGTGACTCGATCTCTTCGCCCAAAAGTAACTAACTTCCATACAAACTTTCAACATTTATTTCACCCCCTTACTGGTCGAAATTTGAAAAACGCTAGAAAATGTTTGATTATTTATTATTATTATGACACACTAATTGATAATCTGAAAGTATTTATTTACACAATCCAATTACAAACACTCATTCAACCAGAGAGAGAAAAAGTAATAATCGGCGGGAACTCGATGACAGCTGTCGGTGTCACCGTTACGTCAAACTTCAACTGTCAACGTTAGTGCGGTGACTCTTGAGCGTGGCGAATAGTGCTGTGCCGCAACGGTTGATTATTCTCCTCTAACATTATCAAGTGCTTAAATATACAGTTTTATGGTTTTATCTTTTAAAATTAAGAAATCCCATACAAACTTACAACCCTTATTTCAACCCCTTCATCTCTTTTTTTCGCAATAAAAGGGAGCTTAAGTCCTTCCTCAGGAACTAAAGATTGTCTGTGCCAAATTTCATCAATTTGGCTTTTGCATTTATAATATTAGTAAGGATTCTCTAAGGTTATCCTTTTTGTGTTTTCGGGTATGCACGGTTTGTGCTTCTGCCACTGACGACGGTGAAAGGCTTTGTATTTGCTTCGTGGTGAAAAGGTTATCGTCAGGTTTATCAAGTCTCGAACAAAGAGAACCTCTCACGTGTCAAAAATTGTCAAAAACAATAATTTCGTGAAGAAACGTCAACGATTGACGAATGTGGACGCATGTTTCTGGCGGCAAAACGTTTCGTTTTACATAGTCACATGAGTCACAGTTGTTGGTGATGAATACTTTTTTTCGCGCGACACGCACGCAATGTATTGAATGAAACGGAACGTGCTTCACGTCAAAGATGGCGACAGCGGTTTGTTTGATTGTTGTTTGTCAGTGCCATCGGAATTTAACGAAATTCTCTTTAATCCGAATTTTGCGGATATAATATGTTGTCGACTCAAAATCAATATTTTTTTATGTTTTGTTATTTATATAAGGTTTCGATCGAGTCTACCGTACCCCTTGACGAAATTATTAATATGTTGAATGAAACGGAACGTGCTTCACGTCAAAGATGGCGACAGCGGTTTGTTTGATTGTTGTTTGTCAGTGCCATCGGAATTTAACAATATTCTCTTCAATCCGAATTTTGCGAGTATATGTTGTCGACTCAAAATCAATATTTTTTTATGTTTTGTTATTCGTATAAGGTTTCGATCGAGTCTACCGTACCCCTCGACGAAATTATTAATATGTTGAATGAAACGGAACGTGCTTCACGTCAAAGATGGCGACAGCGTTTTGTTTAATTGTTGTTTGTCAGTGCCATCGGAATTTAACAAAATTCTCTTCAATCCGAATTTTGCGGATATAAGTATGTTGTCGACTCAAAATCAATATTTTTTTATGTTTTGTTATTCGTATAAGGTTTCGATCGAGTCTACCGTACCCCTCGACGAAATTATTAATATGTTGAATGAAACGGAACGTGATTCACGTCAAAGATGGCGACAGCGTTTTGTTTAATTGTTGTTTGTCAGTGCCATCGGAATTTAACAAAATTCTCTTCAATCCGAATTTTGCGGGTATATTATGTTGTCGACTCAAAATCAATATTTTTTTATGTTTTGTTATTCGTATAAGGTTTCGATCGAGTCTACCGTACCCCTCGACGAAATTATTAATATGTTGAATGAAACGGAATGTGCTTCACGTCAAAGATGGCGACAGCGTTTTGTTTGATTGTTGTTTGTCAGTGCCATCGGAATTTAACAAAATTCTCTTCAATCCGAATTTTGCGGGTATATGTTGTCGACTCAAAATCAATATTTTTTTATGTTTTGTTATTCGTATAAGGTTTCGATCGAAATTATTAATATAGATGGTTTTATCTTTTAAAATTAAAAAACCCCATACAAACTTTTAACCCCTATTTCCACCTTTTCATCCCCTTTTTCGCAAAAAAATGTAGCCTATGTCCTTCCTCATGGTCTAAAGATTGTCTGTGCCAAATTTCATCAAAATCGGTTGAGAGGTTTAAGCGTGAAAGCGTAACAGACAGACAGACAGACAGAGTTACTTTCGCATTTATAATATTAGTATGGATTTTCCCTGTTGTTGCAAAATGAAGGCCTAAATTAACTTCCACTTTATGCCCAAAATATTTATGAAACAGAATTGTTAATGGATCATCTTTCATTAACAGTGATGGAATTCCTGCGTACTGCCATGTTATATTCTCGTATCAATTAGAAGACTAAATTTATCTAACTCGTATATTTTAACTATCTCGTCATATAATTCTATTTCTATTTCTATAATTATCAACTTTTGTATGAGAATGTCCACGACTTTGTTTATTACAGGACATAATAATTCACTAAGCCTATTATTTTTAAATTATTTCTAAATTATTATTTTTTAATTTTAAGATTACATTCTGATGTCCAGCAGTGGACTGATGTGGGCTGATGATGATGATGATGATTCTGATGTTGTCTAATATATCAAAATAGTACGTATAGGTGTATAATTAGTTTTTATTTGCCAAATGCCAGAATTTTGTTATTTGTTAATTTACCTTAAATAGAAAATCATTATGATGACAGATTATACACATTCTATTTTGTGGCTCGTTTACAAATAAAATAATTCACGCCGGGCCTCAGACAAAGGCTTCCCAAACTACAGTTCCAAATATAGAACATCGAAGTTGCTAACATTCTTGGGTCACCAAAGCTTGGGCCCGCCATTCGATCCCGAGTCCTTCCTATTGTTAACTATCCGAACTGCAACCTTCATATCAGCAATTTCTTAAGGCTCAGAACAATCGAATTTCAAACGATCCACTTCAAAGACACCGTCTTCATCCCTAATCCGTCTAACATTACTTATCGTATCGTTTTCACCAGCAGGCTCCTTTATCTCGAGTTGAACAGCGCAAACGTCCACACTATTACTCAGTGTACGGATAAGCCCACTTTGAAACAAGATACTTTACAAAGGGTCATCATCAAAATTCGGTGGACGTCACAGCCCTTATTTATCATTTTCCGCAAAATTTTCACTCAAAGAGACACATTAAGGTGTGTGCCCAAGTATAAGGCGGGGAATGAAGAAATTGTGGTATTTCCCTTGAGAAAAAGATATGGATATAGTGCTGTGATATCTCAACGCGATCTTGACGTGGCCTGGTATGCTTCAAATCTGAGAAGTACTCCTAGACTTTTCAGAAGTGTCACCATGATCTAAAATGGTCTAATGGTCTATGTCTTTTTCTTAACTAATATTATAAAGCTGAAGAGTTTGTTTGTTTGAACGCGCTAATCTCAGGAACTACTGGTCCGAATTGAAAAATTATTTTTGTGTTGAATAGACCATTTATCGAGGAAGGCTTTAGGCTATAAAACATTACGCTGCAACTATTAGGAGCGAAGAAATAATGGAAAATGTAAAAAAAAAAGGAGAAAAAAAAACTATACCACGCGGACGAAGTCGCGAGCACAGCTAGTATCAGATAAAAGTGACGACCGATCCACTGTTAAACAATATCTTTTATTTTTCGGATAAATGGATGAAGGCAGTTCTTCAATGGAAGTCCTCTTTAACCGACTTCAAAAAAGGAGGAAGGTTTCTCAATTCAACCGTATGTTTTTTTTTGCTCTGACAGCCCGTGTATGCTTAAAATGTAATCATCGTCAAGGATGGATATTTTGTTACAGACAAAAAGAATAGGGTCCGATTTTATAAGAAGGATTAAAAAGACATCAAGGGAATACTCTTACAACTAACGAACTCATTATCATCTAATGAGTTCATTAAGAGCAGGAAAATCAAATATTTAAAAGGGTTAAGGGTAAATTAATTAACTAACTCGTTCGTTCACCTTGTGAACTGAGGGGTCGTGCATTTGAATCCCGTTTCACGCAGCACAAATAATTATATGAGGAATAATTGTGTTTGTTTTGTGTCCGGAGGATAATCTCACTATCACACTAGTATTATCACACTTTACCCTTTTTTTTTTTTTTTTTTTTTTTTTTTTTCTAAATGACTACGATGATGGCCAGGGCGGCCTTGTCATCATCACCGGACTGTTGGGGGAGCGGAAGGCTCTCACCCCTAAAAATTTAAGCAACGGCGCTGAGGGCGCCCCCTGTGGGGCTCGAGCCTCGGCTCAGGGCGTTGCTGGGAGATGCCCTACGGACGTATGTTTGGGGAGAAAAGCGACCAGGCGCGGGCCGGTATCTAGAAAAGGGCGCGAAAGCTGGGGGGCGACGCGACGGGAGTCCCCGCCGGCGGGGACGGAACGACGGTTGTCTTGAAGTGTGGACACTTTACCCTAATTATAAAGTTTTTAAGTGTGTGTGTGTGTGTGAGTGTGCAAGCAAATGTGTTGATTCTTACTTCTACACTTCTACACGCCTGGACGGGTTTGCATAGAATTTGACAAACACATAGGCTACTATTTTTCCCAAAATACTCACGGGAACGGGAAACAGCGGGTAACATCGCGGGGCGCAGCTTGTATTGTATTATAGGTAGAAGTTATTATACGTAGGTAGTACAATAACTTCTAGCTATAATTAGTTCGCAGTTTCTCAGTCATAGAGTACAGACATCATCATCGGTTTTTAATATCTAATGATGAACATAGGATCTAATAGAGCATCTATCTCGTCGTCTTTTCGCTCGAAGCCAACCCCACCTGCCCGTGGTGCATCCTGCCGAATAACAAACGAGGCGCTGGCAACCGACTGGTGGCGGTATTACCATCACAATAGGCTATTATGGCTAAAAATTGTAATTAGTCCGTCTTTAAGCTTATTCAAAAAAAAGACACGTATTTTTTCTTTTTTCATTCAAATAAACAATAGCAAAGATACAAGGCATCAAAAGTTTGACGTCACTCGCTTCCGTAAAAATGCCTCACCGAGTGACGTCACGCGTAATTTCAACGGGCTATAACTTCGTAATTTTTAGTTTAATTTACAAATAAAAAAATACGTGTCTTTTATTTTTGAATAAGCTAATAGACGGACTAATTACATTTTTTAGCCATAATAGCCTATTGAAGGCGTATATATAACTGTCGCAGGCAAATTCTATAATTCGCTCGTATACAAACGGCGTCGGCAGTTTAGAAAGATAAATATGTGTTATAAAATGCCGAAGGCAAATTGTCATCGCATCAACGTCGACTTGGTTTGTGTATTAGGGTGACCATGATAATAGAAATGAAACAGGGTTTTTAATCATTTATTTAGGTATTTAAGTTTAATAATAGAATATTAATATTTTATATTTTAAGTTTATTAATAGAATATAAATATGTATTATTAAATTATTGGCTACGAAAATAAATTCGTCGATTAAATAAGCATGAAATTGAAACCGTAACCGAACAAAACCTGCACTAAATGGTACCGTGTGAAAACATATTCTCCCTAATCTTAGGATCCTTACACATACATAGTAAACTTACCAAGAATTACCTATTAATTAAACAAGACATTCAGTGGTAATAACAAAAATAAATTCAACAAAGTTTCTTTGTTTCACTTATTCTGCTAAGCTTAAACAAGCGTAAAACCATCAGCGAAACAATTCATTTACAGCGAATCAAAATACAATGCATTTTATTGCAATTTTTTGTTCCACTTTACCAGTTTCCATGGACACCCTAGCGTTTTTACGTGCTGGATAACCTCGAATTTTTTTGTTTTTTTTCCACGGTGTTTTCGGAGCCCCCTTTGTGATTAGTTCAATTTCAATAGTTTCCTATAATACTAGCCCTTAAAATCTATTTGAAACAGCCGATATTAGACATATTTTTAATATTTTTTTTCTTCAACACTTTCACTTGTTGACCGCCATATTGGTTTTGGAGACTAGTAGCGCCAGTGCGCGGTTAAATTTGGTACTAATTGGAACGATATGCCGAGGCAATTTGTAATCGGCTGTTATATCGTAGCCCGGCATATTAGTAAATGAACGACATCTTACATACGGCGTACGGCATTTTATATAACAAATTTGTCTTTCTAAACTGCCGACGCCGTTTGTATACGGGCGAATAATAGAATTTGCCTGCGACATAAATAGCACAGATCGATGACGGTCAGCGATTGCCAACCCGCCTGCCCAGGCGATTATGGATATCGTCGCCGTAGAGCGAAAAGTCACTAAGTAGGTCATGACGTGTTTTGAGTTATGGCGGTTTAAAGTTTTATAAAACAAAAAAAAATATAACTTAATTTTAGTAAAAGATAACTCTAATTTCATTGCTATATATCTTAAAGAATAGATAGACAAATAAGATTGTAATATCACTTTCAATTAATTATGTTTAATTACTGAGTACAGAAATGTCAAAAAGAAGAATTTGTGCAGAAAAATTTGGGGAATCTGGTTAGGTATTTAACTCCATTTTGGCCATATGTCGACTTAGTGACTTTTCGCTCTACGGCGACGATATCCTCTATGTCGTGGTGGACATATTTTTAGAACCCACGTCACCATCTTTGGAGCGCTTTGAGGAAGGGTATTTCCCGCCTCACTTCAATCATTTCGAGGCGGCGATGAGTCCCACATAACCCGCTGCTCCCCCAAGCATTCTCTCCGGGTAAAATAATGGATTTTACCTCCTAAGTGGAAAACAAATGGAGAGACCTGTGTCCAACAGTGGACTGCAATAGGCTGATGATGATGATGAGATACTTAATATTTTTGATAGAGGGTGTGAGTCTCCCACAACACCTAATAAGCATTTTCATATGTAACATGACCGGATTAGACTAATTTCCTAATCCTCATGCTTTAGATCTATAACACAAGTTCTATTTACTAAAGCAAATACAATAGTTGCAGTAATGATTCTCGCCATCCGCTTCTAACTCGTATTCCGTTCACGTATACCGTCATATACTACCCGGCAGGGTTTCACGACACTTTCGGTACAAGATAATATTGGAGCAGTTATACCTTTTTGCTAAAATATCATATCGTATTTGGTAAGGTAGCAAAACGTTTTATAGCATTTTAGGACCTTACGGACAATATTGAGTGGGATTGTTCGAGATAAAAACAACAACTTCGGGCGGAATATAAATGTGGAATAAAATAGTAATCGTAGGGGCTATAAACAGGTACACGATGACGCTTCTTTTGCCATTATGACACTAACAAAAATATGTCTAGACAGAATGTCGACCACGTTTTATTTTCATAGTATCACATCGTGACACTTTTTGATGGATTCGAATTGCACCGTAGCGGTCAAATTCAAGTATATTGTGTGTCCTTCGGTAAACGAGCGGTAGAAAATACATTAATTTATAAGCGTTCTACACCCAGATGACCCAGAGCCGTACTGAACTATATATAAAACCGTCTTACTTGGTATTTCATTGCTTTCGCATAGTCCGTGCTCGATATCATGAAACACTTTTTTTTATAGTAGCTCGACATAATGGCTTTCCTACGCCTGATGGAAAGCCAAAGAGAAGCCCGAGTCGCTGTGACAACTGGCAAGTAACTGGTTAGTTACCTGTCAGTTGCCACTGCCATGCCGGCCCCACGAGCTCCGGAGACCCTACTCACCAGCAGAAACACGACCCGGAGGTCATATGGCTGCGGTATTCTATAGGGTGGATGTCCTTCCCCGGACGGGCAGCTCAATACAAGGAAAGATTCGCTATGACCTACCTCTCTTAAACCTAAGAGAGACCTAAGTAGACCTAAGTCCGGCAGTGGACGTTTGCAGGCGGATGACGATGATTTGCTCGTTTGCGGTTAGAGTTGGGCCGGCATGGCGGTGGCAACTGACAGGTAGCTGATCAGTTACCCGTTGTCACAGCGACTTGGGCTTCTCTTTCGCTTTCCATCAGGCGTAGGGAAGGCAAACGTGTAGGACGCCCTCAGACTAGGTGGAGTGACGATTTGCGCAGGACGGCTGGAAAAAGCTGGATGCGAGAGGCCCGGGACCGAACGAAGTGGCGAGTATTGGGAGAGGCCTTTCCAACAGTGGACTGATGTGGGCTGATGATGAGGGAAGCCATTCGAGCTACTATAAAAAAAAAATGCTACTATAGCATTTTTAAGAGCGTTTCTATCCTTGTGTTTTTTTTTTTATACCACTAAGGTGGCAAATGGCTACCGGCCCGCCTGATGGTAAGCAGTTACCGTAGCCCATGCACGCCTGCAACACCAGGGGCATCGCATGCGCTTAGCCGACCCTTTAGCAACCTATTACTTTCGACTTGACGTGCCCCATACTGTATTCCCCCGAGAAAACATCAGCAGGCAGCTCATTCCACAAATGCAACGTTCTTGTGTGCATTTTTAGTCTACTTAGTTCAAGCTAAGGTTCCCTACTCGGCATGCGGCCGGCACTAAAGGCTGTTAGTATTGGCGGCTGTGGTTGGGCGCTCGCCAGCGGCGGTGTACTGGTGTGTAGTAATGTGCCACTTTGGGCAAAGGGCAGGCAAATAAGAGCAGCAGCCTAGGAGAATCGAATGAGGAGGAGGTTAAGACGGTTAATCTTAAGCTTCATTCAGAATAGGGAATCCGTGGTTGAAACGAAAAGTGTTTTCGAGTTACTGTTAAGAAAGAATTCCATTGCAGTCAGCATCATCATCAGCCTCAGCTGGCCTATGTCCAGCAGTGGACTACAATGGTTTTCCAGTTGTTTGCCACTTTGGGCAGCTGGACACCTGGAGACTTTACCCATAACCGCCACACTGGGAAAGGGGATTAGCGATCGCGCCATAGCAGTGTTACTGTCAAGAAAATTACCTAATTAATCCACCTGGTGCTAATTTAAATAATTTTTGTTTCAGATTGCCGAAGCTGTTTAATATGTAAGTGTAACTTTTCTAAGCCATTGTTTGTTTTGACGTTCATAAATCACTGAATGGCAGCCCGAAATCAATTCACACAAACTACCTGGTCTCGCACGAAGGTTTTCCCTTAAGCTGTGAGGACCACATGATGACTGCAGACGTCTTTCAGAACGTAAAGCCTAAGCAATTTAAAAAAGTTCGTGTTCTAAATTGACCCGGCCGGGATTCAAACCCGGAAACCTTCGAGCTATAAACTTAACGCTCTAGCTATTGCACTAACTAGGCCATCATTAGTAGTATTGGCGTAAGAATAGGGCGCGGTTGCAGACCGCCTACGGCGCCCGATATATAGGGGCGTCGCGACGGATCCGAAACTGGCGCCCTAGCGTCATATTTTTTCACTTATTGTTTCCACAACACCTTAGTTCGCCCTAGTTTGGGCCCCTGACCGCGCCTCATAGTGCCTGAAGAGGAGATATTCCCTGCCTTCTTATCACCATGAAGCATCTCTCAAGGGCGGTGTCAGCATTTTAAGCAAAACAAAAAGAAAAATGGCGCTGGTAGTTCTAAAACTGGCTCTGATCACTAAATACTCGTAGTTACTAAACTAAAAACAGTACATCCAAACAAATGCACCCTTCTCATTACGCGTCATTGTATTCATCATCAAAACGCATTTACTCCACAGTTGCGTGCGCGCTCCAGCCATTATTATCCACATCATTACTCATACCACGCACTGTATCGGAGCCGTGTTTGTTATGGCGTACCACCCAGGTTAGACCTGCCGCGGTACACAAAAACCATGACTAAATGTTCGAATTGGAGAAAAAATAAGCGGTCTGGTGCGGGATGTGCCACGTGCTGGAAAGTTCCGTATAGCTATTTGTAATGTCTTTTCGTATAGATCTTAATTATCAATTGGCCGTATCAGTCGCCAGAACCCATTACCGCACCAGAATCTATAATGTTAGATGTGGTTTATCTTTGTTAATGGCCATGTTTTAGCAAACATACCTACCTTGGATTATTTTGTTTATTCATTTAAACTTTATTGCACAAAATGGGCTTTGTTCCGTAAATAATGTAATTAGTCCGTCTTTTACGTTGTTCAAAAATAAAAGACACGTATTTTTTCATTTGTAAATAAGACCAAAAATAACAAAGATATAGCCCGTTAAAATTACGCGTGACGTCACAGAGTGGGAGATTTTTTCGCCACTAAGTAACGTCAAAGACCCCCCACTCCTAAATTTTGATGCCTTGTATCTTTGTTATTTTTTGTTTAAATTAAAAAAGGAAAAATACGTGTCTAATATATTTTTATAATCTAAAATACGGACTAATTATATGTAATTATTTTGACCCTGGAAACATCCCCATTGTACAAAAGGCGAACTTAATGCTAGAAGCATCCTTTACGGTCAATCTTTAGGTCATGCAGGTTTGTGTGCGGGTAAATATACGATGACGTGGCCAGGGTGGCTGGTCGATCGAGAGTGGATGCAGGTCGCCTAGGATCGGGATGATCGGCGTTCTCTGGGGGAGGCCTACGTTCAACAGTGGGCGGCTATGTGCTGATTAAATAATAAATAACCCAAGACATGCCACGCTGGGCGACACAGCGCCATCTAGCCCCAAACTAAGCCGAAGCTTGTACTATAGGTACTAGACAACTGATAAACTTACTTTAATACATGTTTTTTTTTTTGGAAATAAATAAATACATATTATACATAGAAAACACCCCAGGCCAATACAAACAGACATGTTCATGCACACAAATGTTTGTAACCCACGACCCTTGGCTCAGAAGGCAGAGGTCACTACCAATTGAGCTACCGAGCCAGTAATTGGTTGATTGAAATATACGAATACAACGGTATAAGCAATCATACACCAACACATAGGGTTCTTTAGTAATAAGGAACTCCAAAAGGTAACTCGTCTAATCAATTTTATCGCATCCACATTATTTCTACGTCGCCCGCGCACACCGTGACAAATGAATTTCTACTTTAAGTCAAAGTAGCAGAGGTCAATTTTACGTTTTAATTTTGTTATTAAATGAAAGTAAGTTTTGGCCTTTATGATATGCGTGTCGATTGAACCGAATCTTTTAGTAAATGATTTGATTTAGTTCATCTAGTTCGAATATCTATCAGATGACTGTCAAGACGCGGGGTTCGAACCCCGCATAGTACGAAGATTTGTGTGTAGGACCGTGTCTGTTTGTATTGGGTTTGAATGTTTGGTATCATCATCATCAGCCTATTGCAGTCCACTGCTGGACATAGCCTCTCCAGTTCGCCACTTAGGGCCAACATCTAGAGGATATACTCATAATCGCCACGCTGGGCAGGCGGGTTGGCGATCGCAGGGCGTAGCTTCTCGCTCCGCTGACGCTGCTGCCCGTCACGGGTTTGTAGTATTTAGCTACGCCTTCAATTGTGATGGTTATGCCGCCACCATTCGCTTGTTAGCACCTTGCTCGTTATTCGGCAGGATGCACCCACGGGCAGGTGAGGTTGGCTTGAAGCGAAAAGATGATGGGACGCTCCCCTTACATGTTTGGTATGTATAATGTGTATTTATTATACAAAACAATGTAAAAATAATGTATCTAAGTATGTTTATCAGTTTTCTAGTACTCGTAGTACAAGTTTCGGATGTACCTATCTATTATTAAGCACAAAATAATGCATCGTCACTATCACTAATCAATAGTATTTCATCGTCACTGAATAATATAAAACAAAGTAGTCGCCTACGTCTGCCTGTCTGTCTGTCCCTATGTGTGCTTAGTCATTTTTATTTTAAAGATAGAGTGCTTCAAGAGGAATGTTTATACTCGTATGTTATTAAGTAACGAAAACACTGATAATTTTCGATGTTTTGTAAATAACCGAAGAAAAGCGACCCTGGTAGACAAAAATCTTTCGCGATATTTTAAGAAGTAGCCGCTATTTCCGTAATTTGTTCAGTAGTTATAGTGTTATTGCGAGTATTAACTATGTTAATTCTTTCAGACGAGCACTAGCATACCGTTTAACCCATAAAAAATCCATTGTTCAATGGAACATCACGCTTCCACTTAATCGCATTCAATTTATATGCTAATATGGTCTGTGTAGATTATTGTGTTCCCTAATCCCTGGTTCATCCCTTTGGCACTAAAGCGAATTATTCACAAAGCCTGCAGCGTAGTGGCCAGCTCTCGGAGCGTGCTTAGAATATTGCTTTTTGGTGAAAAAGGTAGCATGCTAATGTGAAAGCAGCTAGTTCTGATGCTGGCCGACAGATGTCGTTGTATTTCGTCGATTTAAGGAAATTCCTAAAATAAGTATCAGTTCTTCATAGTACAAGCTTCAACTTAGTTTAGTAGATGGCTTTGTGTGGCATGCTTAAGTTTATGTATTTAACTTTGATTGATTAGATTAAAATATCATTTATGGGTTTTTAAAAAAATCATTAACTAACTTTTGAGAGGGGAGGAGGAGTGAGGTCATCCTGAAAGCTCTTCTTGTAAAAAAAAATCAATAAATTTAAGTTACGATGAAACTCGTTCAGAAAGTTGGTTATACGTAAAATAAAAGGCGTCTAGGCTGAGATGGTACGGTCATATACAGCGAATTCCAGACAATCGTGTCTTGAAGAAGTGCCATTCTATGGCTACAAAAGAGAGAGGGAGAGTAAGGCCCCGATAACAAAGATCCGCAAGGACATGAAACAGTTTTGGCTTTAGGATGCACACCTACGGAATAAGTGGCGCCTCAGCACCAGTGAGCCGACCCCGCCTAACGGGAAAAGGCGAGGCCAAAGAAGAAGATAATTAGTCAAATAAAAATAAATTTGAATGAAACATAGTCGTATTCTAGAGTAGAACGTGACTTTCGATAGTCACTCTCTGTAAACATGCAAGCGTCACTAGTAAAAGAATCACTGGTACAGAATACTACCTACGTCACATAAATATTTAAAAGAAGATTGGGTTTCACACTGGAATTATACCTATCTCATGAAATAGAAATGTTACTCAAAGGGTAAAGGGATAGCCGTCTAAAAATAGAACAGAAATCAATGGAGTTCTACCCGTGAAGATGTTTTCCGTCTATTATTAAAATATAGGCTTATTATATTATTAGAATGACTTAACATTATTAGTTCGTTAATAGAATTAGATCATAATTTATGTAGATAAATGCGGTTCCCGCCTAATAGTTTGCTTTTTCAAGCTCTTACTCAAACTCAGGTAAACGATTTTTTTTTCTGGATGTTGCTATTATTTTAGGCGTGAAAGCCATTCTCTTCCCCAATTATCTTATAATAAAGTCAGGGTCAATTGAACAGTTAAAGAAGACCATGTCCAAACATGATGATGAAGACAAGGACTCCCTGGTAATGAGAAAAAAGGCAGTTAAAAGCACTTTCATAATAAAATTTTCCAGGAACATAAAAATATTCATAATACATACATGACAGATGAAACAAATTATTTCATAAAGAATCAGCTAGCCAAAGGTCTGGTAAGCTTAATCTTCTAAGTTAAAGTAATAAAGCTGATTTTTGTAAGTTGCACAGCTTTTATTAAAAACTTTTCTCAGTCTGCCAGACACTTTCAGCTAGTCTAAACTTCTGTTATAAGCTTTTAAGCTTAGCAAGAAAAGCTTGTGCCTAATAAGACTTTTACATTATTACTTTACATATAGACTGGAAGAGATCGCTTTCGGCGATCAGATTCGCGTACATTGTACTAATAATTGTATGTCTGTTATGTCTTTTTTACTGTAAATATTTTATTTTGGTGCTATTTAATTGGCTCGATGGTTCAAATTGGTAGTGACCCTTCTGAACCAAGAGTCGTGGGTTCGATCGTGTTCGATTTGTGTTTGTTCCGTGTCTGGGTGTTTATATTTGTATTTATGTGTGTATTCGTGGTTCCTTCGTTGTTCTGATTCCCATAACACAAGTTCTTGAACTACTTACTTAGGGGACGAAGCAATGTATGTCATGTTATCTGATTTAAATAATAAATGGTTTTAAATCTAAATTTAGAATCTTTATATCTATGTAGAGTTGTAGACTGTAAGCGTCTATAATAAAATTAACGTTTTGTTTATTCGTGTAGGCGGAAGGACTTGAAAGGTCACACATTTCAAGAAAACCCCTGTCGATCTTTTAACTTAAGGCGCTCTGGGATTTTATTCCAATAAGCTTGTTAATTAAATATTTACTGTTACTTAGGATATCATTAAAAATATAGAGTTGAAAGGAAATATGCTCCTGAGAATTTTTCTTTAGTAAGTTATTTTGAGCTATTAAGATGAATTAACATTATTTTATCTACTGCCTGTCCTAGATTCTTTTGAAAAATATCGTGTCCAACAATCTATTTGTCAAGAAGAAGCTGATCTAAGGATAAAAACGAGATAACATTTAAATCTAACATTCCCTAAAACCCAAAAATAATAGGTAGGTACACTAAACCACCTCAATCCAATTCTTGCCCAAATTTATCACTGTTTAATTAAATTCAGCTTTTCATAAATCAAAGGGGACCCATAAAAATGAAACGCTATTTGTAAAACTGACTAATTCGTGTAATGAAAGTGGAACCATGGAGTAATTGTGGGGTCAGACGCAAATTATGGGAAGACCCGGGGTAAAGGCGACAGAGTTGACATCCAAATTTGCAATCGTTACAGTAATTTTCACTAATTAAAATAGGTAAGTAATTAAAACACGATGGAAATTCAAAGTGGACGGTTTGCTTTGGAACATTGACTTAAGAATGTTGATTAAAAATTAATTTTATTATAAGAAAGTTTCGAATCGTAGCGTGAATTTGTGACTATTGATCTTGGGGCGTATTATTTCATCAACGTTTCAACTTTTAATGACATTGTACTTTAATGTACTCGTATAAGTTTGAAAGTCAAATGGCAGATTTTAAGCAGGTCGGACGAACTGACGATAATTAACGTTAAAGTCTAGCGGCGTCTAATAAATCTTTTATAGATCGCTAATTGAATTGCAAAAATAAGTAACGATGAAAGATTTATTGTGGAACATAAAAATTATAACACCGACTGGAATACATTAGTTAGTTAGAAACTAACTCAATATCAAAAGTTATCTCGCTCTATGACTCATTTGGTAGTAACCTCTGCCTTCTGAGCCAACGGTTGTGAGTTCGATCCCCGCACACTACAAACATTTGTATGCATGAACATGTCTGTTTGTATTGGTCTGGGTGTTTTCTATTTATAAAAAAAAAATGTATATAAGTAATTGCAGTTGTCTAGTATCCATAGTACAAGCTTCGGCTTAGTTTGGGGCTATATGGCGATGTGTGGCCCAGTGTGGCATGTCTGGAGTTATTTATTTGATTTACTTCGGGCAAACAGAATCAAGCTTCACCCATAATCGTGTCACCCATGGACAGGTCATCATCACCATCATCATCAGCCTATTACAGTCCACTGCTGGACATAGGCCTCTCCAGTTGTTCGCCACTTAGAGCAAACATCTGGAGGATATACTCATAATCGCCACACTGGGCAGGCGGGTTGGCGATCGCAGGGCGTAGCTTCTTGCTCCGGTGACGCTGCTGCCCGTCACCGGTCTTTAGTATTTAGCTACGCCTTCAATTGTGATGGTTATACCGCCACCAGTCGGTTGCCAGCGCCTCGTTTGTTATTCGGCAGGATGCACCACGGGCAGGTGAGGTTGGCTTGGAGCGAAAAGATGATAGGCCGCTCCCTCTCTCCCATGGACAGGTACATAGTATAAAATCTTGCATAATATATATCTGCAATCCCTAACACTAATAGGCACACTGTAATTAAGTTCACGCACGAGAGCTCGGCCCTCTTGACACCTGACGGCAAAGAGACGAATGCGGTGAGCTTTCGAGTTGCGGTCGCGGAAATCATTTCAGTACGCAAAGCCTGGCTGCGTGTTCAAGGGAAATGCAGACGAAGTAATTTCTAGTTAATTAAAGTGAGTGGGATTGTCGAAAGGAAATTATTATTATTTATGTAGTCTCTTATGTCTGTGTGCTTCCTGATTTAGAATAGGAGCTCCATATCTTATATGCGCTGGCAACCGACTGGTGGCGGTATAACCACCACAATTGAAGGCGTAACTAAATACCACAGACTGATGACGGGTGGCAGCGTCACCGGAGCGCGAAGCTACGCCCTGCGATCGCAAACCCGCGTGGCGATTATGGGTATATCCTCTAGATGTTTGCCCTAAGTGGCGAACAACTGGAGAGGCCTATGTCCAACAGTGGACTGCGATAGGCTGATGATGACGTCTTCTTTGACACTCACGGAATGAGGTGATGTGGTCTTACTTTAAATCCGGAAACCACGCGAACAGACCAGAATATAACTATAACTGAAGAATGCATAATGCTCTGTAACCTTTGAAATAGCAACCACGGGCAGGCGATAGAAACGAGACGTCCCAAAGAGTAGCATTTTAGAATTACCATTCTCTGTTACGACCAAAATATGATATTGGCTAGCCAATTTTGGCCCGGGAGAGCGCCTCTGTAGAAAATTAGATTTCTTACTGTTGTATATTTTATCAAATTGTTACGGAAAGATGGGGGAGTAATTGCCAAGTTTCCTTTCAAATTGAAAATGAAGTGTGACGTGTGAATTTGTTTTTGTTTCTACGTATTGATTATAAATAAATAACCCAAGACATGCCACGCTGGGCCACACAGCGCCACCTAGCCCCAAACTAAGCCGAAGCTTGTACTATGGGTACTAGACAACTGATAAACATATGATACATTTTTTTTGTAAATAAATACATATTATACATAGAAAACACCCAGACCAATACAAACAGACATGTTCATGAACACAAATGTTTGTACTGTGCGGTTTCGAACCCACGACCCTTGGTTCAGAGGAGGGCAGAGGTCACTACCAAATGAGCCACCGAGCCTGTCGTTATGTTCACAATTTCATAGAAATTTCACATCATTGACACGTTAAGATGTCTATTGTTTAAAAAGTTAAATGTAAAACACTTTGAAAATGCCATTGCATGTTTTTTTTTTTGGATTTGTTGAAATATTTTATCGTCCAGTGTCTAAAATATTTAAAACATCTTTTCTATTATGAATTATACTTGTTGATTAGACATAAAGTCTTTTAGGTCGCTAAATGACTTTCCAAGAAAATCCTGTTTTCTTTTAGAGAGGTACGTGTATTTAGCCTTACAGATTACAATATCTTGTCCATTTTTCAGCAAATTTAGCATTTTTTACTTTAAATTCGGTTACGATTGAAAATATTTCCTAGAATACCCGAAACAATTAAGAAAAGACGATTTCCTAAAAAAGTTATTAACAAGGTTGTACTTTTTTTTATAGTGGCTCGACATAATGGCTTCCCTACGCCTGATGGAAAGCGAAAGAGAAGCCCAAGTCGCTGTGACAACTGGTCAGTTACCTGTCAGTTGCCACCACCATGCCGGCCCAACCCTAACCCCCAAGAGCTCCGGAAACCCTACTCACCGGCAGAAACACGACCTAGAGGTCATTTGACTGCGGTATTCTATAGGGTGGAGGTCCTTCCCCGGACGGGCGGTGCTCGAGCGAAGATTCGCTATGCCCTACCTCTCTTATCAGGTAGATAGCAATTTTACCCCAATGGTCAATCAAATACGGTCGATAAATCGATCAGGACATTTAATCAAGGATCAAATTGTCGTTCACATCCTCTAATTATAAATGTATCTCAAGTCAATATCTGTTTGTCCAATCAATCATAAGCTTGTTAGCATATCTTAGGATTCGTGCTCAATCGACCGATCAGCATGGTGCGGACAAAGGATACGATCAGCTTTTAGTAATAAAAATTACTGCAAGTGCCATGCTGTTTTACATTAATTTAATCATTTGAAAAAATATTACGTAATATTTATTTATTTTGGTGTACAATGGTAGGTATGTACGAGTATAACTGTACTTATAATATGGTAATATTTAATATAAATCATCATCATCATCAGCCTATTACAGTCTACTGTTGGACATAGGCCTCTCCAGTTGTTCGCCACTTAGGACAAACGTCTGGAGGATATACCCATAATCGCCACGCTGGGCAGGCGGGTTGGCGATCGCAGGGCACAGCTTCTCGCTCCGGAGACGCTGCTGCCCGTCATCGGTCTGTGGTATTTAACTACGCCTTCAATTGTGATGGTTATACCGCCAACAGTCGGTTGTCAGTGCCTCGTTTGTTGTTCGGCATGATGCACCACGAGCAGGTGAGGTTGGCTTGGAGCGAAATGATGATAGGCCGCTCCCTAACATCCCAATAATATGTACCTTTTTTTTTCTTTTTTTGAAATATAAATGATACATATAAAATATGGCTAAATACATAAATCGTTTACAAGTTTAGTAAACTCCACTTGCTTAGATAATGTTAAAGAACTTAAAATTATGTTGGTACTTAACTTACTTAATTATATAAAAATTTAGACAACAATTTATATAAATATATGTTACTAGCTGTGCCCGCGGCTTCGCCCGCGTTCATGTAGGTGTGTCACAGAAGTGTTAATTATGCGTGTTCCTATTCCATCCTGCTCCGTGACTCGATCTCTTCGCCCAAAAGTAACTAACTTCCATACAAACTTTCAACATTTATTTCACCCCCTTACTGGTCGAAATTTGAAAAACGCTAGAAAATGTTTGATTATTTATTATTATTATGACACACTAATTGATAATCTGAAAGTATTTATTTACACAATCCAATTACAAACACTCATTCAACCAGAGAGAGAAAAAGTAATAATCGGCGGGAACTCGATGACAGCTGTCGGTGTCACCGTTACGTCAAACTTCAACTGTCAACGTTAGTGCGGTGACTCTTGAGCGTGGCGAATAGTGCTGTGCCGCAACGGTTGATTATTCTCCTCTAACATTATCAAGTGCTTAAATATACAGTTTTATGGTTTTATCTTTTAAAATTAAGAAATCCCATACAAACTTACAACCCTTATTTCAACCCCTTCATCTCTTTTTTTCGCAATAAAAGGGAGCTTAAGTCCTTCCTCAGGAACTAAAGATTGTCTGTGCCAAATTTCATCAATTTGGCTTTTGCATTTATAATATTAGTAAGGATTCTCTAAGGTTATCCTTTTTGTGTTTTCGGGTATGCACGGTTTGTGCTTCTGCCACTGACGACGGTGAAAGGCTTTGTATTTGCTTCGTGGTGAAAAGGTTATCGTCAGGTTTATCAAGTCTCGAACAAAGAGAACCTCTCACGTGTCAAAAATTGTCAAAAACAATAATTTCGTGAAGAAACGTCAACGATTGACGAATGTGGACGCATGTTTCTGGCGGCAAAACGTTTCGTTTTACATAGTCACATGAGTCACAGTTGTTGGTGATGAATACTTTTTTTCGCGCG
The DNA here is from genome assembly GCA_031163375.1 of Conogethes punctiferalis. Classification (NCBI taxonomy): domain Eukaryota; kingdom Metazoa; phylum Arthropoda; class Insecta; order Lepidoptera; family Crambidae; genus Conogethes; species Conogethes punctiferalis. The sequence goes on from CM062093.1 coordinate 15,208,167, forward strand.
ACACGCACGCAATGTATTGAATGAAACGGAACGTGCTTCACGTCAAAGATGGCGACAGCGGTTTGTTTGATTGTTGTTTGTCAGTGCCATCGGAATTTAACGAAATTCTCTTTAATCCGAATTTTGCGGATATAATATGTTGTCGACTCAAAATCAATATTTTTTTATGTTTTGTTATTTATATAAGGTTTCGATCGAGTCTACCGTACCCCTTGACGAAATTATTAATATGTTGAATGAAACGGAACGTGCTTCACGTCAAAGATGGCGACAGCGGTTTGTTTGATTGTTGTTTGTCAGTGCCATCGGAATTTAACAATATTCTCTTCAATCCGAATTTTGCGAGTATATGTTGTCGACTCAAAATCAATATTTTTTTATGTTTTGTTATTCGTATAAGGTTTCGATCGAGTCTACCGTACCCCTCGACGAAATTATTAATATGTTGAATGAAACGGAACGTGCTTCACGTCAAAGATGGCGACAGCGTTTTGTTTAATTGTTGTTTGTCAGTGCCATCGGAATTTAACAAAATTCTCTTCAATCCGAATTTTGCGGATATAAGTATGTTGTCGACTCAAAATCAATATTTTTTTATGTTTTGTTATTCGTATAAGGTTTCGATCGAGTCTACCGTACCCCTCGACGAAATTATTAATATGTTGAATGAAACGGAACGTGATTCACGTCAAAGATGGCGACAGCGTTTTGTTTAATTGTTGTTTGTCAGTGCCATCGGAATTTAACAAAATTCTCTTCAATCCGAATTTTGCGGGTATATTATGTTGTCGACTCAAAATCAATATTTTTTTATGTTTTGTTATTCGTATAAGGTTTCGATCGAGTCTACCGTACCCCTCGACGAAATTATTAATATGTTGAATGAAACGGAATGTGCTTCACGTCAAAGATGGCGACAGCGTTTTGTTTGATTGTTGTTTGTCAGTGCCATCGGAATTTAACAAAATTCTCTTCAATCCGAATTTTGCGGGTATATGTTGTCGACTCAAAATCAATATTTTTTTATGTTTTGTTATTCGTATAAGGTTTCGATCGAAATTATTAATATAGATGGTTTTATCTTTTAAAATTAAAAAACCCCATACAAACTTTTAACCCCTATTTCCACCTTTTCATCCCCTTTTTCGCAAAAAAATGTAGCCTATGTCCTTCCTCATGGTCTAAAGATTGTCTGTGCCAAATTTCATCAAAATCGGTTGAGAGGTTTAAGCGTGAAAGCGTAACAGACAGACAGACAGACAGAGTTACTTTCGCATTTATAATATTAGTATGGATTTTAACTAACTTATAATGTCTACCATATATTTATCGATCGTAAATAGAAATCTGACGCGTCAAATTTATTTTAGCAGCACCATAGCGATGTTAATTATAATTATTTATCGCTGTGGGAAGTTAACGAAAACCATGTGATTTCATATAAAAAATCTCAAGGTTCCTATCACTAACTGGTTTCACATACTAGTTCGAAATCTTTATAAACTCATCGGCGATGTGTTAAGTTATAAATTTTATCTGAATAGTTATTAAATTGAGGTACAAAACAAGATATGGAAGTGCTCAGTTAATATTAACAAGATAAAAGTAGGAGCGACCAATTTAAATGAGACTGGGCAGTAAATTTCTTAATTAGGAATATTTCCTTTTATAAATAGAGCATCTTTTGACATTTTTGTGTTATCTTTTCGGGTAAATTGAGTGAATTATCCACTTCATTAGTGGCTGACGTCGGTTTAGATATACGTAGTTAGAGAATCAGCGTTTTAAAAGCGTCCCGACCCTGCATCTTCTTCTTCTTTGCGTTTCGATGGCAAAACCGAAATCAAACCCGGTGTGCCCAGTGCTCCGCCACGCCAACCGCACCCCCGGTCACGGACATAAGCTCAGCTAGTGAGCAGGTCTCTCCACACGTGACACAGCAGGCCAGGTGAGACATGCTTTGGAGAGGAGCACCACAATCGCAGGCGAGGTCCGATCCATCAGTGTACCCCCACCTGAACATATTTTCCTTGCTGCGGCCAACCTGGGTACGAAGTCTATTTAAAGACCTCCAGGTTGACCATGGCAGATCATGTCCAGGTGGGAGTTTCTCCAGGCATGGCACAAACGGAAGCGGAGGGGCAAGTTGTTCCAGCCACAAGTTGCGTCGAGCGGTTGAAGGCTCGTCCATGAGAGGCTGGACACATTTAAGGAAACTATTCCTGCTTTTAAGCCTCTGAGGTACAACGTTGTAGGCATACATTGGGTGCTGGGCATTTGTCTCCAACTTGCTCCGCTCGATCCGACCCGCAATCACACGCCGAACAGCAGGCGCGATCCCAGCTAGTGGATACAGCATTGGAAGCGGAGTCGGTTTTAGACAACCAGTAATAATCCGGCATGTGTCGTTCAATGCTGTATCCACCAGCCTAGCGTGGGCAGATCGACACCAAACAGGGCACGCATATTCGCCAGCTGAAAAGCAGAGGGCCAGGCCTGTTGTCCGCAGGACTTTAGGCGCTGCCCCCCATTCGGTAGAGATCAGACGACGCAAGAGGTTATTTCGAGCAGAGACCTTCCGCCTGACGCTTTCGCAATTGGCCTTAAACGTCAGCGACCGATCAAGCGTAACTCCCAAATATTTTGGATGGTCGTTATGGGAGATCGCTAGTCCCTGCCAGGTAATGTCCAATTTGCGATTTGCTTGGCGGTTTTTGAGGTGGAAACTGCACGATTCTGTTTTGAGAGGGTTCGGCTTTAAGGCATTTTGGGCGTAGTAGGTGCTCAAGCTGTTTAGAGCATTTGACAGATTGGCCTCCACATCCTCAAACTTAGATGATTGGGAAGTTAATGCTAGGTCATCAGCATACAAAAAACGTGAAGTATTTGGACTAAGCGGTTGATCATTTGTATAGATATTGAAAAGTAGTGGGGCCAAGACACTACCCTGAGGCAGACCATTCTTTTGATTTCGCCATCTACTTCTACCGTCAAGTAGGTGAACTTGAAAGCGACGGTTATGAAGCAACTCGCTTAAGACCTTTACAAACTTTGAGTCCGCAACCATCAACCCGACCTTCCACAACAATCTTTTGAGGTTCACAGTATCATAGGCTGCCGATAGGTCCACAAATACTGCACCTGTTACCATCTCCATCTCAAACCCGTCCTCTATATGCTGGACAAGGTTCAGCACCTGGCTACAACACGATTTCCCGGGCCGGAAGCCTGCCTGTTCGGGGATTAATTTACGGTCGACTAGGGGAGAAAGGCGATTCAGCAAAAGTCTCTCAAAAAGCTTGTACGTATGGCAGAGCAGAGAAATGGGACGATAGTTCTTAGGATCATCCAGCGGCTTACCCGGTTTTGGAATTGCAATGACTTTGGATTTCCGCCAAATGCGGGGTATTTTTGCTGATTCCAGACAGGAGTTAAACATCTGCAGTAGCCATGATACAGCGACTGGGCCGAGTTCCTTCAGCTGCTCTACCGAAATATGATCTGCCCCTAGTGCCTTCCCACTCTTTAGGCTCCGTATTCCGGAAATAATATCGTCAACGTTGAAGGGACTGCTGACATCCTCTTCGTCGTCGCACTGGGAGTTTTGAGACGGTTTAGGAGGATTACTAAGTCGACAAGGTGGTTTACCATTAAGTAAAAGCTGGTGGGCAACTTGATCGGCTGTAACTTGACTTGGGGATATTGCCGGAGGCGGCTCACCCGTCAGTTTTCGGATCGTTGACCACGCTTTTTTACTGTTATGGGTCATATCGATATTCGTTACAGTGTCTACCCATTTCTCACGTCGAGTGTCGCCGATGGCTGAAAGGAGCTGTTCGCCTGCCTCTATAGTTTCTTGAGAGAAGGGGTCAGCATCGTAAGATGCTTCATATCTACTCAGGAGGACAGAAGACTCGCGAGAGATTCCCGGGATGTAAGATGTGCGGCATCCTCTGGGAATACTCCTTAAAGACGACTTAGCGACCACATCGACAAATTGTTCATAGTTCTCCGGGACGGGCACAACATTCTTAAGAGCCTGATCAACTGCTTTGCAATGTGGCGGGTTCGGGTTAAGTAAAACAACTGACTGCGATCAATTATAATCTCCTTTATTAGTGTATTGGCATGCTTATATATGAGGAGAGATGCGTGTGTGCACACGTATGTCGTACACACACTACACCTCCCCCTTTAAAAAGACAGAAAAAAATTAAATACACATATTTTTTTTTTGTATACTTATAAGTTAAAAAATAATATGGTGTTGTTGACGACATAAAACATTATTACCTAATACATTTGCTTTTATTGATGGATTGCACAGATTTACAATATTAGTATCCCAGTTTGTAATTGCACACATTTACATAAAATCTTTTCAAAAATAAAAAATAAATTATATCTCTTTTAACTCATTAAAAAACATTTCTAATAAATTTAAATAATCCCATAAATCGTATAAAACATTTCAATATTTATTTATCCATCAACATCTTAGCATTTCATTTCTTAAAATTCCTCACTACATTTCCTACTTTTGCATGTCATCTTCTTTATTCTTTCATCTTCTTATTGTCAATATCCGTATAGTCATATCCTTACATCACACTCCTGTATTCACCTAAAATCTTATTCACATATTCGTATATTTATTCCCTTATTTGCATATACACTTATGCACTTATTTATTTATTCACTTATTCGCATATTCCTTTATGCACTTATTCTCATATTCTTCATTTATTCATATTTATTTTGGTACCCTATACCATAACTCATTTATTTATTTATAGTCGACTTCACTATTCATCTTATTCACATACAAAATGGACATCTCACTATGCCATTTGGGTTGTACTCGCAACCTATACCTATTTTGGGGGTCATAATTTAAGTCTCTTTGACTTTGGACTCCAACTTATCTCACAGAGGAAAACTCGTTCACACCATGATCGAATGGAAGGATCCTGACCCTCAATGTACCATCATAAATATATATATATAGGGTCAGTAATTAAGACACATGTTAGGTCTCCAACAGAATACGAAGGGGAATCTCGTTCGCACCTTGATATTACTGAAGGACTCGATCCCTATTTGTACCTATCGTACATTTCGTATATCCGAGAATTACTTAATAAACTTAACATTTCACTCCAATCTTTCAAAAAACTATCATTCCAAATGAATACAAAGTAAATAAGAATTTCATCGCTCTTGGGTGATCAATCCAATCGCATAATCCTTTCTTAAAATCGTATACTCCCATACTTCTAAAAAAAAATCTTATCAGCATTCCTCATCCTGCATTAAATCAATCAAATACCTTTCCCATAACAACGCTGTACCTAATTGTACATAACAATCACAAAAAGATTTTTAATACAGCTATACAAATACTCATATCAAATCATTTCCATCCTTTCAAAACAAAATTATTTCAACTATTTGTTACATTCTTTACAAAATTTTACGTATTCAGTTACCATAGGTACCTAAGATGTAAACACAATTCAATAATAAAATTGATATCATAACACTTTTCTGCTAAGAATTAGGTATCATTCCAAATATGTTGCAATGTTTTAATTGTGCTTGTCCAGCAAACCTACGGTGGGATTGTTTACACCACGACTTATGTTGCTACATACTTCGCTAAAATTGACAACTTGCATTATTGTATGTGCATAATTCTTGTTACAACACCGATCGAAATACAATACTTGTTGTTCCTATGACACATTTACAACGCTTATTCGAAAACAATCATATGACCTAATGTATGTACCTGGTAATATTTAATAAGATATCTAAAATACCAATATCCAAAATATATGGTTATAGCATTTTCTATAAAAGTATGCTTTACATTATTTAACAATTTATTACATAATTTGCATTATTTTCTTTAATTAACAAAATTCAAACAAACATTAAGTCCAGCAGTGGACTGACACGGGCTGATGATGATGATGATGAAACAAACATTCTTATTCAATTATTTGAAACTCTTTAAAAAAAACAAATTGTTACATTAGGTGATGCTAGGTCAGCAACTACAAAGTAATTTCATACGGTACATTTAAGTTGTAAAAAAAAAATTATATTCAAAACATTAACAAATAATCACATAAAATACATAATTTCACTTTTAACTACGAACCTTCTATTTGGGAAACTGTAAATATAATATTTTTCATTAATGGTCAATAAACTATAAAAAAAAATTATACGAAATTTACATTTGTCCCTAATTATCTGTGCAACCCTTGTACTTATAAACTCAAATAAAATAAATTTTGTAAAAAAAATCAAATAAACACAATCTATGCAAAATTTACTTTTAAAACAAAATATTTTTTTTTTTATATTATTCAAAAGTACATGTTCTTATTAAAGAAAAAAAAATCTATAAATTTATCTAATCGTCAACAATTAATTAAAATTACACAAGATTATTATTACATATTCATTTTTAAAATATCTATTAATTAATTCTATCATAAAATAAATTCTTCATTGCTTTACTTTTGTACCTTTCATAAAAAAAAATTATTATGTCGACATCTAATAGTATAGTTATTTAATGACAAACCTCTTTAATTGTACGATAATAAAATTAAAAAAAAATAATGTGAAGAAAAAAAAGCACTAAATCCGTACAACGTAATCATGTAGGTGGAATGTTGGTTGGGGGGGGACATGACTGGATCAACTCCCGGCTGCATCCACTTCTGACTCGATCATCTCCCGGCAGCCGGCTACTTATCTACATCCATCTGACTCCAACATCTCCCGGCACCCTGCTATTTTCACATCGGACGCCATGGTCTCCCGGCGCCCTGCTTTTCAGCTTCCACATCACCACAAATGTCTTTCACTCGATACAGTTTTTTTTTTTTAACACCACTCAATACTGATTTTATTATGAATTAATTTTAAATGTTACTGAAGAATTTATTTATGTAGATTTAATTGTTCATATAATAATTTGTCGTTTTCACTCCTAATATTCAAATGTTTATAATACACACGCGCACAATTTATTAGTCCAGTTTTATATTTATCCGTATTAAAATAAATAAAAAGAAAACCGTCTGCTCAGCGCCGCCGAAGGCAGCACTGGCAGGGTCGCCATGCAATGTGGCGGGTTCGGGTTAAGTAAAACAACTGACTGCGATCAATTATAATGTTTTTATTAGTGTATTGGCATGCTTATATATGAGGAGAGATGCGTGTGTGCACACGTATGTCGTACACACACTACAGCTTCACGAAAAAGTACCCAGTTAGCTCTAGAATAGTTGAATCGCCGCCTCAGAGGAACCCTGCATGGGCGGATCACTGATTGAATGGAACACATAATCGGCCTGTGCTGCGTACGGGGAACGGGCTGGTAAACAGTCTTTATGGACTGGGGGGCAACACTGGAACTAACAAATATAAGGTCCGGATTATACCCTCGCCTCCACCGACCACTCAAAAAGGAAGGTGAATGCTTGGCATTATGAATTAGATTTAGGTTATTCATCTCAGCCCACTTCTCAACAGCTTGACCATCGGCGTTAGTGGAACTGTAACCCCAGTTAATACTGTGACTGTTGAAGTCACCCACCACAATATGGGTGTGCTTAACATCATCAGCCGCGTCCAGTGAGATCGGTTCAAAAGGTGTACCAGGCGGTTTGTACATGGATGTGACAAAACACGTCTCGAGCTCCACTGTGACCGCTTGGATGCCGTTCCGGTCGGAACACTTGGTAGAGAGAATGCTAACGCCGGGAGCAACAAACACTGCGTTACCGTGCTTCGGATGTCCGATCTCGGCGACTAGCGACAGTCCTGGGATATAAGGGCGGCTCTGATTGCAATCTCTATGGGTTTCTTGCACACATAAAATGTGACACTGTGTTTTCCGGCATAGGTCAGAGAGTAATTCTGCTTTATCCTGTGAAAACCCTTCAATGTTAATAGAGATCACGCATAAAGCCACCCTCGAGAGGGGACTGTTAGGTAGATTAGAATTTGCCATCGTAGTAGAGAGATTGGCCAGTCTGCGTCGGAAAACTCGCTGACCCTGCATTAAGTTGTGAGATATGGCCAGAGCTGTCTTTCGCTTTGGCTGGCAAGTGCTGGTTGCGGGATGCCCAGGACCGAGCAAAGTGGCAAACAATTGGAGAAGTTTAAAGGTCATACCTCATTATAGCCACCCTGCAGCATTTGGGCGGCTGGGAATGAAGTAAGGGAGAGAGCGGCGTATCGCCAACGTACCGTCTTCACGTGGACCACTCGCGGGCAGCGCATTCAATGCGTGGTGTAGGGAGCTTCAAGTTCAACAAGTTCATATAAAGAATACTACCGCACGAGGCGGGGTGGTGCGGAGTTGGTATCGGGTGGCTTTAACGAGCCATGATCTTAAGTCCAGCAGTGGTCTGTGAGAGGCTGATGATGTTGATCTTACGCTTTTGTGGTATGGGGCGTAGATAATACCGAGGTATCGGAGTTATGGCGCGGTGAGGGGGGGGGGGGGGGGGGGGCTCCGGGCATACCGACCCCCCTCAGACAGAGTGCCCGTAGCGGACCAGTCGGGCGTAGTCTCCGCTTGATAAGAGTGAGCCCCACATAACTCAGGTGTCCCGTACCCAGGGTTAAGTAAAGGCATTCCTGACGAATAAAATGATCATGCGCTTTTGAAGTGTTTTTTTTTTATTTGGGCTATGGCTACCAAGGTCGTAGGCGAATAAACATGGAACACTAGGGAATTGACCACGACCGAAATTCAGTCAGGAGGGCAAATTATAACGCTCTACCCAACTAGTTAGTAGTCATACGTTATCTTGTAATCTCCGACACGGCAGCCCCGTGTCAAAAGGATACGGAAGCGCGGAATGTTGTATTAATTTGAGCACAGTACAGAGAGAACACGGTTTCGCGATGAGTTTAGTTCGGTAACAACTCAACCCGTCCGGGTCGGGAGGGCGGCAAAAATGATTAACATACAAACTTAGTTAGTGGTACTTTTGATGGGAACGGTCGATCTAATTCTGAGAATGCTTGTAGTCAATTTTGAGAGGTTAGTGTCTGGTGGAAGTTTGGAGGCTGGGGCAATTGTTAATTATCGCGTTTTGTATTAAGAATACGCTTTAAATCATCAGCATACCGTAGTCCACTGCTGGACCACGTGCAGGTGAGGTTGGCTTGGAGCGAAAAGATGATGGGTCGCTCCCTTTCATCCCCAAAATTATTAATCTAAGTGAAATTACATGATTTGGTGATAAAACGAAAATCTATCTGAAATTTACAAACATAAATAGTAACTGTTACCCAAATAATGTACCTATGCGTACATAATGATTTATTACAATTGTATTACGCTTCATAGACGGTTGAAGTACATTGTACAGCGAAAGCTTTAGTAAATATGAATTTGCGGAGCAAAATCGCTAATGTAACCTTTTGAGAACACCTGTTCCTCTCAATAGGCGTTATTATACGTAAACAAGCTGAGTGGATTGATCATTGTGTAAATATACTCTGTGATAATGAAATTTGTCTTTCTTATCAACCGTGAATTATTACTCTGGTTTGCTGTTTAAATTGGTAGTGATCTTACCTTCTGTGTCGTGGGCTTTTTCGTGGGTTTGTACGAAGGGTTGAAATGTTCATATTTTTATCTATTATCATCATCATCATCAGCCTATTGCAGTCCACTGATGGATACAAGCCTCTCCAGCTGCTTGCCATATAGGGCAAACATCTGGAGGATATACCCATAATCGTCACGATCGCACGGCGTAGCTTCTCGCTATGGTGACGCTGCTGCCCGTCATCGGTCTGTGGTATTTAGCTACGCCTTCAATTGTGATACATAGTTATACCGCCACGCGTCGGTTGCCAGCGCCTCGTTTGTTATTCGAAAGGATGCACCACGGGCTGATGAGGTTGGTTTAGAGGAAAAAAAATATAGGCCGCTGGGCCTTACATCCCGACTAAAATATTTCTTGATATTTCGATTTGTTCAACGGGTGCTAGGGTTGATCCGCCTGGTTGACAACCATTGCACATTCGGTGAAGCACCCTTAAAGTGATTTCTTTCACGTTTTGGGATCCGTGTATACTCCTAGCCGGAGCTATCTTACAGCCGGTGGCAACTGACAAGCGAGTCATTTTGGTAACTTACTTGTCTCTTGTCAATACACCTAGTCCTAAGAATAGATACGCTGAAAATGGTATGAATTAAAAAAGCTATATTTTTGTTAGGAAAATTGTCCCACCAACAAGATATAAAAACTGTTGAAGGTGATCACTAAGTTCACTGGGTCATCCAGCATTACATAAAACTGTTACCTTGAAAGAGACACAAGCAATAAAAACGTTACGACAAACGCCTTCAAAACGACCTGAGTTGACAACGTCCAGCCTATCAAGTTGAGGCAAATAAAAAGCGGCCAAGCGCGAGCCGGACTTGCCCATGAAGGGTTCTGTAGCATCAAGTAATATTATATTAATACTAATTTTCGGTAAGTTAATTGTTTATTGCAGATACCACAAACATTCCAAGAAAGTAATAGATCAAAATTGTTAAAAAATATGTCGAAGATCACTGCCCAAGGGTATTGTGCCAAGAAGGCTGGTCGTGTTTCTTATTTGTATGGCTAGCTGATACAATGGCCGAGGAAAACACCACCCCTTTTTTCGCCTGAGGCTTCTACTAGGCGTACTACTTTTCGGTGGAAGTTTGCATGATAATGAACATCATTTCATCTTTTTCAGAATATTACACTTCCTCTACCTAAAGTTTGTCTGGAATAGAAAGCTTATTAGCAATAAGACCGCTTAAATTGTACCAAAATTTACAGTCTTTTTTTATTTTTGTGAATTATTTATATAAAATCTTTATGCGGTTCTTATAGTTTCGAAAAAAAGCGGCTGTGACATACGGACGGAAAGACAAACAAACAAGACGAATCCATGAGAGTTCCGATTATTACCATTTGGTTACGGAACACCGAAAACGCAAATAAACCTCTTTACCACTACTCTTAAAGAGTCTCCTACATATTTATAAAAGGCCGTCCCGAAGCGTTCAACTCGCCTTAACGGCCGACACCTTAATATAAAAGTTTAAACAGAATCGTGGCACGAGTCCTTTCCCTTACAGTTTCCCAATAAAATATGGACCAGTCCCAACGGTGTCGCTTCGTTCCGCGTTATTAAATTTAATTTTGCCAGTAAACATCAGCGGAGTTAATAAACTACAAACGAACTTCTCAGCGAAATCATGGCTTTCTTTCTCACAAGTTTGTGTGGAACTTTCGCCGTCGGCGCTAACCTTTGTACGTCGTCTGATTGCCTTGTTCCCGGGAGCATCGAGATTTGAATTTATCATTAGAACGCTTCTTGCTCCCGATGTGGTGGAACAACTGAAATATTCAGTGGAAGGGTTGTTCTTACGGCGAATTTTGTTTTTGATGTACGCCTTAACCTTGGGATGGGGGAGTTGGTGAAACTTCTGTAAGTGCTGTTGGAGTTTTTATTGTTCCGAGTTAATCCATGAATTATTTAGGTTAATGCGGATTATGAATTTCTCGCTTGTTTTCGTTTTGTTCGACACGTCATCGGACGAAGGAACTTGAACTTGTTTAAACCGCGACTTGGTTTTAACCGCGGCTTTGCCTGCGTTAATATCGCTTAGTAGCGGTGTGTAATTGTTGGCTTGGGACTTTAATCAATAGATTCTATGTAAAGTTCGGATATTAAACTAGAAATTTGGATTTACTCTAAATTTCATATGTGATTTTTAAGATGCTATGATTGGCCCCGTAGTTCATTTGGTAGTAAATGTCTTCTTAACCAAAGGTTCGGTTCTCATCCAGGACTAATAGTAATGTTACGAATATTGTGTTTGTTCTGTGTCTAGATGTTATCACCATCATCATCATCATCAGCCCTTCGTCCACTGTTGATCATAAGCCTCTTCAATTGCTCGCCACTTTGTTGATCTTGGGCATCTCGCATCCAGCAAATGCCATCCATTTTGCGCAAACCGTCGCATCACCTAACCTGAGCTAAGCAGCTGTGCTTTGTAAATTATAACAATGAAAATGTCAAACATAGAAGATAATATATTCAAACACATATCAACATCTATGCACAGAACTTACTCAAACATTATCGTACGAACGTTTGTTCTGGGTGGCATTCGCATTCGTAGTTCAAAGGCAAGATCACTATCAAATCAGCCATCGAGCCAGCAAAACGACAACTTTATGTATAACTTACTAACACTTAATATCGTTTCGTTATATAACAAGGTTTCGAATTACAAACTTATCAATATTCACGATCTGTTTCTTAATATCTACGTATTAGTAGATATAATAACACGTTCTAAATATTATTGGTTTTGTGATACAGGTCGACGTTCTATCAATGATATTGCTTACGTAAATCCGTAGAATTTGGCTAAATGCGATTAATATTTCACTGGGTTTGAAATATTTGAGATACAATTCAATTAAGCTTGAAATGGGAATATGATTTGCTATTGCTATTAATAATGAATTCAAATCAAAGTAGAAATATATCTTAGGTTAGGCGATGATAATGACCTAATTCTAGACAACCTTTAGATAGAAAAGGTGATCGATGTCTCTATACAAGATAACGTGCATAGTATGTAGATGGAATGTGTTAGAAATAGGGCAAGATAGTTTGTAAGGTATAGGCTTTACACACAGAAAACATATTACATATTTATTTATTTAAAATAAAATAAAATAGTTTATTTCTGCAAATAGATAGTAATACTTTTGCACATCAAACTTTTTTCCTACCAGCACTTCGACGTGTAACCTGCCGAGAAGAAGTGCCGCAACAAACTCAACAGTTAGCCTTTTTTAAAATATATAATACAATAATATCGTTTTAAAAAGCGCAAGAGAGCAGACTATCATGTCCATGTAATGTTGTCATGTCTTGTACTTTATAATAACCCTTTGACATTAAAATGGACTTAATGCGAGATTTAAATCTATGTATGGGTAGATCAACAATATTTTAGTAGTACTATTAGTATAATTAAGTAGTAGACATGCCTATGCCCTTAAATAGGCCTTATGTCTGTCTAGTTCATTATATTTGTTTAATTAAATGCTCGTTGGAAGTCTTCTTGAAGAACTCTCTTGGATATTAATCCAATATATTAATATTGGATTAGTATAGTACTTTCATTATGAAAGAGTAACAAATTATTGTTACTCTTTCATAATGAAAGTACTGCATTCAGTAATCCGTTGATTTTTAATGAAACTTTGAGCCAACCATCCATCAGATTAACACATAGGCTGTAATTCGTAAGGATATTAAGCGGGAAAAGCCGAGGGCGCGAACCGGTCGATCAATCATCGCTTCAAACGAACCGTGGTTATTCCTTGAAACTATTTTCGTTTTTGAGACCCATAAACACTTCATTATGTATATCGAGCTATATTTCATTATGTTTATTGGCACTGATACAATTTTGACTTGATGGAACAGCTTAATCTTGATTAATGCCACTGCGAATTAATTGAGTTCAAATCAAAAGTATTACTAGTGAATATATTTGCAGAAATAAACATTTCTTTATTTTATAAGACAAAAACTCAGACCATAATTATTAGCAAAAGAAAGTATGTAAATACATAGGTTCAAATATCTGGTACCCATAGTACAAGGTTCGGAGTACGAGTAAATGGCGCTGTGTAGCCCAGCGTGACATGTCTTGGGATGTTTATTTAATCTTATCGTTACCTCAGCAATATCGACTCTTCTTTCGCTTCATATCAGACAAAGGAAAGTCACTATGCTTTCCATACTAGCAACTATAAAAAGCTAATAACGAAATTAGATTTATTAAAGTACTTACGTAACTTCAAGTTATTTATACACAGCTTAAAAACGTGGTTTCTACGGAAACTTCAATTCTATATTTACTGAGGTCATTGTATGATGGAATGCCAAGGACATATTAAGTATTATGTAATTTTATCAGGTCTGTTCTATCTGGTTTGAACTACTTTAAGTATAGCTAGCGACCTGCCCTCGCTTCGCTTCGGATGTTTCGGGCATGGAGCAAATGTATTTGCTTCGTGATTTTGGGTTACATTATTAGCGTTTTAGTAAGGATACGTAATATTTTCTAACAATAAATATAGCCAATCTTACTTAAGGTAAATGTAGCAATCCAATAGTAAAAGAATTTTTGAAATTGGTACAGTAGTTTTTGAGGTTTTTCAATACAAACATACAGACAAAAATACAAATCATAATAATCATAATATTAGTGTAAATAAGCAAGCCCTTGATACATTTGAATATGCATCAATTGATAATAAAAACACTGACAAAATACCAAAGGTCAGCAACATGACAAATTAAAAGAAATCTTAGACCTTCCTAAACAACCGCCCATAATTTTAAGGGCTGAAGGTTGAAATTCGTCCGAAATATTTTAATTATTCACAATACCGTAACTTGTAAGCCGAAACTTTTAACTACGAAGATCCTTTATTAATGCGATGTTTTTAAGTGAACTAATTAAAGAAGTTGTTTTAATTAACATAATTAGGTTTATAGTGTTGTTGATCTGACTATTTTGGTGTCAACAATATAATTCGGCGTAGATAGAAGGTAAAAATGATTATTTAGAGTACGTTGACATTATTTTTGTTTCAAATCATGCTCTAGGTCTGTAAGTTGATATAAATAAATAATAAATAAATAACCAAGACATGCCACTTTGGGTCACACATGATAGGCCGCTACCTTACATCCCATTTTCGTTACATGAGTGAAATGTCTGGAATAAAGTTATTATGATAACGAGTAAATACTACTGTTTTATCACATAATGTACAGGTTAAACATGTTTGTTGATTTCATAAAAATGTGTAAAAAACATCATTAAAGTATTAAAATACAAATAACACATCATATTTGAAACCGTGAGAACCGGTCAGATAGTCGTTACCAAATTATTTATAAACACTTTCAAATGAATAAACATGTATTCAAATATAGTCGGACCGGTGTCAAAGTTGAAATTTTTAGTCGGTTCCTCGCAGTCTGGTGAGTAGCAGGTATCAATGTTGAGTGATATAACGTCCTTGTGTCGTATATTATGATTGTGACAAGATTGACAGGCTCGGTGGCTCATTTGATAGTGACCTCTGCCCTCTGAGCCAAGGGTCGTGGGTTCGATTCCCGCACAGTACAAACATTTGTGTTCGTGAATATGTCTGTTTGTATTGGTCTGGGTGTTTTCTATGTATAATATGTATTTTTTTACAAAAAAAAATGTATCTAAGTAAGTTTATCAGTTGTCTAGTACCCATAGTACAAGCTTCGGCTTAGTTTGAGGCTACGTGGCGCTGTGTGGCCCAGCGTGGCATGTCTTGGCTTATTTATTAGCTTCAGTTACTGCCAAGTTGAGGAAGCCTAAAAACAAACGTCCCTGGTAGGGACAAAAATTGTTACAGAATATAACCATTAAAAAAGAAAGTTGTTATACATATAGGGGATCTAATATTTGCAAGTCATCGTTGTTAACTTGATACATAATTGGCAGCAAACATAATAAGTCGGGTGATGGATGGTATCGTAAGATGAATGGCTCTCCTCGCCGCTTGGGTACCTATGTGCTACCATAATTTGAACAAATAATGAAGTATGTGTCTTTTAAACTATATTAAATAGTAATACTCAAAGCTTGGGAGACCTAGGACTGGTATATTTGGTAAAACGTGATGATTTCTGACTGATTTTGGACAATGCGTCCACTTCAACCCCTAGTCTCGGCGTTAGCATCCGAAGCTGACTGGTATAGCCTATCTTCGCTGTTCTTCTTCATGCACATCGACGTCACGCAAATATAGGTACTATTCTGATAGTGTTTTTTTATAGTAAAACGATATTTTGGCTGCGGTATTCTTTAGGGGAGGTCCTTCCCAGGACCGGCGGTTCAATTTGGGCGAAGTTGTACTTATGCAATAGCAGATCGGAAGCAGTTCGGGATCAGTAGATGCATAGCCAGTCATTTTCCAGCATGGCGGTGGCAACTGACAAGACAAGTAAATCATTTGGGTACTTAGCTTCCATTTTGTTTTTCACCAGCGCAGTCGGATATAAAATTATTTAAAAAAAAAAATTAAACCGACTTCAAAAAAAAACACAAACGACCAAAACTAAAAAGCGATAAATAACGTAAGTAATTCTATCCTTAATACATAATTATTTAAATATTACAATTATCATTTAATTTTGAAGTCGGTGCCAGCCTCTAGGTACCTAACGTAGACTGTTGTTGTATGAAGCGCGCGGCCGGCAAATCCCCACGACAATATAGATATACATGTACATTTATTTGTTTGGCTGGCACCGACTTCAAAAATAAATGATAATTGTAATATTTAAATAATTATGTATTAAGGATAGAATTACTTACGTTATTTATCGCTTTTTAGTTTTGGTCGTTTGTGTTTTTTTTTTTGAAGTCGGTTTAATTTTTTTTTTTAAATAATTTTATTTCTCTATTTTTAGTTGCGTTAATGTGCTGTGACCTTGAATAAGGGCTAATTAATGTCCTTAAGAGTTTTACTTAGGAATGAAAAATTTTGTTTTAAGTCAAGTGAAGACTTTGCGATCTAGAATCTTTAAAAATTTTTCTATTCTTTCTATTCTAGAATCAAGCAAATCACTTACCAAATCACCTGCCCTATTAGCCCTGCATAAGTACATACTACTACCTAGTTTCTATCGACCAATGTCAGTACTGTTCCCTAACTCCTAACCGTTAAGGAGTTCTGTGGCTTCATCATCAGCACCAGATGTTGACGCCCGGAAGCATATACCTGAGTAGAATATGATAACGTAACAAAAACACCATATGAGCATACAATTTTCGGTTGTTGCCCTCAATTTCTCCAGGATCCCATCATCAGATCCTGACTTGGTGATAATGGGACCACCTCGGAAGTGTCCTCTGTCGATCAAAAAAAAAATTTTTTGAAATCCATCCATAATTGACGGAATAATCGGTGAACATACGTAAAAAAAAAAAATATTATACATACAGACGAATTGAGAACCTCCTCCTTTTTTCGAAGTCGGTTAAAAAACAGTCCTAAGGTGAGGACAAGAGGTGCGATGCGGCATCAGATCGACCGATTGATATACATTGCCATTCTAACCAAACGAGTAGACACGAAGCTGAAGTGTCAAACAGCAATGCATACCGTGCTCTCAAAACGGGCCATCGAAGACGTTTAGACAAGTATTAAATAATTAGTATTCGAACGGAAATACTTAACAAATTCCAATGTTACAATATACCAACGTTCTTGACATATTTTCCAACAGTTTGCACTATAGTAAATACCAATAAAATCGTCCTTTATATATATATGTATTTTATTACATCTAATACCTACCCGTACCTACGCCGCAGCCATAAAATTTACATATATTTTAATTATTGCCAACATAAAGTGTTGAACTAACGGCCGGTTTTAATCTTCTTTCGCAAAACTGGTCAGGAATGACCGTTGTGAATTTTAAATTTAACTAAGTTGCTCTTAAGAAATGGCTGTCGACTCTCTAATACTCTTCACTACTTCAGCATTTTCTCTCAGTCCTTCACTGTGCATTGCCATTTCGCTTGGAAAAGTTCCATCCAATACTGTAAGTATAGGTAGGTAAAGAGAGGTATGGCATAGCGACTCTTCGCTCGAATTGAGCCGCCCGTCCGGGGAAGGACCTCCACCCTATAGAATACCGCAGTCAAATGACCTCTGGGTCGTGTTTCTACCGGTGAGTAGGTTTTCCGGAGCTCGTGGGGGGTTAGGGTTGGGCCGGCATGGCGGTGGCAACTGACAGGTAACTGAACAGTAACTTGCCCGTTGTCACAGCGACTTGGGCTTCTCTTTCGCTTTCCATCAGGCCTTTAGTCGAATCTTTCGACACTCACGGGAAGAAATGGGGAGGGCAAAAAATCAAACTTAGCCTTCAATTGCAATCTCATACAAAACATGTTAAATATTTAATTAAGAGCAACAACATAATTGTTTTTTTTTCTCACTGGTAATAAATCATTAATATTATTCGGTATTATCTCGTCCCGTTATAAATCATTAATATTATTCGTTTTATTGATACAGCTCGAGATCTCAATTAATTCGCAGTGGCATTAATCAAGATTAAGCTGTTCCATCAAGTCAAAATTGTATCAGTGCCAATAAACATAATGAAATATAGCTCGATATACATAATGAAGTGTTTATGGGTCTCAAAAACGAAAATAGTTTCAAGGAATAACCACGGTTCGTTTGAAGCGATGATTGATCGACCGGTTCGCGCCCTCGGCTTTTCCCGCTTAATATCCTTACGAATTACAGCCTATGTGTTAATCTGATGGATGGTTGGCTCAAAGTTTCATTAAAAATCAACGGATTACTGAATGCAGTACTTTCATTATGAAAGAGTAACAAATTATTGTTACTCTTTCATAATGAAAGTACTGCATTCAGTAATCCGTTGATTTTTAATGAAACTTTGAGCCAACCATCCATCAGATTAACACATAGGCTGTAATTCGTAAGGATATTAAGCGGGAAAAGCCGAGGGCGCGAACCGGTCGATCAATCATCGCTTCAAACGAACCGTGGTTATTCCTTGAAACTATTTTCGTTTTTGAGACCCATAAACACTTCATTATGTATATCGAGCTATATTTCATTATGTTTATTGGCACTGATACAATTTTGACTTGATGGAACAGCTTAATCTTGATTAATGCCACTGCGAATTAATTGAGATCTCGAGCTGTATCAATAAAACGAATAATATTAATGATTTATAACGGGACGAGATAATACCGAATAATATTAATGATTTATTACCAGTGAGAAAAAAAAACAATTATGTTGTTGCTCTTAATTAAATATTTAACATGTTTTGTATGAGATTGCAATTGAAGGCTAAGTTTGATTTTTTGCCCTCCCCATTTCTTCCCGTGAGTGTCGAAAGATTCGACTAAAGGCCTGATGGAAAGCGAAAGAGAAGCCCAAGTCGCTGTGACAACGGGCAAGTTACTGTTCAGTTACCTGTCAGTTGCCACCGCCATGCCGGCCCAACCCTAACCCCCCACGAGCTCCGGAAAACCTACTCACCGGTAGAAACACGACCCAGAGGTCATTTGACTGCGGTATTCTATAGGGTGGAGGTCCTTCCCCGGACGGGCGGCTCAATTCGAGCGAAGAGTCGCTATGCCATACCTCTCTTTACCTACCTATACTTACAGTATTGGATGGAACTTTTCCAAGCGAAATGGCAATGCACAGTGAAGGACTGAGAGAAAATGCTGAAGTAGTGAAGAGTATTAGAGAGTCGACAGCCATTTCTTAAGAGCAACTTAGTTAAATTTAAAATTCACAACGGTCATTCCTGACCAGTTTTGCGAAAGAAGATTAAAACCGGCCGTTAGTTCAACACTTTATGTTGGCAATAATTAAAATATATGTAAATTTTATGGCTGCGGCGTAGGTACGGGTAGGTATTAGATGTAATAAAATACATATATATATAAAGGACGATTTTATTGGTATTTACTATAGTGCAAACTGTTGGAAAATATGTCAAGAACGTTGGTATATTGTAACATTGGAATTTGTTAAGTATTTCCGTTCGAATACTAATTATTTAATACTTGTCTAAACGTCTTCGATGGCCCGTTTTGAGAGCACGGTATGCATTGCTGTTTGACACTTCAGCTTCGTGTCTACTCGTTTGGTTAGAATGGCAATGTATATCAATCGGTCGATCTGATGCCGCATCGCACCTCTTGTCCTCACCTTAGGACTGTTTTTTAACCGACTTCGAAAAAAGGAGGAGGTTCTCAATTCGTCTGTATGTATAATATTTTTTTTTTTTACGTATGTTCACCGATTATTCCGTCAATTATGGATGGATTTCAAAAAATTTTTTTTTTGATCGACAGAGGACACTTCCGAGGTGGTCCCATTATCACCAAGTCAGGATCTGATGATGGGATCCTGGAGAAATTGAGGGCAACAACCGAAAATTGTATGCTCATATGGTGTTTTTGTTACGTTATCATATTCTACTCAGGTATATGCTTCCGGGCGTCAACATCTGGTGCTGATGATGAAGCCACAGAACTCCTTAACGGTTAGGAGTTAGGGAACAGTACTGACATTGGTCGATAGAAACTAGGTAGTAGTATGTACTTATGCAGGGCTAATAGGGCAGGTGATTTGGTAAGTGATTTGCTTGATTCTAGAATAGAAAGAATAGAAAAATTTTTAAAGATTCTAGATCGCAAAGTCTTCACTTGACTTAAAACAAAATTTTTCATTCCTAAGTAAAACTCTTAAGGACATTAATTAGCCCTTATTCAAGGTCACAGCACATTAACGCAACTAAAAATAGAGAAATAAAATTATTTAAAAAAAAAAATTAAACCGACTTCAAAAAAAAAAACACAAACGACCAAAACTAAAAAGCGATAAATAACGTAAGTAATTCTATCCTTAATACATAATTATTTAAATATTACAATTATCATTTATTTTTGAAGTCGGTGCCAGCCAAACAAATAAATGTACATGTATATCTATATTGTCGTGGGGATTTGCCGGCCGCGCGCTTCATACAACAACAGTCTACGTTAGGTACCTAGAGGCTGGCACCGACTTCAAAATTAAATGATAATTGTAATATTTAAATAATTATGTATTAAGGATAGAATTACTTACGTTATTTATCGCTTTTTAGTTTTGGTCGTTTGTGTTTTTTTTTGAAGTCGGTTTAATTTTTTTTTTTAAATAATTTTATATCCGACTGCGCTGGTGAAAAACAAAATGGAAGCTAAGTACCCAAATGATTTACTTGTCTTGTCAGTTGCCACCGCCATGCTGGAAAATGACTGGCTATGCATCTACTGATCCCGAACTGCTTCCGATCTGCTATTGCATAAGTACAACTTCGCCCAAATTGAACCGCCGGTCCTGGGAAGGACCTCCCCTAAAGAATACCGCAGCCAAAATATCGTTTTACTATAAAAAAACACTATCAGAATAGTACCTATATTTGCGTGACGTCGATGTGCATGAAGAAGAACAGCGAAGATAGGCTATACCAGTCAGCTTCGGATGCTAACGCCGAGACTAGGGGTTGAAGTGGACGCATTGTCCAAAATCAGTCAGAAATCATCACGTTTTACCAAATATACCAGTCCTAGGTCTCCCAAGCTTTGAGTATTACTATTTAATATAGTTTAAAAGACACATACTTCATTATTTGTTCAAATTATGGTAGCACATAGGTACCCAAGCGGCGAGGAGAGCCATTCATCTTACGATACCATCCATCACCCGACTTATTATGTTTGCTGCCAATTATGTATCAAGTTAACAACGATGACTTGCAAATATTAGATCCCCTATATGTATAACAACTTTCTTTTTTAATGGTTATATTCTGTAACAATTTTTGTCCCTACCAGGGACGTTTGTTTTTAGGCTTCCTCAACTTGGCAGTAACTGAAGCTAATAAATAAGCCAAGACATGCCACGCTGGGCCACACAGCGCCACGTAGCCTCAAACTAAGCCGAAGCTTGTACTATGGGTACTAGACAACTGATAAACTTACTTAGATACATTTTTTTTTGTAAAAAAATACATATTATACATAGAAAACACCCAGACCAATACAAACAGACATATTCACGAACACAAATGTTTGTACTGTGCGGGAATCGAACCCACGACCCTTGGCTCAGAGGGCAGAGGTCACTATCAAATGAGCCACCGAGCCTGTCAATCTTGTCACAATCATAATATACGACACAAGGACGTTATATCACTCAACATTGATACCTGCTACTCACCAGACTGCGAGGAACCGACTAAAAATTTCAACTTTGACACCGGTCCGACTATATTTGAATACATGTTTATTCATTTGAAAGTGTTTATAAATAATTTGGTAACGACTATCTGACCGGTTCTCACGGTTTCAAATATGATGTGTTATTTGTATTTTAATACTTTAATGATGTTTTTTACACATTTTTATGAAATCAACAAACATGTTTAACCTGTACATTATGTGATAAAACAGTAGTATTTACTCGTTATCATAATAACTTTATTCCAGACATTTCACTCATGTAACGAAAATGGGATGTAAGGTAGCGGCCTATCATGTGTGACCCAAAGTGGCATGTCTTGGTTATTTATTTATTATTTATTTATATCAACTTACAGACCTAGAGCATGATTTGAAACAAAAATAATGTCAACGTACTCTAAATAATCATTTTTACCTTCTATCTACGCCGAATTATATTGTTGACACCAAAATAGTCAGATCAACAACACTATAAACCTAATTATGTTAATTAAAACAACTTCTTTAATTAGTTCACTTAAAAACATCGCATTAATAAAGGATCTTCGTAGTTAAAAGTTTCGGCTTACAAGTTACGGTATTGTGAATAATTAAAATATTTCGGACGAATTTCAACCTTCAGCCCTTAAAATTATGGGCGGTTGTTTAGGAAGGTCTAAGATTTCTTTTAATTTGTCATGTTGCTGACCTTTGGTATTTTGTCAGTGTTTTTATTATCAATTGATGCATATTCAAATGTATCAAGGGCTTGCTTATTTACACTAATATTATGATTATTATGATTTGTATTTTTGTCTGTATGTTTGTATTGAAAAACCTCAAAAACTACTGTACCAATTTCAAAAATTCTTTTACTATTGGATTGCTACATTTACCTTAAGTAAGATTGGCTATATTTATTGTTAGAAAATATTACGTATCCTTACTAAAACGCTAATAATGTAACCCAAAATCACGAAGCAAATACATTTGCTCCATGCCCGAAACATCCGAAGCGAAGCGAGGGCAGGTCGCTAGCTATACTTAAAGTAGTTCAAACCAGATAGAACAGACCTGATAAAATTACATAATACTTAATATGTCCTTGGCATTCCATCATACAATGACCTCAGTAAATATAGAATTGAAGTTTCCGTAGAAACCACGTTTTTAAGCTGTGTATAAATAACTTGAAGTTACGTAAGTACTTTAATAAATCTAATTTCGTTATTAGCTTTTTATAGTTGCTAGTATGGAAAGCATAGTGACTTTCCTTTGTCTGATATGAAGCGAAAGAAGAGTCGATATTGCTGAGGTAACGATAAGATTAAATAAACATCCCAAGACATGTCACGCTGGGCTACACAGCGCCATTTACTCGTACTCCGAACCTTGTACTATGGGTACCAGATATTTGAACCTATGTATTTACATACTTTCTTTTGCTAATAATTATGGTCTGAGTTTTTGTCTTATAAAATAAAGAAATGTTTATTTCTGCAAATATATTCACTAGTAATACTTTTGCACGTCACACTTTTTTCCTACCGGCACTTCGACGAGTAGCCTGCTGGGAAGAAGTGCCGCAACAAACTCAACAGTTAGCCTTTTTATAAATATATAATACATAAAATCATTTTATTAAGCGCAAGCGAGGAGACTATCATGTCCATGTGATATTGTCATCCATATAATCTTGTACTTTATAATAACCTTTAGACATTAAACAAGACTTGTGATATGTATAGGTAGATCAACAATATTCTGCGGTGTTTTGTTAAAAATATTTACCAGTTATATAATAATGTATAACACTTGTATGCATACGCAATACGCATATATATTTGTATTGACAAGTTGACACTGTTACGTACACAAATGTTCTACATACTGTGCGGAAATCGAACTCGCCTATCAAACTGGTGGTTAGTAAGATACCATTCATAAGTCATCATTTGCCAGTCTAAAGGACCGTTTACACAGAAGCATGGGGCCGTGTGATTGGTGAATTTCGGCACAACTCGTCTCTGCTCCGCTCCGCATCAGTGGAGTCGTAGCCTAAAGGCCTGCATAGCGGTGGCAACTGTTGTGTGATTAATCTGGTAACTTGTCAGCTGTAGTAACATAAACTCGTCTTTCGCTTACCATTACGGGAGGCGAAGCCACTATGCGGCCGTTTAATTAATACGTAAGCACTATGGGGGAAGGGGGGTCTGTGTTTACTTATTTTGGATGACATGGTGGATAGTAGGTCCAGATGATGATTACGTTATTGGTATTTATTCACTTTTTTCAACCGTCACGTTGTCTTTGCTTAAAAACGAAACACATTCTCGGGGATTCCCGCAAATAATACATACGTTTAGGCACTTGGAATCGAGTAGGGGAATTACCGAGCGTAATAAATCAGCGCTTACGTTATACTAGAACAGCAACAAAAGAAGTGTAAAATTAATGGCCTAAATTTTGAATAAGCAAAAAAGCCAAAGTTCAACATAAATTGCCTTGTCTTACCAAATGTTTATCCGAAATATTTTTTCGGTTCCCGTAGTTTCCTCTGAAAGAACACGCAAGAGCGTAGGTACACTTGAAGCTTGTAACTTATTTGTAAATGCCACGGGGACCTGCCGAGAAAAATGGGCCGATCTCACATTAAATATTAAACCGCCAAGTTCTTTGACAAATTGCAGCTTTCCGTGAGTTTGGATAATTGTAGAATTGTTTATGAAAAAATATAGGCGCCTAATTTTAATTGTGAAGCCTATAACAAATACTCACAGATTTTATTTCTTAAGTTTTGAAACTTTTTTTAGGCGTAGTAATAATAAGCTCTGATAGCTCTACTTCAATTTAGAAGGCAGGGGTCACTACCAAATGAGCCATCATTCCAGCTATGATTTATTATTACATTACTTTATTTTATCTTGATATGCCGTTGAAAAGTTGTAACCTTGAATTTTTTGAATTACCACATTGACAGCATCATGACATAACTCCGTTTTCTACAAAAACTAGATTTATTACTACCAGTTTCCGCCTACACCTGGTACAACTATACTTCACGGAACCCAGAACTTTATGATACAGCACCGTAAAACGGAATCAGATTTTCATAAATTAATTAAAATATACATACATTGTAAGTTAGTCAAAGGCAATTAATTTGGCCGAAGTTTCTAAGAAATAAAATTAATATAATGGATGTAAACATCCTCCTTTAATATTAAGAGTCAAGGCTGGATTATAAACGCGATAGCGATGTTATAAATTGTTGTAATATCTGACATTTCATTCAGTTCCGTTTCGCTTAGAAATACTGGTATCCGTATGAATGGATCACTTTTGTAGAGTAGTTTTAGTACCTAGAGTCCGTGGATTTGCCCGCGTGAATGTTGGTAGATAGTAAATGATCTTCTTCTTCTTTTCGAGTCAATGGTACTCTGTCTCAAATAGAACCAGCCCAAAACCTCGCAACTCGGATACCGCTGTCGATTCCCTTGCAAAGGTCACCCACCGAGCAGTTAGTGGGGCACAGATAGCAAGTTAGCAGATGTGCCATGGTCTGTAATGGAGCATCACAGTCGCAGCCAGCATGCAAGCTCCCACTCATCCCCCATTTAATCAAATTGGACCTACACCGGCCAACTCCAGAGCGAAGTCGGTTCAGAGCTGTCCACACTGGCCAGGGCTCCTCTCGCCCAGATGGCAAACATTCGGCCGGAATATAAATTATAGTAAATGATAATATCCTTATAATTGTTAACGTCTATGTTAATCTGACGTCCGTGCAATGACTTCGGTTCGCTTCAGAATTGGTAAATGTATATCCAGGGCTATCTTACTGGTTGGGTTGGCTGTGACAACTGACATCTGATTGACTTGGTAACTTGTCTTCTCTTTACAATCCATCAGGTGAGAGGATGCTGCTCGTACTACGCCTGAGGTTGTTTAGAAGATATAGCGATAAGGCCACCTAAATTGTGCAGCAAATGTCTACTCTAATAAAGAATATCAATCTATCTGTGCAACTAGTCCGATGGCTCATTTGGTAGTGATCTGTGCCTTCTACGCCAAGGGTTGTGGGTTCGATCCCCGCACAGTACAAACATTTGTGTGCATGAACATATCTGTTTGTATTGGTCTGGGTGTTTGGTATGTGTGTAATATGTGTTTATTTACAAAAAAAAGTATCTAAGTAAGTTTATCAATTGTCTAGTACCCATAGTACAAGCTTCCGCTTAGTTTGGGGCTAGATGACGATGTGTGGCCCAGCGTGGCATGTCTTGGGTTATTTATTTATTTACTATATGAAAATGGCACTTACGACACTAGACTAACGTGCCAGTCTAATAAGGAAATAAACAATTATTGTACTTGTTATTAGCATTGTCGTTTTGTAAATTTGTCACTTAGTTCAATTTACTTTACGGTAACGTATTTCCTAAACAACGTAACATAATGGTTAGAGAGAACATGTATTCCAAAAACAATAACACAACAAGTGACCGTAAATTTTTGACTAACAATCGAATGTCTGTCAAACGTCACATGCGAAGATTGCGTTTGAACAAAACGAACGAATAAAGTGAAGTTCTCGACTAGAGGCCACGCCGTCAGCGTATGCCGAACGTGAGCCAATTAAGAGAGGTAGGGTATAGCGAATCTTCGCTTGAATTGAGCTGCCCGCACGGGGAAGGACCTCCACCCTATAGAATACCGCAGCCAAATGACCCCCGGGTCATGTTCCTGTCGGTGAGTAGGGTTTCCGGAGCTCGTGTGGGGGGGGGGGGGGGCATGGCGGTTGTCACAGCGACTTGGGCTTCTCTTTCGCTTTCCATCAGGCGTAGGGAAGCCATTATGTCTGTCATTATGCTGTGCAACTATAAAATGAGGTGAATCGATGCTCGTCCGAACCGCTAGCTCGCCCGCTACTGTCGTGGCCTGCGATTCGAAACACAAACGACAAGAGTGAAATTCCCGACCAATATTTACAACACATGGACCTGTCAGATTTGACGCGCGTCCGATGTTCAACAAAATGGCGTACACAAAAACAATTAAACATTCAAATGTGCCGCCCACATGCAGTTTAATTATAAAACGATGGTAATTTAGAATCTGTTTGGCGTTTTATTGCTGTATTGGCAGGTTATTAGTGTGGGAGAATCAAATTTGTGTTCGGTTAATGTTAATTATTATATTTTTATTGTGTTTATTTCTTTTATAATAAAATAACAGTTTAATTTGCGGAATACGAAAAGTAAGACAAATAACTGTACCTGTATTTTAACTCTATTAGTTTGCAAATCAAAAGCTGTATATCAGTGCATTCGTGAAAGCTTAAAACAGTATTAGAAATGGCATTTAAATAGCTTAGTAATATTTTCTTAATTTTTTAAAACTAAAAGTTATTTCTTTGCTTAAGCCAGTACGAAACGTGCTAAGGTTAAAACTGACTCCAAATTTAGTTCAGACTTCTCTATCTCTCGTATCTCTTCTGGTAAAGTCTTGTGCTCGATGAGTTGTGGGGCGTCCTACACCATTTCTGCGTCTACTACCTATGAGCGGTGTCCACTCCAAGACTCATCTGCTCCACTGATTGTCGGTTCTGTGACAGACATGACCAGCCCTCTGCAGCGATCCTTCGGGCTATGTCGTCCTCTAACGTCTATGCTCGTTTCGTTCCATATCTTTCAACGAAATGCCAAGCCCTTTCCATAATGATAATTTATCGACCTTTTATTGAGATAATTGAGTAAATTAACAAATGTCGTAAACTCCCAATAATCGGTTTACCATAATAGTAAAATATAACTTCTAATTCAACTGATTCACCGTAATAGTCAAATGATTCTTCTATTTTAACTGTTATTTTATCAAAATTCCAATTCTCATATAAACAGCCCACGACGTATGTCACTTGATTAGATTTCTCAATGACTCCTAATATCTATTGGTCATCTAATTGTATTTTATTAACATTGTTATGTTATAAGAACTCTTAAGCCTAGTATGTGTGTGTCTGACTTGCTTGTTAAGGGTTCAGTAGGTAATAAATAGAATACACATACATAAAACATACATACAATAATTACGTTCTATAATTTGAATTGATTTATTATTTGAGGTATAATACAATAATAAATTAATTGTTACTAAACGTCTGATATTATGCCAGCAGTGGGCGTTAGCGGGTTGGTAATGATGATGATGGCAGATTTGGAAAATCATTTGTACCTACTAAGGGTAATGTCCTTTCGTTGCATTGATAGAAGCTCTAGATATTATTTATTCGACAAAATACAAGCAGTAGCAGATAACCAAAAACCACCGTTTTGTGGTACAATTTAGGTGATCTCCAAGCTATAATTTATCTGATAATATTACCTACGCCTTTTGACAACATCATAATAAGCGTTGCTTCAATTTGTTAGGACCGGCATGAACCTGTGACTTCCCAGGTCTTAAGGTGTCTATGGGCTGAAGTGATCACTTACCATCAGGTGACCTTCAAACCCGTTTGCCCCCTCTGTCATAAAAAAAGTAGTAGGATGCTACGATATTTTTTATTCCCTCACAGAACCCCAAATCCTCTAATGGAGAAGCGATAAGGTTTCAAATCTAGCAAAGGGACTCGGCGTATAGCTTTTGTTTATAAACGCATTTTGTTTTAGCTCCCTAATAGACACCAAACGTGGTGACAGTTTAATGATAAGTTCTTATTCACTTAAGTGCGCTACTAAAGTGATTCCCATCATTTGTGTTACCTAGTTTCTGCGATTTATTTGTAACTAGCTGTGCCGGCGGCGTCGCACGCGTCGATATCGGGTTTCAAAAATAATGGATATCCATAAAGTGGTACCTAAATTTTAGGTTAGACCTCTAGCAATACATTGGTGAAAACCGCATTTAATTCCATGCAGTAGTATTCGCGTGATGCCTGATCAAACATGCAGATAAAAATTTCTCCCGTTTTCCCAACACTTCCCGTTACTGCTCTGCTCCTATTGATTGTAACGTGATGAAAAGTATACTATAACCTGCCCAGGAGTATAAAGAATAATCGTACCAAGTTTCGTTAAAATCCGTCCTGTAGTTTTTTTTTCTATAGTGAACATACAGACAGACGGACAGACGTCTGTCTGTCTGTCTGTATGTCTATCTAGACAAAAATTTTACTGATTGCACTTTTGGCATCAGTATCGATCACGAATCACTGCCGTATAGTTATTTTGAAATTTTTTTCTAAAGGACATAGTTTCTGGCCTACGCGCAACTTGGATGCGTCATGACAATATCGGTGTATGAAAATCTAAAAAAGTATCTATCTTTCTATTATATCTTTAATATGAAAGAGCACTCACTCAAAACTATTTTTTATTTTGGACGTCTCAACAGCCAAGTCTGGTCTAATGCTCCCGTATTGTTTACCTTTGTCGTGCGTTTAACGTATATGTTGTGAACTACGAAAATTATATTAACGTTTTTATTTATTAACAGAATTGGCGCTGCGTTCGAATATTTTTTCTTTGTTTTTTCTTCTCAGCATTTATGCGTTTACTGCTGAACATATTATGCATCTTTTCTACTAATTCCAAAGCGTTTCATAACGATATCGAGCTCGATAACGATATCGAGCGTATATCAAAAATTACGTAAAATTAATGAACGTATCTCCTAATTATGAGAAATCACTCACCTAATCAACCACCTAACACGTGTCTTGAAACCCCCATAAATAAAATTTTAATTACCATAAATTTTTGATACAGAAGTTCTCATTACTCGTACAAGTAGGTATATAATCTACTTCTTGGTATCGCTGAATTAAGTTTACCTCTCGTTCTTGGAAAGTTCGTGGAGTCTATTGATTTAATTATTAGCGACTAATTTTATAAGTTTTACAGCATTGGTAGTTCAGTGATTGAAGCCTGTTGTTGGATTTTATGCGGAACTGATAGATAAAATAGTCTTTTTGATTATTCCTTTATTGCATAAAAATAAACCGTCACGGCACACAAATCTGCTCTCTGCATGACCTAAAGGTTAACTGGTAGAGAATGCAAAAAAAGCATGTATAGGAAATGCCACTACAGACATAGTTGTGCTATGTTATCGCTAGTAAACTATGTTCAGACAACGTTTAGGTACATGAAAAGTATTTTCCTAAAAAGAGGGGGTATATTCTTCTAATTTTGTGCGAAAAAGGGGGAGGGACTGAGGAGCCTTGAAAGAAGAGAAGAAAAGAAGAGAACTTCCCTTAGCGTATCGAGCCGTCCTCCCTATCCTCCGCGATCCAACGGCGAGACCCAAGTGCAGGTGAGACCCATTATGAAAGAGTAAACCACATTTGCAGCCGCGTGATTTCTTCATTTACCATTTCCCTTTACATCCGCACTTTGACATCGGCCCTTAAAGCCCACAATTATAGACGTTCCTATAATAAGTCGTATCGGCTCATCAATACCGCGTTGGAACTTTTCCCACCCACACACAGACGCGTATTGTTATGCATACACATGTCCCGGCGGTGCCTCGCCAAATCCCAATCCGGAGATCGAAGGTTAAATGAAGCGTTCGAGTAGTTCGCTCTGCTACGTTGGGGCCACGAAACGGGAAGCGTTTGGAGGTAGCGACTTCGAAAATGACGCTGCATAACCGTCTCGGCTTACATTTTATGCCGCGGCCACACATTGGATTGAACTTTGCGTCCAATCACTGTCCAATGCCCAATACTAACGCACTCAATGTCTTCAGTGTGTCAAAGTACCGATACACACATTGGTGCATTGGACGTAAAACGTTACGTTGGTGCAAATACCTCCAATGTGTAGCCGTGGCTTTAAAGGTATTGTTGAGCTATAATAATCCACAAAATGCACCGGTGAATGCTGTACAAACTACAGCATTATGATTATCTGGTGTAGTTTGTAGATATTGTCACTACACTTTTAAGTGAGTAAGTAGTGTCCCCCATGGAGACGGCACATGAAATCAACGCATCCACTTATAGTTATGGGACTGATTGGTGGATTAACACAAAAATTAATTGGAATATCCCGATTATAAATCATAAAAAGAACAAATGACGATTTTAAAAACTTAACCCAAGATGTGCAATGCTGCGCCACACAGCGCCATCCAGTCTCAAACTAAGCCATAGCTTGATCTATGGTACTAATCAACTGATTAACTAACTTAGATACCTTACATACATTGTTTTTTCTAAATAAATACTTATTATACACATCAATAATACAGAACAGACATGTTCATTGTTCATGCACAGAAATGTGCAGTGTAGTAATGTGCAGGGATCGAACTTACTGTGTCAGAAGCTGTGTTTGCTACCACTTAATCAAACTGGTTCTAATATTTCCACCGGGCAAGGGAAAGCCACAATTTTGTGTCAATCTAAGAAAATTTAGGTTATTTCATCATTACAGGGTTAACAAATCAAATTTAGGCAATAAACCCACAATGAAGCAACATTAAATTCATTTCACAACTGAATGTGTGTACAAAGAAATGATATAACCACTGCCCTAACGACCGTGACATTTAACTCAAAGATAATATTATCATTAAATCCTGTGTATAAAACCATTCATGATAAAATATACCTCGCTTCCTACGCCACCATTGTGTAGGAAGAGTTACGGCGGAAGCCATATGCGTATTTATATTATATCCCCAGCTTATAAAATGTTAATAATAATTTATGCCCTAAAATAAATTTACCCGGCATTTAGGGCAGGTTAGCTTTTGACCCGGTGGGTTGAAAGCGTTTGCAAATTTCAATTAGTAATTTTGGATGAACATTAGGAATTCCTTTAATTCAATACCTACTTTTAAAAATAATAAAGACCAGTTGATTTGGGTGTATTTTCTCATCACGTTACGTAGGTGTGTGGACAGTCTAGTCGGTAACGCAGATTGGCTGCAAGGATCAGCCACAATGGCAAAAAAAATTAGCAAGGGCTAATTTTGATTTGGGAAGGCCCAGGGCCCAAACAACAGCCCTTTTTAGGGTTAAAGAAACAGTCCTTGTCAGGGCTAAATAGTCACGCCGCAGCGGGATGATTGTGTGTTTTTATGATCACATGAGAGGTAGAGCATAGCGAATCTTCGCTCGAATTGAGCTGCCCAGAGTGCCCAGTGCCCGTCCGGGGAAGGACCTCCACCCTATAGAATACCGCAGCCAAATGAACTCCGGGTCGTGTTTCTGCTGGTGAGTATTATAGAGTTTCCGGAGCTCGTGGGGGGTTAGGGTTGGGCTGGCATGGCAGTGGCAACTGACAGGTAACTAACCAGTTACTTGCCAGTTGTCACAGCGACTAGGGCTTCTCTTTCACTTTCCATAAGGCGAAGGGAAGCCATTATGTCGAGCTACTATAATTTTTTTTTTTAAAAATCACCTTATGGTAAGTATCACTTCAACCCATAAACACCGCAACACCAGGGGAGTTACCCGTGGGGTGCAACAAAGAGAAGCCTCCTCGAGTGGCAAACTGCTACTAATCTCCTTCGGGGGATTGGTAGTAGTGGGTCCCGGCGCACCCTGGGCAACGGCGGGTGGTAATCTCTTAGGAGATTGCCACCCGACGGCTAATTCTCAATGAGGGGGACGGGCTTGCTCGTCCCGCCTCGGGGCAGACAAAGTCTGCAGCTGCGCGACGTGGGCGCGCAGCCTGGTTGGGCCGCTTCGGCGGCGGAGTTGGTGTTTGCATAATAAAGGGATGCATGTTGGTGCTTGGCACCTGTCGAGCTGCTTGGCAGCGTGGTTTGTCGGCGATGGTCGCAGAGGAAGAGGGGTGCCCTTCGGGGGACCTCGCAGTGTATCGTTGCTGTCCTCCCTATCTTCTGCGACCATTGCCGCCCGACCCATTTGGAGGAGCCGGTTGACGGCGTCTGTCGGGCTGCGGACGCTGTCCTGGCTGCGCACTTGTGCGCTCTGGGGGGCCCTTGTGGCCGTGGAGTACTCGGACGCGACAGTGGGTGTTGGCCATTGGCCGTTTCTTCCCGGACGCGACCTGGTGGGCGGCGCATTTCAGCCGCGGCGCGGCGGGTCCGGCGGCACGGTTCTCGTGACCGTCGGACGGGTCGTTGACCAACCGACCGCGCAACCTGTTACCCCTGCCGTTCTCGGCGGGGGCCAGGGGGTCTACCTTAACCGGTTGGCCCGAGTGGAGCAAACCACAGACCAAACCACCTGTTACCTCTGTTTCGGCGGGGGCCAGGGGGCTTGCCTTTACTGGTTGGCCCAAGTGGAGAAAACCACAATAAAAATCCACCGTGCGGTGGCGACTGCACGCCCGACGGGGTCCAGTGAGGGTTGGTGTGGGGACATCTCCCTTGCCTTGCACGGATCCCGTCCTTGGAGGAGGGAGACGGCCTTTTCAGGCCGAATCCCTAGGCTACCCCAAGTGGGGGAGCCGGCCGGATCTGCCTAGCAGACGACGCTGATGGTGGCGTGGTGGTTGTGGCTCTGCCTGTCCCACGTCATCATCACCCAAGGCGCATTGGCGGTGACGACCGGGGATTTTTTAGTGGGTATTCTCCGTCTCGCTTCCATCTAGAGGCGGAGTGAGTCCCACATAACCTGCTGCTTCCCCGAGCAGCAGGTATGCGTAAATTTGCATTTTTACCCGGTGAAACAAAAAAAAAAAAAAAGGGGAGTTACCCGTATGAAATTTGTAGGCTCATTTTTATCGTATCCATTTAACTTATGTGACAATGGATGAATATACTTTCTGTCTCACTCGTTACCAAACTCAGCAGCTAATCTACATGGAGACTAGATATTAAAGTGCACAGGTATGTACCCAAACTATGTGCATGTCTTGGATTATTTATAAGTATACATATTATTAAATATATTTACATTTAAACTGGCTCATACCATTCTCGCTTCCCTTGGAACGTAGTCACAAAAAGCAATTTTCCCGCTACAAAATCCTTTGTTTGCGGCACGCTGGTATTGAATACGTCAGAGAATATCACAAAAATAATACAAAAAAGCGTCATCCTCCCACCTCGGGCGAGATAATTTCCTCTTATTTAGTGCCCCAACACAATTCCTGTTCTTGAATTTTGTCCCATAATTCTATGGCGTGGATGGAGGCCGGGGCGTAATCTTCGCGCGGTGGATCTTAAAGCCCCGTGATTGGATCGGCTCGCTTTTATCGCGTTATCTTGGATTTTTTCAGGGTTCCTTGGAGGCACATTAAAATGGTATTGATGGACTGGCTTTATTACGACGGCGTCGTGGAAGGCATTCCCTTAAAGAACCTTCACTACGGAGATGTTTCGTTTGCTTCTCAGTTGAATCAAGCATACCTTTTCAAATTGTGGGTTTAGTGACCCTAGTAGGTTTTATTTGTACCCACATTTGTGTTTTTATTGTAGAATATTGAGCCACCTGTCCGGCGAAGGACCTTCGTGTTCCACCCTATAGAAAACCGCAGCAAAATGACCTCCCTGTGGTATTTCTGCCGTTGAGTAGGGTTTCTGGAGCTCGTGGGGCTAACCCCACGGGCTTAGAGATAGGGTTGGGCCGTTTTGGCAACTGACAGGTGATTGGCCAGTTACCCTTGTCACATCGACTTGGGCTTCTCTTTCGCTTTCCACCAGGCGTCTTCTAAAATTCTGGAAACCGTTAGCAGTCAGTCAGAATATTTGGTAAATTCAAAATATAAGCAACCGTCAAAGTAAATACGAACACATGCTTTTGATTCTTAGTCACTTTTGAAAGGTGTTTATTTTGATCGAATCATAAATGTTTGCTGTATACCGTCTTTTGTTTGAAATCACATGGTTGGTCTGCATTGTCTTAATCGCGTTATGGTATTTAATTTACTTTTAAAAGATCGTAATGCTACTACTACTAGTTTAAAGATAAGAATTCTGGATATTACGAGTATTTAGACCCATTGGTCTAATGGGTTGGCATTGCAAGTGATACAAAAAATCGTTTTCTAAGATAACTTGAACGTAAATCAAACCCTTCTAATCGTTTGTCTTAGACGAGGCTTCATAATCCGCCAATGTTACTCAAATATGAATTATTTAAATTTTCAGTTATTAATTTTTTCTTTTATACAGGACCCATTCAATTTAACAGCTGCTTCCCATTCGCCTCTCCTTTTTCGATAACAGACGGCTTTTGCCCTCGGGAGGATGGGTAGGTACTGGTGAGATTTGCATTTTCAAATTTCGTCAGGTTAATGGAAGTTTACGAGTTACAGAGTAGTTCTAGACTCGTTTGAAGGTCCTAAATAAATAATTAACAACCTTCGTTCAAAGCGAGAACAAGACAGTTTGTTGCTGTTAATAGGCACATTCGTTTCTTGGGTTTAAAGTGGGCTCTGTAGAAAGTATCCAACTCTACGCACCAAAAACTTATTACCTAGTACATATTTAAGTTTTTTAGCTCGCTCATTTAATAGGAGAATGTCATACGGCATTAAGGGTGAGGTTTCATTGGGGTGGAGCGGAGCAGAGGTTTTGTTGAAGTTTATATTTCAAACAATTTTTGTAAGAATACCTATCACACAAATATACAAATCCTTTGTCTTAATATTTATATAGATAAAGAAGGATTCACTACTTATAGCGATAAAAAATCC
The DNA here is from genome assembly GCA_031163375.1 of Conogethes punctiferalis. Taxonomy (NCBI): domain Eukaryota; kingdom Metazoa; phylum Arthropoda; class Insecta; order Lepidoptera; family Crambidae; genus Conogethes; species Conogethes punctiferalis. The sequence goes on from CM062093.1 coordinate 15,243,747, forward strand.
AACGACAAACATGCTTGTTCTATTCATTTACTACATCTTGCACACAAGCATGCAAAGCTATTAAAACTTCATGGACTTTTACGGAAGTCAGTATAATAAATCGCAATAAAGTTAGCGGACATTCTCACCAAACGCAAAGGAAATGTTAATTATTTATGTAATAACTTATTTTAATATCAATCAATCTTCTTAGAACAGTGACTTTATTGCCTGTCCATTTTATCATAGCTGGCGATTTATTACTTACCTAATAAATTAAGTTTTAATAAAGACATAAAGATTACAAATATTTAATTTGCGTAGCGATACGATATTTTAATGTGCTTTGTTTTGTTTAATTAAGACGGATATTTTTTAAAGAATAATGAGTTTTATTACTTGCGGTGTAATGATTCTAATTGCTTGTCTTGCAGAGATTGGAAGATAGGGTGTTTGGCAGTATTAGTCATTAAGCTATCTTAGTTATTTTTTCTTATCTCACGTCTTAGGTAGTGGTAAAAATCTCGTGAGATCTCTTGCTCGTTTTCGATTCGAATAGTAAGCGAATTCGAATAATAATCAAAAAGGTATGAACTTCTCGCTCAGTTTTTGTCTGCTATATTATTATATTTTTCACAAAATTATGAAAATAATACATTCTTAGACCAAATTTCCTTAATTATACGACCTAAAACGTCATAAACTAAACGATATAACAATTAAGAATCAATCGTAATTATACCCATGGGCTGAAATCATATTCATGAGCTGTTGATTATCTCACTTCATCGTAAATGGGTATCAAAGGAAAATCAAATACCTGAAAAGAAAATAACACATCTATCTAAACGGGAGATGTAAGGGAGCAGCCTATCATCTTTTCGCTCCAACTCAACCTCACCTGCCCGTGGTGCATCCTGCCAAATAACAAACGAAGCTCTGGCAACCGACTGGTGGCGGTATAATCATCACAATTGAAGGCAAGCTAAGTAGCACAGCCCGATGACGTGCAGCAGCGTCACCAGAGCGAGAAGCTACGCCCTGCGATCGCCAACCCGCCTGCCCACAGCAGTGGACTACGATAGGCTGATGATGATGATCTAAACGTCTCATCGGTTAGTTAGCAAATTGCGAAACCTATTGAAATGATACACAAAGCTCAAAACCATTCTGTTTTGCATCCGTTAAATGACAACCAACGTAGCCATATAAAGCTTAATTGCCTCGGAACTGTCGATGAGTTGATATTTATTACGGAATGGTATGTCGTCCTGGTGCAAAATAGTGACAGAAACGGGCTATTTTGAATGATGGATGCTGAATGGAGGCCTTCATTAGCGAACTGCCAGTGTTTCGGATGAAGCGTCCAATTTTACACGTAATGTTATCGATAGCTGATTTTGCTTTCTGACGGACAGGCGTTTGTTAACGCTGATTATCTAGTTTCAGGTTTTGATATGCAATTTTAAGATGAATAAGCCCAATGGTAATTTTTGGCCTTAAAGTAAGTAGGACCATGACGGCTGATAGGGATTAATGGAAGAAGATTATTTCTGCTGGTGCGTAGGGTTTCCGGAGCTCGTGTATTCTCTACGTCGCCGCACGAAAAAAATTATATTATCCACAACAAGAACAACATTTAGTTACACGTGATTTTACCAATCAATGGATGAGAGCAGATCAGCTGTCGCTAATTTGTATCGGGCGAGCCGAGCGGTCTGACTGACGGGCTTCATTAGCGAGCGAGCGGCATTGTGTGCCGAGTGCGGCCCGGCGCGTCGCAGGCTGCGGGGAATCTGCTTGCGTTGCAGCGGACTGTTCCCCGAAACGTGGCTAGGTTTCGACTGTCAATAACGGTACTGGAGATTGCTCAATGCAATACCGTGACTTGTTGATTAACCTCGATTTGCTAACTTTCTCATAACATTTGTTCCAAAATTTAACGTTTGTGAAATAGAAATGTGCATTTCTGCGTTTCGAGAAAAGGGAACTGTAATACGAGAACTATCTCGTGAAAGAAACTGCTAACGGTAGGTTTCGACGGTGTTAAGTAACCAAATATAGACTATTTTATGTCTCTAATAGGATTATCATACCTTGAATGGAAATGAATAAGTAAATACTTATGCTAACGTAATGTCAATTTATTATCTGCCGCAGGCTACAGAGTTGTTGCATCATAGAAATAGTGTACGAGTATGTTCCTACACTCGACAGACATCAGCGGCCGACGTCAGCTTAGAAAGGAATCAAACCTTACTTACACTGATTGGAGAAGAAGAAGAAACGCTTACAAATAAGGCAATTGCTATTGTATATGGTTTTCGACATACGGGAGCAGATCAGGTGGCTTTAATTTGTATCGGGCGAGCCGAGCGGTCTGACTGACGGGCTTCATTAGCGAGCGAGCGGCATTGTGTGCCGAGTGCGGCCCGGCGCGTCGCAGGCTGCGGGGAATCTGCTTGCGTTGCTGCGGACTGTTCCCCGAAACGTGGCTAGGTTTCGACTGTCAATAACGGTACTGGAGATTGCTGAATGCAATATCTATTGGACGTGACTTGTTGATTAATCTCGAGTTGCTAACTTTCTGATAACATTTGTTCCAAAATTTAACGTTTGTGAAATAGAAACGTACATTTCTGCGTTTTGAGAAAAAGGCACGGTAATACGAGATAGTGAAACTGCTAAAGGTAGTTTACTACCGTTTGTCGAGTAATTAAACATAGACTATTTTATGTCTCTAATGGGATTATCATACCTTGAATGGAAATGAATAAGTAAATACTTATGCTAACGTAATGTCAATTATTATCTGCCGCAGGCTACAGAGTTGTTGCATCATAGAAATAATGTATGTTCCTACACTCGACAGACATCAGTGGCCGACGTCAGCTTAGAAAGGAATCAAACCTTACACAGATTGGAGAAGAAGAAGAAACGCTTACAAATTAGGCAATTGCTATTGTATATGGTTTTTGACATACGCGAGCAGATCACGTGGCTCTAATTTGTATCGGGCGAGCCGAGCGGTCTGACTGACGGGCTTCATTAGCGAGCGAGCGGCATTGTGTGCCGAGTGCGGCCCGGCGCGTCGCAGGCTGCGGGGAATCTGCTTGCGTTGCTGCGGACTGTTCCCCGAAACGTGGCTAGGTTTCCACTGTCAATAACGGTATTGGAGATTGCTGAATGCAATACCTATTGGACGTGACTTGTTGATTAATCTCGAGTTGGAAACTTTCTGATACCATTTGTTCTAAAATTTAACGTTTGTGAAATAGAAACGTACATTTCTGCGTTTCAAGAAAAAGCGGTAATACGAGATAGTGAAACTGCTAAAGATAGTTTACTACAGTTTGTCGAGTAATTAAACATAGACTATTTTGTCTCTAATGGGATTATCATCCCTGGAATGGAAATGAATAAGTAAAATACTTATGCTAACGTAATGTCAATTTATTATCTGCTGCAGGCTACAGAGTTGTTGCATCATAGAAATAGTGTATGTTCCTACACTCGACAGACATCAGCGGCCGACGTCAGCTTAGAAAGGAATCAAACCTTACACTGATTGGAAAAGAAGAAGAAACGCTTACAAATTAGGCAATTGCTATTGTATATGGTTTTCGACATACGGGAGCAGATCAGGTAGCTTTAATTTGTATCGGGCGAGCCGAGCGGTCTGACTGACGGGCTTCATTAGCGAGCGAGCGGCATTGTGTGCCGAGTGCGGCCCGGCGCGTCGCAGGCTGCGGGGAATCTGCTTGCGTTGCAGCGGACTGTTCCCCGAAACGTGGCTAGGTTTCGACTGTCAATAACGGTTTTGGAGATTGCTGAATGCAATACCTATTGGACGTGACTTGTTGATTAATCTCGAGTTGCTAACTTTCTGATAACATTTGTTCCAAAATTTAATGTTTGTGAAATAGAAACGTACATTTCTGCGTTTCGTTTTTAGATAGTGAAACTGCTAAAGGTAGTTTACTACCATTTCTCAAGTAATTAAACATAGACTATTTTATGTCTCTAATTGTATTATCATACCTTGAGTGGAAATGTATATTATGTAAATAAGTAAATACTTATGCTAACGTAATGTTAATTTATTATCTGCCGCAGGCTACAGAGTTGTTGCATCATGGAAATAGTGTACGAGTATGTTCCTACACTCTACAGACATCAGCGGCCGACGTCAGCTTAGAAAGGAATCAAACTTTACATTGATTGGAGAAGAAGAAGAAATGCTTACAAATTAGGCAATTGCTATTGTATATGGTTTTCGACATACGGGAGCAGATCAGGTGGCTTTAATTTGTATCGGGCGAGCCGAGCGGTCTGACTGACGGGCTTCATTAGCGAGCGAGCGGCATTGTGTGCCGAGTGCGGCCCGGCGCGTCGCAGGCTGCGGGGAATCTGCTTGCGTTGCTGCGGACTGTTCCCCGAAACGTGGCTAGGTTTCGACTGTCAATAACGGTATTGGAGATTGCTGAATGCAATACCTATTGGACGTGACTTGTTGATTAATCTCGAGTTGCTAACTTTCTGATAACATTTGTTCCAAAATTTAACGTTTGTGAAATAGAAACGTGCAAGAAATTGTGTGTTTCGAAAAAAAGACACAGTATTATGTATAGTGAAGTACTGCTAACCGTGGTACAGTATTAAATTTTTATTTTGCTTGTTTCAGACTTCTTATTGTATCACTGGAGATGCCATTAATTCAGCCAATGTTAGATAATTAAAGATAAATTATTGTGTTTCATTAATGGAACACATTGTACGGTGAGGGGCAGCGCAGACGACAGACTGTCCGTGACGCACTTTTTTGCAATTATATGCAGTAACGCACACGACGCGCAAAAATCTGTCGCGGATATTTCACAGACTCAACGCACACGACGCACATCTTCGAATATTCTGTCGGCAGACCTAGACGCTCTTTTTAAATGTCTCAGACGCAGACTCTATCGCACAAAAAGTGTGCCGTCTGTGCTGCACCTAATGGATAATCACACTTTGAAAATACACAGATAGTCATCATCATCAGCCTATCGTAGTCCCCTGCTGGATATAGGCCTCTCTAATTCGCCACTTTGCTCGATCCAGAACTTCCTAGTCACGCAAATCGTCGCTCCACGCCAGCTCAACATCGTTAAGCTTGTTTGCCATTTTAGTGGCGAAAAAAATGCTTTCCAACATACAGGAGCAGATCATCTGTCGCTAATTTGTATCTGACTGACGGGCTTCATTAGCGAGCGAGCGGCATTGTTTGCCGAATGCGACCCGGCGCGTCGCAGGCTACGGGGAATCTGTTTGCGTCGAGCGGAGCGTATACGGGTCCGCGGGGCCATCTCGGAACTGGACGAGATTTCAATTTGCGATTGTAGGTCGGATTGTGATCGATGACTTATCCTGATCCTGAGGCCAGGTGAAATGACGATTTGTGCAAGATGGCAGGCAAGTGCTGGATGCGAATGGTGACCCAAATTCGAACAAAGTGTCGTTACATAATTCAGGACTGTTTATCCATCATCATCATCAGCCTATTGCAGTCCACTGCTGGACATAGGCCTCTCCAGTTGTGAGCAAACATCTGAAGGATATACCCATAATCGCCACACTGTGCAGGCAGGTTGGCGATCGCAGGACGTAGCTTCTCCCGCCAGTGACGCCTTCAACTGTTCAATTCAATGTTCATTGTCGGACGTCTTTTTTGGCATGACGAGGGAGGGGGAGGAAGATTATGTAATTCTAACAGATCTCTTCTGCCCATAGATGCCGTAACGCCAGGGAAGTCACAAAAAAAGTATAATTTCATTTCATTACAATAATTCGTGACCTATCCAATCCTAAATTGGAAATATAAAACAATTAAAGTGGCACACTAAACACTCTGAACTGCATTCAAACGGCAAAGTAAACATTCACATTTCACAATATAAATTCAGATTTAATTCGAACCATATCGCATAACGCTATCCAAATGCTATTAGTTCAAACAGCGTACTGTTTAGCCAATTTTGAACCTTACCCCCTTAATATAGAGCACACGTGATATATTAATAATAGGAATGTTCCAGCTTAGAACTCGGGGACCACTAAGAGGATCAGACTGAAGAACTTCATGTATTTATTCATTGACGGACGACGAAATGGGAACTAAAGCTCTTAGCGGAGCTGTATTATTTGTGATATTGTTAATGTGACATCAAAGTAAAATATTCATTGAAGTTCATTCCGCTGTGCTATTTTTGTGCGAGGCTTTTAGCTGAACTGTATTGAACGATTGTTTTGCAACATTTTCCTCAACATAACGGCGGCTGAAAGAAGTTTATCATCTAACATACACTCAGCAGTGGATGTGAGAAGGAAATTGTTAATTATGATAAACGTTACGTACATAGACATGGCCTTGATGTGGCCTTAATATCTGTCCAAATAGGTTAATTAATATCTATCCAAATAGGCATCTAAATAGATAATGGACTCTATGTATTGGATACTTGTTTGTACTGAAAATAGTTCTGAAACCTTTGACAGATTGGGGTAGTCTAATGAGTATGAATTAGATTTGAATCTGAATATTTAGTCAAATAATTTCTCAGTTAGTACATCATCATCATCAGCCTATTGCAGTCCACTGCTGGACATAGGCCTCTCCAGTTGTTCGCCACTTTGGGCAAACACCTGGAGGATATACCCATAATCGCCACGCTGGGCAGGCGGGTTGGCGATCGCAGGGCGTAGCTTCTCGCTCCGGTGACGCTGCTGCCCGTCATCGGTCTGTAGTAGGTATTTAGCTAAGCCTTAAACTGTGATGGTTATACCGCCACCAGTCGGTTGCCAGCGTCTCGTTTGTTATTCGGCAGGATGCACCACGGGCAGGTGAGGTTGGCTTGGAGCGTAAAGATGATACGCCGCTCCCTTACATCCCCAGTTAGTACGCGCCTAAACGAAAATACTCTCTTTACTTACTCTGATGAAACTGATACGACGACAGTTTGACACGATTAGATGATATTATTTTTATGATAGGTAAACCTTGTAAGAATTTTTGAGCGACCAACGTACGAATTTAAACCTACTATATAATTTGGTGTTTCAATCGGAGTCTACGACTAATAAGACCATTCAAAAGCAAAACCACAAATGTTACAAAAAAGACAAGAGATTTTAACTCAGGTCCTTTTATAAAAACGGGTTGTCACGTGACAAATGTGAATTACTAAAAGTACTTCGTCTAAAGGTCGATGAAGGTGTTCATCATCATCATCAGCCTATTACAGTCCACTGCTGGACATAGGCCTCTCCAGTTGTTCGCCACTTAGAGCAAACATCTGGAGGATATACCCCTAATCGCCACGCTGGGCAGGCGGGTTGGCGATCGCAGGGCGTAGCTTCTTGCTCCGGTGACGCTGCTGCCCGTCACCGGTCTTTAGTATTTAGCTACGCCTTCAATTGTGATGGTTATACCGCCACCAGTCGGTTGCCAGCGCCTCGTTAATTATTCGGCAGGATGCACCACGGGCAGGTGAGGTTGGCTTGGAGCGAAAAGATGATAGGCCGCTCCCTTACATCCCAAAGGTGATCATTGTAGAAAAATACATAAATCTCTTACAAAAAGTTTTACATCCATGAAACGTGATTGAAAGTTAAATATAAATCACTGTAGCCTGCTATCAACCTTATTTAATCGGTTTCTCAATAAGTTAATAACGAATAACAGGTTTCTTGAAAAAATGGCGTATTCTGAGTGATTAAATTTATTTTTAGAGTCTCGTGTTTCAAGCTCAAATCAAATCGGTCGCAGTAGAAATTCATTCTATGTGTGAAGTGAGTTTATTTGTGTGGTAATTATTTTAAATTAGTTTTTTTTTCATTTAATAAAGTCTTTAGGGTATGACGATTTAGTCCATCAATCACAGGATTAGCAGGCTCTGGCTTTAAACAAAGAACTGTGGAAAAGTTTTTCAGGAGTTGGACAGCATAGGTTGAAAGAGAAAGAAAAAGTCTTCTCTTTTTCAATTAGGCTAGTGTTCAACGAACGCACCTTAGTTCGTTTTTTTTTATAATTAACCCGCGGATTTGACTAAATGAACGAGTAACCGTCAATATAGTAGGAGATTACTGTAATAAATTTTTACAAAAAAAAACCCCTATATTTCATAGGCGTGTCTGACAAAAAGAAATTTAACGAGTTTGTAAAGTTAAATGATTTCAGGATACTATTTGTGTTTGCACAAATGAGGGTACATAATTTATCCGATTTACATTAGGTCATACATTCCATTATTTACATAAATATTTTAGGTCTAGAGATAATAACATGCCAGCGACCTAATAATGTTCGACCATAACCCAAAACCACTTAAATAATTCAATTAATTTCATCCAAATAACCACGTGAAATTATTAAGCTAAATGAGCTAAAGGTTTCATCAGAATTTGAATGCTCCAAATACATCCAAAATTTCAATTGTGTAAAATTAATTACTACAAGTAGGGTATTGGGTTTAGTCCGAGCGTGGCTTTCAGTTTGTGGCCCACCGATCGCAATTAATATTGGCTAAGTTCATTAATAATATACATGAAAGTAATAAAACTGGGCCGTTTTATATCTATTTCATTTTCAAAACACAGGTCGCTTCTTTCAAGAGCTCCTTCAAAGATCAAGACTTTTACCTCGCACAGAACGTTTCGCCTCCACTCTCAAAATGGGGACGGTTGAACTGTGTAACTTCCTTGCCTGATTCTTTGCTCTCCGAGAAATATAACTCAAGACAAGTGGGAACTGGGTTATCCTTTTTTTTCTCTAGAGGCACCGTCATGCCACCTCTGGGGGGGAGGTAAAATGGTGTGTGGGACTCACACCTCTTGAAATGGGCCCCCCCATTTCAGAAGAATACTCATACCCACTGAACCCCCCTTTGTCGCCAGTGGGCAGCGAGTTGCAGGGACACGGGTAACATCGAAGCATACGGCCGCATCCCTGCATGCCCTGGCCAGCCGCAGATGACAAGCAGCCGGCACTGCGTAACTGGGTTATCTTGTTCCATCTGTAACTACAATAGCTTATTGACTGGCTCGGTGGCTCAATTGGTAGTAACCTCTGCCTTCTGTCGTGGGTTCGATCCCCACACATTACAAACATTTGTGTTCATTAACATTTGTATGATAACGCGCTAGCCATTCAATGCAATAGGAGATCAACCAGATGACTGCGACAAACCTATTCTTAGAAACCGCACGGAAAAAAGATTCTTCGTCACTAATAACATGTTCACAAAAAGCCTCATCAGTGCTGCAGTCCTGCCGTGCCAATTAGTCATATACAAAGGAAAATTAATAAATACGAGTTTATTTAAGAAGCGTTCGTGGAAACAAGACTCTCACAATATTATATATGAGAGAAAAATATTATACCTACCTACGTAAGCTCGTTTCTCGGTAACGAAAATTGGCGTCTTGTTTAAACTCCGTTTATTTTATTTGCTGATTTCGGAGTATTTACGCGTAAGAAACACTTTACAATTGATTTTATTAACGGACTAGCTGTGCCAGCGGCGTCGCACGCGTGGATATCGGGTTAAAAAATAAGGGACTTCCATAAAATGGTGCTTAAATTTTAAGTTAGACCTCTAGCAATACCCCGGTGAAAACAGAATTCAATTCCATGCAGTAGTTTTTGCGTGATGCGCATTCAAATATACAGATAAAAATTTCTCCGGTTTTTCCAACATTTTTCTTCACTGCTCTGCTCCTATTGATCGTAGCGTGATGAAAAGTATACTATAACTTGCCCAGGAGTATGAAGAATAATTGTACCAAGTTTCGTTAAAATCCGTTTAGTAGTTTTTGTTTCTATAACTAACATACAGCCAGACAGACAGACGGACAGACAGTCAAAAATTTTACTGATTGCATTTTTGGCATCAGTATCGATCACTAATCATCCTATAATAGTTATTTTGAAAACATATTTAATGTACAGAATTGACCTCTCCACAGATTTATTATAAGTATAGATGTGAGTTCAACTACCAATATTTTATTTATTTTTGGTATCTAATACGACTGTTTTCTATCGGCTACGATAACAGGCGTACGACTTTATTACGAGGTTAAAACATATTGTTAATTTAGTAACTGTTTTGTTCCATACAGTAATTTAATTATTTTATTCATATTGTTTCAGGTAAGCATCTTACTTCCTGTTGCTGCTTGACGAGGAACGAGTATAATGTATGTTATATTTAAAAAAAAAATTTAATGTGTACATTTTTTTTTTTTTTATAATTACCCGATATTTGGTTGTTTCCCTGTCTGATAACCGTAGATAGAGATGCTCAAGTCACTGAGGCGCATTTTTGTTAATATTTACTATGTTGAACCACTATGTTAGACTGGCCCGATGGCTCATTTGATAATGACTTCTGCCTTCTGAGCTCAGGGTCGTGGGTTCGATTGTCGCACAATACAAAAACATTTGTCTGCATGAACATGCCTGTGTGTATCGGTCTGGAGTGTTTACTATGTAAGTTTATCAGTTGTCTGGCACCCATAGTACAAGCGTAGTTTGGGGCTAGATAGCGATGTGTAGCATATCTTGGGTTATTACTATAAAAAAAATAGATAACGAGAAATTTGTGAACAGTGTAACAGTCTTCCGAAACTACACTCAAATCAGCCTTTCCATAAACTCGGCTCTTCCTTAAACTCCCAAAGTCACCAATCAGCGTTTTCTTTTTACTCCAGTAACAAGAAAAGTAAAGTAGGAACAAATAAAAATCAATTCCGTTACCCAACATAACAACGGGGCGTGGCGGCGCGAAGATGGAGGCCAAATGGGCACCTCACGTGACTCCGAAAACTCCGTAGAAACTTCTTTGAAAGCATTTATTTGGGGTGAACTTTCTATCGCCCGATCTGAAGTTCGATTAATGACGAATCATTTTTTGGAACTTAAACAAGCGCTAGGGTGGGTTTCGCCCACAAAGGCGGCAATTTCTATACTTTCTTTCGGTTAATGACAGCCTTTTAGAGTAGTTTTTCTTTGGTGCAGCCGAATGGTTTTTAGATCGGAAAGATTCAGGAAAGAGTTTAGTGAATTGGTTGGTATTGAAAATACTATTGCATTGTTCTGTTTTGTAGTGTAAATAGACGATTTGTCGGTTCTTTTTCACATTAGTCTTTGCTGAATGTATGGGCCTCAAATATCTTTGTTTCAATCTTATATCCTTAGCAAGATCTATGATAAATGTTTCTTTTATTATATTTTTTTGTCTGTACTGGTCTGGGTGTTTGATGTATAATATTTTGTTGTGTTCTAAAACTTTGGTATATTAACCTGACGCGATGTGCGAAGATGTGCGCGACTGATAGTATAGATTGATAGACAGGCTCGGTGGCTCATTTGGTAGTCTCTCTTTGGTAACCTCTGCCCTCTGAGCCAAGTGTCGTGGGTTCGACGCAGTGCCGGCTGCTTGTCGTGTTCGATTCCCGCACAGTACAAACATTTGTGTTCATGAACATGTCTGTTTGTATTGGTCTGGGTGTTTTCTATGTATAATATGTATTTATTTACAAAAAAAAAGTACATAAGTAAGTTTATCAGTTGTCTAGTACCCATAGTACAAGCTTCGGCTTAGTTTGAGGCTAGGTGGCGCTGTGTGGACCAGCGTGGCATGTCTTGGGGTTATTTTATTATTATTATAGTGATTGATACGGCTGGAACCGGGGGGTGTGGAATCAAACGAGTAATGGGAAACCACAAAAACACTTTAATAGTCCAGCCGTAGCGGACTGTATAACTCAACAACTAGATAAACAAAAACCATAGCAACTAGAATATTCTTAAAAACACTTCTAAATATAAAACTATGTACAAAACGTATTAAAAAGGTAAAACTATATAAAAAGGTCGTTCTGTCCGCAACAGTGATAGTCAAGAATACGACTAGGTTTCGATACTATCGTTTTCTTACGAGTCGAGACGTTTTTACGTTTTTAAAACGTTATTGTCGAGTCTAGGTCTCTTATGTCGGTGAATACATAAACAAACAGTGTACTACAATGACCGAATCCGAAGATTCTCCCACGTAATCATAGTATTGCGTGCTCAACGTGAACAATAAAACAACATTGTAACCAGCTATGCTACCCGTTTTCATTCCGAATGGGCCGAAATGAAATTATGACGCCCAGACTGCTCAGTTTATGACTAAATTGTAACCTTTACTGGTACTTATAGGGGATTGCTTTCGAGTGATTGCAGAGTAGTACGTGAATGTGGAAGTATGACTATTTTTATGGATCTACTGAATTAATTTACTTAAAAATATATATCAGTAAGTATGTAAAAATAATGTAAGCCAAATGTCTTGGGTTATAAGGCAATATGTGGAAGTTTGACTATTATTATGGATCTACTGAAATAATTTACTTAAAAATATGTAACAGTAAGTATATAAATACATACATATACAAGAATTTTCAAATATAAATTAATAATGTAAACCAATAAAGATCTTGGGTTATTTTTTATTATTACATGCCACGCTGGACCACACAACACCATCTAGTCCCAAACTAGGTCGCAGCTTGTACTATGGGTACTAGACAAATGATAAACCTAGGAGAGACCTAGTAGAAGAGGTAGGGGATAGCGAATCGAAATGAGCCACCATCCGGGGAAAGACCTCCACCCTATAGAATACCGCAGCCACATGACCTCCGGGTCGTGTTTCTGCCGGTGAGTAGGATTTCCGAAGCTCGTGGGGGATTAAGGTTGGGCCGGAATGGCGGTGGTAACTGACAGGTAACTGACCTACTGGTTACTTGACCGATGACACAGCGACTTGGGCTTCTCTTTCGCGTTCCATCAGGCGTAGGAGATCCATTACGTCGAGCTAGTCGTCAAATATATCTATCTAGAGAATGAATAATTCAAGACCTACATCTAAGTTAATGTGACAAAATGCATTTAATGCATTTTAACTTCACAGTAGCGCTATCTCCCGCATTTAAAGTTAAATTGTCCGTAATTAACTTTCCGACCGAGGAGTAAGCAGTTTTTAGGACGGTGTACTTCTAAGGCCGTGTAAATGCGTTTCTGCATTGCAATACGTTATTTGGTTTACAAATGTAATGGGTTTCTTACCATTACATGGCTCAGCTTCTGTACTTTTTGGTTAACAGACTCTCCATTTTATTATATTTCCATGGTCAAATGGCAAAAAAACGGTAACCTTATAGATTCGTCATGTCTTTCTGTCCGTCCGTCCATTCTCTCATGCAATACACACTAATATTATACGCTGCCAAGGTCTGTCTCTAGTAGACACCTCTCACAAAAGCCCTTACAATTGGTTGGCATACCCATACTAATCCGAAAAGGTGATCCCCAATTAGAAACAAAACCATAGGGCACATAAAAGGGCCGATAAAGAACTTCCAAACTAAAGCGGTTTCGTTATCAATAGATCAATTAAAAAGTTTCACAAACGGCCCGCGTCGCCATTACCGAGATATCCGATCTCAAAAGTCAAACCTTTTTCTTGTGCTCCAAGATCCCATAACATGATATCTACACTCATGTGTATTTACAGGCAAAACACATATTTTTTTAAATTCTCATGGCAAGGCTTTTTTATGAGGTATTCTATAATAAGTTATAATAAATATTTCGAAGGGAAGGCTCATTGTTCGCCATCTTGGAATCCTAGGTTGATCATAAACAAATCTCTTAATTAATTTACTAAATAGTTCACACATAATAAAGTAACAAGTAACGCTATCACGATGCAAACGGATTGCGATACGAAACCTGAGCCTTTCGTACAGGCCTGACCTTAACTTCTGAGCCTGCATATTTTAAGGTATGTGACGAATTTACTTTGAATGTAAAGAGTACAAAAATATGACGAATTTACTTTGTAAAGTCAACCGACGACATTTTGCATGTTACCGACAAAATATAATATAATATGCTTATGCTTGTAACAGTCCCGAAATATCAGTTACACCGTAAAATCTCATAAAATAAATAAATGTAGTTATAAATATACCTATTTTTTATTTTTTTGGCCCATTAAACTCCTTTTAGTTTATTCTATACAAAATTAAATATTTCTTTTACTTTTAAAAACAGCTTTTTCTGATAGTAAAAACTAAGCGCAGTTATCACGCTGCGGGATCTCGTACTACAGCTAGGGGAGGCGCGCAGCGTTACGCGGTCGGGGCCTTAATACCATTAGTTGTCGATGATCAAAGGGGCCCGTTCCTTGTCGATGTAATAAGACAAGTAGTCTGGGATCGCTTGTTCGGCTGTGTGACCAAGTTGATGACGTCTTGTTATGTCCGATAATAGGCTTAGCTGATAGTCGCTAATGATGTGTTGTGTGATAATATGCCTTTTTCTTGGTTGTATATGGGATTTATTATGTTCCCTAACATGTGTATTTCTTGTGTATTATATAATATCAAGACTAGCTGACCCAGCGAATTTCGTATTGCCACTGTGTCGGTTTAGTGGGTAAGGTGGGTATTACGGGAGGTATGAATCCCACAAACCATGTCCCCTCCCCCCGGAAGTGGCATAACGGTACCTAATACATTACCCACTAGAAAAAAATTAATAAAAAAAAACTATTTATGACAAGAGTGTGCTTAACTACAATTAAAGAAACTCTTAAATTAGGGTTATTTGTCCTTTTTTCGTGTAGACCAAACAATACTGGTCGGTCAAACCCCACGCTTACAGCGGGGTTGAAATTCGCACTAATGCTACCATTACTCGAGATATCCGATCTCAAAGGATCGTTTACGTGAGTTTTGTTGTACTTCCTTTTACTCCGGATAAGAGATTTTCCTATTGCGTAACTACGAGCAACTTCAGATATTAAACTGGACTCCGGTAACTAGATGCTTCAAGTGTTTTATGTTAATTGTATGATATAACTGTTGCGTTGGAACTACGAACTATGAATTAAGTTTAATCAGTATGCAATTAAGAGCAGACAAGTTCCTTAGGTAACAATGATGTTCTTAATTGCATCTTTCTGAATAAATATTATACGACACCACGGCGGCCCCCCGACACGGCCCTACTACAAAAAACGAAAACGATCGTTCGTTGAACGGATCGCGTATTTTTGCCCCATAAATCCCTCTCATTTGTCCCTCCCATGTTCTAATATATGAATTAAATTGTTGAAAATCGACGTTGACGAATTCTAGTTCGTGTATTCGAACACGGGAGAGGCAAATGAGAGGGATTTATGGGGCAAAAGTACGCAATCCGTTCAAAGAACGATCGTTTTCGTTTTTTGTAGTAGGGCCCCAGGGCCGGCAACGTACCTGTGACTCCCCTGGTATTACGATCTCCATGGGCTGAAGTCAGACTGACCATCAGGGCGACCCTCAAGCCCGTTTACCTTCTCTGTCATAAAAAAAACATGTCAAATGCTTTTGACATGTCTGGGAAGCACGCACCAGCCTTGTTATTTCGGCAGGATGCATCATGAGCAGGTGAGGGCGGCTCGGAGCAAAAAGTACCTTTTTTTTTATACATATTGGCTCGACATAATGGCTTCCCTACGCCTGATGGAAAGCGAGAGAGAAGCCCAAGTCGCTGTGACAACGGGCAAGTAACTGGT
This sequence comes from Conogethes punctiferalis, assembly GCA_031163375.1. Taxonomy (NCBI): domain Eukaryota; kingdom Metazoa; phylum Arthropoda; class Insecta; order Lepidoptera; family Crambidae; genus Conogethes; species Conogethes punctiferalis. Next base: position 15,259,379 of record CM062093.1, read on the forward strand.
CAGTTACCTGTCAGTTGCCAGATGGCGTGACCCCCCACGAGCTCCGGAAACCCTACTCACCGGCAGAAATACGACTCAGAGGTCATTTGACTGCAGTATTCTATAGGGCGGAGGTCCTTCCCCGGACGGGCGGCTCAATTCGAGCGAAGATTCGCTATGCCCTACCTTTCATTTATTTAAAAGAAAATAAGCAACCACAATCACCACTGTGATTCCTTTGTCATCTGATGAAAATACAGCTATATTAAAAAAGAAAAGAACATGAAAACTTATCCCATTAAAAAACGTTTCCCTCAATAAATGCAAAAATTATCGCCAATATAAACTACAGGACAAAAGCAGGTCATTTTGATTTTATCTCTGTTTGCTCTCAACCAATTAGGTCTGCCGCTAATGGCCGCCGGTTTGCTCACGCGACTTTATTGGCGCCCGTTCTTTGCTGAGCAATCGTGATGATGAAACGATAACGATGGGATTAGGTCTGGTGCCACAGAAATGTACAGGTTAGACCATCACTTCTTATTTAAAACTATCACAGCTAAGTTGAAGAAAGACAGTGAGGAATTTATGTTTAAATAATTAAATAAATAACCCAAGATATGCCACGCTGGGCCACACAGCGCCGTCTAGCCCCAAACTAAGCCGAAGCTTGTACTATGGGTACTAGATAACTGATAAACTTGCCTTAGTCTCCACACTTTGCAGGCGGTGTGGTGACCGCAGTTTCTTTGTACCCAGATAAACATTGCTGCCCGTTTCCTGATATTCCTTCAGTCGTCTTCTACGACACCCGTAACGTATTTGAAAAATAAAGAACATTTTTGCGCACATAAAGCCGTTCTCTCCTGAATACATGTCCATATTAAAGCTTTTTGTAACACAATGTGCATTAAGGAGCAAATATGAGGTGTGTGTGTTAGCCGATGAGCAAACATTGCACTGTTTTTGCTGTATAATTAAGAGCAATAACTCAACGTTTGATTGGTAGTTTCTAGTATTGTAATGACTAGATTGCAATGTGACGTGTGTTTATGTTTAAAACAAATGTAAACGATGCATCATCAACTTTTGTTGTTGACTATCGTGTTGTTTAGATCTTTGATTTGTTTTGTTTTAAAGTAACGTCTCCACGTCGTAAGTAACGTCGTGGAGGTCATTGGGGGAGGCCTATGTCCAGCAGTGGACGTCTACGGGCTGATGATGATGATGATGATGAAAGTAACGTCTGACAGAAAGCAGTAGAGAAGCCCAATTCTCGATGGCCCATTTCGAATAACTAAATCAATCACTTGTCAGCTACCACCGCTTAATGCAGTAATTATAACGAGTAGGGCTTCCAATCCCGCAGCCTGAATTGAATCTCGGTATTTGCGGGACTACTAATTTTCAATCCCGCGGGATCTCGGTATTTGCGGGATCCCGCATATTGAAAATATTCATATTTATATGAGGCAAGTAAAACAATGAGAGAGAGGTAGGGCATAGCGAATCTTCGCTCGAATTGAGCCGCCCGTCCGGGGAAGGACCTCCACCCTATAGAATACCGCAGTCAAATGACCTCTGGGTCGTGTTTCTGCCGGTGAGTAGGGTTTCCGGAGCTCGTGGGGGGTTAGGGTTGGGCCGGCATGGCGGTGGCAACTGACAGGTAACTGACCAGTTACTTGCCCGTTGTCACAGCGACTTGGGCTTCTCTTTCGCTTTCCATCAGGTGTAGGGAAGCCATTATGTCGAGCCACTATAAAAAAAAAAAAAAAAAAAATGAATTAATCAAGAAACTCCACATTTATTTACGTATTACTATTAGTATGAGATCAATCAAATTACACCGTTTAGTTGTCACAAAAAACAACGAATTAATCAAATAACTGCACATTTATGTAAGTTTTTTTTTATATTATAAATATCTAGCATTTATTTATTAAGTATTTATATTATTACACCTTTTATTTATTCCAAAAACAATGTAAATTACATTATGTAATAATCAACTAATTCGACAGAAGAAAAGAATCTTCTTTAAGAAATAGACAAAACAACAAAAATATTTAAAATTGATATGTTACTTTAATTATTAAGTTTGTCAGTTGAAAATGTTTGCGAAGGAAACACAACATATCTAAACTGTCGTCCGCCAAACTACTGCGTATGTTAGAGGCAATATAGCCAGCAGCAGAAAAAGCACTTTCGGCTTCCACACTTGTCGACGGTATACCTTGTAAGGCTTTATAGGTAAATGTAAGATATTTTCCCATTGACCCCCCAGATTCATAGAGAGTTATTTCTTTTTTTATAATGGAATCAAGTGTATTAGCTCTAGATGGTGACGATACAGTTAACTCTAACTCCTGTTGCAATGTAAGATCAAGATAGATAGTCCCGCAAATCCCGCGGATCCCGCGTCCGTAATCCCGCATCGCGCGGGATTGGAAAATGACGCGGGATCCCGCAATACCGAGATCTCGGTATACCGAGATTGGAAGCCCGTATAACGAGGCTTTTTTTAAATACAGGATTTGTCATGATCGTTTAGTATCTGATAAACAATATCTACTCGTAATTTAATAATTAGCGATGGAAACTTGACGTGTTAAATAAAGTGCGATTTGTTATCTTTAAAATGTGTAGTGAAATAAAATATAGTGAAATCGTGTAGTAAAACTACGAGTATGCTACAATTTTGAATTATAAATCACGAGCCTGCCTCATGAAAGTGCAATGACCTACATTTATTTATCCCTGAACCTCTGCCTATTCCCATCTATTCCCGATACGAAGCAATGAATAATATTCGTAACGTATTGTTATTCGACCAATTTCCGGAGGGAGTAACTGGGGTAGGGTTGGCACATTCAAGAAGTTGCTGAAAAATTTGCAGTATATTTACTAAGTGCTTGTTGATAGGAAAAGGGTCCTTTTTTAAAGACAGTATGTATGTATTCTGTTTATTTATATATTTTTTGATAGATAAGCTTAATTATCTGTAATTTGAGATTAGATTAAGCCTTATATGAGATGTTACATAAGTATAGACGAAATTCGGCACCTTCACTTAATTTTTTTTACAAAAATTATGTTTCTGGCGACGAATTTAACCAACTTTTATTGTGATAACTACTAATCTACGAGCCTCTCCTAATGTTCGCCACTTAGGTCGATTTTGGGCTTCTCGCATACTGCACTCCTGCGAAAATCGCCACTCCACCTGGCCTGAGGGCGTCATACATTGCGTTTGCCGATACTTTCTTTGAATTTTCACTCGACATGGCCATAAATGGACCACGCAGAAAGGCCGGATTCCACGTCTTATAAAAGAGACATCTTTTATTTTGTTGATTCCCCACTGATAGCCAACCCTACCCGCTCTCCGAATATGTAACCACTTCCTAGGCGGGCGGCTGACCGCACTCTCTATTCATGGTCTAATTTGTGTTGATGATAAAATTGCGGACCGCAAAATTAATTGTTTCCCAATGTAGTGTTGTCGGAAACGTACCAATTAACGTCATAAACAGAACTCGTAGTTAATAAGCAAACTAACCTATTACATGTAATTTAGCTAGGCTTTTCGCGAAACAGTAATTAAGTTTATCTATACTTATAATAAATCTATAGAGAGGTCAATTCTGTACATTAAATATTTTTTCAAAATAACTATCAGGGGGTGATAAGTGATCGTTACTGATGCCAAAAATGCAATCAGTAAAATTTTTGTCTGTCTGTCTTTCTGTCTCTCTGTATGTTCGCTATAGAAAAAAAAAAGTACTGGACGGATTTTAACGAAACTTAATACGATTATTCTTCATACTCCTGGTCAGGTTATAGTATACTTTTCATCACGCTACAATCAATATGAGCAGAGCAGTGACGAGAAGCGTTGGGAAAACGGGAGAAATTTTTATTTGCATGTTTGATCGCGCATCACGCAAAAACTACTGCGTGGAATCAAATGCGGTTTTCACCAATGTATTGCTGGAGATCTAACTTATAGGTACCATTTTATGGATGTCCGCTATTTTTGAAACCCAATATCCAGGCGTGCGACGCAGCTGGCACAGCTAGTTACTGCATTTATGAGAAGTACATATATATGTGATGGTATAGGACAGGGCTCCCCAAACTTATTTACACAATGACACAGTGTGTACATTGCGAAAAATCTTAGTTTTGTGAAGACGTCTAGTCTTTGAGTCGTCAAGTAGATCACTAGTCGTTCGTGAAGACCGAAACATCTATGTGGTCGTGAACCTTAGAGGAATAACAACTTTTTAAATGAAATTTGTACTGCATTTTCATTCCCATTGCAGATTTCAGGTGCATTTAATTAATTCACACAACAAACATGAATAGCACAGCTCTATTTTGAGAGCAAAGTGAAATTTGTTTCTGAAAATATTTGCGCAATGTATAACTTTGCATTTCAAATAAAGCAAATTGTAACATAGCAGTGTAAACAGATTGGATTAACGTTAAATATCCCATTACAATCTGAAAGCTTTCGGATTAAACAATCACGGATTGTTTATAAAATATTGAAGGTTTTTTTTTTCAATGACACACAGTCCAATATTTGCTTACCAATATTTGTTAGTTTTGTATGCTTATAACTGAACTAGCTGTACCCGCGGTCTTCGCCAGCGTTGCCCCCCATTTTAGGGAAGTGGGGGGATAGAAAAGTATTGTCCATCCCTTTAACTATCTTCACTTAAAAAATCACGTCAATTCTTCGCTTCGTTTTGCCGTGAAAGAAAGACAAACAGACAGTCAGACACACTTTCCCATTTATAATACGAGTATTAAGTATGGATAACAGCTAAATTGAAAAGGAACAACCAATTATATCAATCAAATTTCTATCAAATTACACAATTTAAAATCGTCGTGTCATACATACTTGTGAGTGAACAGATGCTACCTTTGGACACTAACTTTACTTCATTATCTTTATTTCATTATTAAGGTTTCAGTAGATGTAGAAACGTGGCTTAAGCATATGTTCAAAAACGTGGTTAAAAGTAAAAAATGTTACATCATCATCATCGTTAGCCTGCAAATGTACACTGCTGACTTGCCAAATCGTCATTTGCGGATTTGCTTAGGTCACCATGTATGGTAGAAGGGTTGGTGACCGCAGTAAGTTTTATTTGTACCTAAGTAAACGCTACTACCAGTTTCCTGATATTCCCTTAGTCTTCTTCTACGACAGCTGATGTGAAGGGGTAGTCCTATTATAAATCCGAAAATCAACGAAAAAATGGTATTACTATTATGTAATGAGGAAGAAAATATACTCGTACTATAAAATTTGTGAAGAGCCATTTAAGCACGATACTTGTTAGAAGCACAAATGTGTTCCCTCCTTTCTGAAATATTTGATCCTTTGAACGAGGCATTAAGATGGTGAGATTACCGTTGCCATAGTGACTTGGGCTCCTATTTCGCTTATCGTTTTGCTAAAGGAAGCCAGTATTCTAGGTATTTTACAAAAAATAATAACAGTCCGGTGTTATGCAGACACTACATTTCAAAAAAATTATACTAAAAATAATGTATTATTTAACAGTCCTTTGTTATTCAAAAACAACTTTTCAACAAATGGTCCTTAAAAATGTAAGGCTGCCTAAATTTTCCTATTTACTTACCAAAATCAATCAATTGTCAACTTTATAACCGCCTCTCAGTTCAATTAGAAGCAATCAAAGCCGATCGCTACTAATCAAAGTGCCCGGGAAATTAGACGAGTGAAAAGTTGGGGGCGACGAATAAGGGGGCGCGGGTCTTAACCGAGTTTATGAGACGGGTCTTGAGCGACAAACATCTGTTGTAGGGTAGCCGTCTGTTTTGAGCGGATGTGTGAATGTGTTTAAACATGAATGATTGTCCTGCGTGGGATTTAAATCCTTGACTCGGAAAACTCCATTGAGTCAGTGAAAAGCTTGTAATGTCTGCTATTTATCAATATTGAACGTATGTGCTTTAAATAATATCTGTTACTAATCAATAAATACTGTAATTATTACATACAAATGGGGGATGCAAGGGAGCGGCCTATCAACTTTTAGCTCCAAGCCAAACTCACCTGCCCGTGGTGTTATCCTGCTGAATAACAAACGAGGCGCTGGCAACCGACTGGTGGCGGTATAAACATCACGATTGAAGGCGTAGCTAAATACCACAGACTGATGACGGGCAGCAGCGTCACTGGAGCGAGAAGATATGCCCTACGATCGCCAACCCGCCTGCCCAGCGTGGCGATTATGGGTAGGTATATCCTCCAGATGTTTGCCCTAAGTGGCGAACAGCTGGAGAGGCCTATGTCCAGCAGTGGACTGCAATAGGCTGATGATTATGATGATGATGATATCAATGTTTCCTTAAAACTATGAGTTGTAAGTTTGCAATTCTTTTGAGGTCATAATACTTCTCCGATTATGATGATATGAGATGTCTATGTAGCATTAAGTCGGCCTTTTGTACATCACTTTATTATGCAATAAAGGTTAAAGAAATATAGCTAAAATAAATATAGCTAACAGAAAAGAAAAGATATAATTTGTGATACAGTAACTCCATGTCAAATACATTAACTCCAATTAACACTGTTAAGGTTAAACAACTCTATACCTATAGTAGGTATATGAGTATGAGAGTATTACATACTATTCTCACTTGACACTCACTTCCATATTCACACTTGACATAAAGGCAAATAAAATTTATTACTTTATTAACTGTTACTAGAAGTAAATCCTTAATGCACGCAACGGAATCCTAATTGCGCTTACTTATTATCAATTACGCCACCACAGCCCGTTGCAGATCCCTCCCAACTGACCCGTCTCAATGGTTACAAACACAACTAATTCAATAAATGTACATTTATGCAAACAACATCGTAATTCAGCTCTAATCCAATGTAATAAGGTTCAACGGGGCGTGCTAATAACCCGTTTGCACGTAACGCTGTTAGAGATAATTGACAAAGCTGTGAGACGCAGTCGCCGCTCAAGCCGCTTCAATAATTGAGCGAGCGCGATCAACCTCTAGCCGCGCTGCAATTTGCATCTGATTCATATTTAACCAGCTGTGTTGAGACACGCTCGCTGGCTAATATACCCATTGGCGGGCGGGATGAGGCTCCGTCTTCTCGCGTGAACCTGCCTCGATAGTCTTTATACAAGCACCACCTTGATACTGATCATCATCATCATCGTCAGCCTACAAACCTCCACTGCTGGACATAGGCCTTCCTCAGTGACATTTTTTAATTTGGGGGGACTTCCCTTAGTCACTACGCTTAGTGGTAGGTTTTATTTGTGCACGCTGCTGCCTGTATCCTGATATTCTCTTTGTCAACTTCTACGAAATCCACGCGGCGAAATGAGATGGTCCTATTACAAATTCTGAAACCATCGGGACATAAAGATCATATTAATCACAAAAGGTGCAAAACACCACATTGTCATGTTTTCAATAACAATAAAAGCATCCAAAATTGTTTTATTATTCACCTTTGTAAAACTGCTTTTTATGTTTCTAGCAAGCGAATCAATAATTGCAGCCAATCAAACCACCTCTATACCATAATTCAATAAACATGTTCATATATAGATCTAATTTACCCTAATTCAATATTATAACCATACGTGAAGCTCAAATACCACAGACCGATGACGGGCAGCAGCGTCACCGGAGCGAGAAGCTACGCCCTGCGATCGCCAACCCGCCCGCCCAGCGTGGCGATTATGGGTATATCCTCCAGGTGTTTGCCCTAAGTGGCGAGCAACTGGAGAGGCCTATGTCCATCAGTGGACTGCAATAGGCTGATGATGATGATGAAGCTCAAATAGACGGCGCTAATAACACGTTTGCGCCTAACACGCCTAACTCAGTGAGCTAAACGACAAAGCCGGCGCGGCGCAGTCATCGCTCAAGCCGCTTCAATAATTGAGCGAACGCGACCATCCTTTCCTAGCCGCGCTGCAATTTGTATCTGATCCATATTTAACCAAATGTGTTAAGATACGCTCGCTGGCTAATATACCCATTGATGGAAGAGGAAGGTGAAGTCTACGACGCCGTTTTATTAGAAAAAAAATATACTATTTTTTTTGTTCTTAAACGGGATTGCATTAAACACTCTTACGCCGTATCAGAATGGGAAAGCATATCTAGCATTATCCTCCGCAGCAAGCAAGGAGCGATACGAATAGGGCAGAAGCATTATGGCCTCGCCCCTGCCAGCCCCGCCAGCCGCAGATGACAAAGCGATCGGCACAACTGATCCGAGGAGGGCATTATACTCCTAAAATTACTACTTCCAAAGCAGGCTACTCTCATAAGCAATCATTGTAGAGTCTATCCAACCTCAACAAATTGAATAAATGTGTTCATTATGTTGATCTAATTACCCTAATTCAATATTATAACCATTCGTGAAGCTCAAATAGACAGCGCTAATAACACGTTTGCACCTAACACACTCAGTGAGCTAAACGACAAAGCCGGCGCGGCGCAGTCATCGCTCAAGCCGCTTCAATAATTGAGCGAACGCGACCATCCTTTCCTAGCCGCGCTGCAATTTGCATCTGATCCATATTTAATCGACTGTATTATGAGACGTGTAGTCTAGATGAAGTGGCCGTTAAGCACTTAAGTGAACACACGCTTAGCAGTGTCTGAATTGGAATCGTCATGTGAAATATGAGACGTCAGTATTAGTTCGTCTGGTACCTAAATGCTGACTCATATCTTTCTCTCTCTGTCTACAACTACACGTATACAAAAAGAAACGAAGGTTTTTCTCCTAATACCTTGGAGATTAAGATCCAACAAGCTAGTCGTCAAAAGTCTGTGTTCTCGATTTGACGGGGGTGGCTTACAAAACAATGAAAACCTAAAACACACTCTGAATAATAAAACAGTATATGAAAATTTCGTGCCTTTCAAGTAAAAATTGTTGAAGGTAATAAAAGATAATTTATATTTAGGGTTCGTACAGTTAATTTATTCCATTTTAATAAAAATACATCAAATTATAACTTTCATAAAAAAATACAGTGTCTTTGTGTCAATGAAAAATAATTAAGTAAACATTTACTTCATTGCAGTTTTTGTAGCCTCCTAAGAAAAATATTAGTGTCTCTCTTTTCCATTCCCCCGTATTTGTATAAAAAGAAACTACAAACCGACCAAGTCTATATTTAAAGTAGTGGCTTGCCTCCTTGCAAAGGCATCGTGATAAACTGGGGAAGTCTTATGACCTCGGTCTCTGGAGATTTTAGCTATAAAATGTTGGGCGAACCCGTACAAACAAAACTGGGTTATATGTTTACCGTTTCCTATTCCAGTATTCTGACAGAATGAACGACTTGCGGGTTATGCATGATTGTTTTTATGAATATGTTAGGATGGATGGCATGTATGTAGGCTTAGTAGGGTCTATAATATTGTTGTACTTGTACCTTATTTAAGACTAGGATAGTTTGTCTTCAAAGTACTAATCATGTTCAACAATCCTTGCATGATCATCGAACTAGCCAGTGCTGAAATATGCAAGCCCCAAGAGCCAGCACGGTAACGATACTTAATTTAGTTGTGATAGTGTGTGTGAAAGCTTAAAAATACTTCATCTTGAAATCTTAGTTTTGTTTAATGCATAATTTAATTAAAGACAAAAACTGTTTCCTTTTGGTATTACTGTCAGTCCATGCTAACCCAGTATAAAACTACTGCAGTAGTGTTGGCAATAAGATAAAAGACAAATGGCATGGCTCAAAAAGAATGAAACTTAAATCTGAAAGTAAAGAGCAGGCTTTGATAGACAGATTGAAAGTAAATACGAAATAAATCATTAATCACATTACATACCAATTTTGTTCTTGGTGACTTTATTATTGCAACCTAACTCAGTGATGATGTAATCTTAGGAGACCGTTTAATTATGTTCAACGATAAAACGTATACAATACCTAACATTTTCTTCAGATCCATTTTATTTGTCGGGAATCCAACGGATGCTTAAAACCAAAATACCTTCAAATCCGGAGAATTTCTGCTGCGAATGCTTTGAATGGCATGCTAAGCCTTTGATCCCGGATACTTTTGCTAGATTGCAATCGTTAAATAAACCAGATGTTTCTGTCCATAACAAACCGTTAAATTTTGTTGTCAAAGAAATCCGAAAATTAGAGATTAAACATTGAACGCATCTAATATTAATCATGGAAACGATTTGAAAAGACGATTATCGTTTCGTGTATTTCGGAATCCCTGCTTTTTATCGTTTTTGTAGATTGCAATATCTAATGTAGCTATTGCTGCTTGCTAAGTTGGCGTTATGAGACGAACTGTTGCGTTGTTATTATTTTGTCGTCGTCATTACTGTCATTGTGGTATTTGGTGGTCTAGATATTCTGTATTAGGAAAACAATTCCTAATGTTTTTATACAACGGCTAATATTGTTTCAGACATTAGCTAAGTCAAATGTTAGTAACTGTGTGTCGCGACAAAGGATGATTTACTTAGAACATTTCCATATCTTTCTTTCTCAACATGTCTACATTATCTATTTTTATCACAGCAATATTTTTTCCAATACTACATGTAAAAACCAGCAGCTTATCTTCATGGTAACGCCATAAAACTCCGCGATGCAAATGTGCACAAAACCCCGTACAGAGCAATATTAAATCATAACCCCGCTCCAATATCAGGGGAATGCCTTACGAATATTACTATTCATATCATCGGCGGCGCCGTAAAAAGTGAGTACGGCAGTAAAGACGATAGTTTTACGGGCGACGGCAGGTGGGGCCTCAATATCGCGAGCATTTGAATTTAAGACAACAGGGACCTTCCTTGTAAAGTTAATAAAGAATAAGGACGTGCGACTGTTTGGGTGCAAATGTTTTCTTGTAGGCATTCTGTTTCGACGGCATGTTAAAGAAGGGTTGGGAAAATAACTTTGAAGGTTTTACATCCAACATTATGCGATGTGCACAATTGATTTTGGTAACAATAAATGATATGATACAGGTCGTCATCATCATCATCATCAGCCTATACCAGTCCATTGCAGGAAATAGGTTCCAGCTGTTCGCTACTTTGGGAAAACATCCGGAGGCAAACGCTTATAAAAGCTACGCTGGACAGGCGTGTTGGCAATCGTAGTTGGCCTGCCACTAGTCGGTTACCAGAGCCTCGTTTGTTATTCAGTAGGATGTAATGCGGGAAGGTGAACATGGCTTGGAGCGAAAAAATGATAGGTTGCTCCCTTCCATCCCTGATAGACGTTTATGGTATCTAAATTTCAATTAATAATCGGCTCGCATGTAGGATACACGCCTACCAATTTCCCTAGCAACCTTTCACTAATCCAGCTTTTCATTACGTAAAATTTCAGCTAGATTATAGTTAAACTGATTATCGCGTTAGCAACGTGCAGTTTAAACAACAACCGTGTTTATGTTTACCCGCCCCGTCAATATAGACAAAGTTATTTCGTGTTCAAAGGTATTCCAGGCTCGCACGTTTAGCCAATATCGAATTTATCAAATCCCCTATGTGCTCGTTTTACATACAAATCGGATTACATACACTCAATCTCAATCCTGTTGACTGGTGGACGATTTAGAAATCCGACTTCGGGACTGACCGGATCTCTTTGTTAGAGCGTTGGATTGGCGTTGGTGTATACTTTACGTGTATCAAGCGATATTGAGAAAACGTTCGCACGTGAGAATTGGACATTGTGATTTATGAAGTGGTAATAGTACATTTATTTCATATTATTGCTTAGAATACAACTAGATTTATTTCTTAACTTTCTCAATATCAACCTTTACTATTCAATGGATATTATTACCATATTCAGGTGCGACAACTTTGCTATGGACTCTGGGATGGATTCATGGATCTCATATTTTGGGTTATCTAAAGTAAAACTAAGGGAATGGGTAACAGCGTTTACCTGTACTACAAGTATGTTATGCATGTACCTATAACGTGTTGAATCACTCTATGTTAAAATCATATCAAAATCCATTGCGTAGTTTATCTAAGCATAGGTACTCGTACATAGGGACTAAAAGACAGCGGGAACGCGACTTGTTTCATAATTTCTGTAGTGATAAACTAATATAGTTTTCATGCTAATGTCAAATTTTGTAAATAAATGTGAACCATTAAGCCGGGTCAAGATCATGCGAAGAGGGTGAGCTGAACCATCGATCCGATATTAAACCGGAATATGGCAATAAATAAGAATTTACTGCCGGTTTCAGCAATATATAAATTGGATAAAGATATTTGAAATCGGTACAGGAGAATTTCTCACTGGATGAAGTTAAATTGGAAGCACGTCGGGGTTCCAGTTGTGCTAAATACTATTTTGTTATATTGGCTTGGTTTGCGGTTTTGAATTTGAATCTTCGGCAGAATTTCGAATAGGATTGGAATAGTCAGTTGTAGTTTAATCAACTAGTTGTTAGCTAGTGGTCTGAAGTTGTAGATAGATAGATTCTTTATTTATGCTCTATCCAATGGTTGTCTGGAAGCTTTTGTGACATCTTAAGGTACCACAATGTTGATAATGAAATCATATTTAATACACTGCCTGATCAACAATACCTAATGTAATAATTAGCGCTGGAAGCTTTATTTGCTAATCATCATAATCAGCCTTCCTCAGTTGTTCGCCACTTTGGGCAAACACCTGGAGGCTTCACCTATAATCGGCGTGCTGCACTGGGCAGGCGAGTTGGCAATCGCAGCGCGTAATTTATAGTTCCGGTGACGCTGCTGCCCGTCATCGGCCTGTAGTAGTGTAGCTACACTTTTAATCGTGATGGTTATACCGCCATCAGTCGGTTGCCAGAGCCTCGTCTGTTACTCAATAGGATGCACCACGCGCAGGTGAGGGTGGCTTACATCCTTAGCATTTATTTGCTACAGTGTTTTATTATCTATAAACGATATATGTACGATTGTACGTTGTTTGATTTCTTTAATAAAATAAATACTACTTCAATGGTAAATACTTTACATAATGAGTCACAAAAGTTATCAAATACTACCTACTTAGTAGTTAACATACAATTATTAGTAATTTAAATTCTACAACTAATACAGTTAAATAACGACTTCTAAATTTTCTTGTACAACAATATACTGAACTTGGACCTTCTCTCTTTAAGTATAAAGATCAATACGGCACTTGTAAAACGTGCCGTTGCTTTACGAACAGTAGTTGAGATCAATAAAATAAATGTTTTTGATAATGTCCGGCCGTACAGCAATACAGTGTAATTTGTATATTGCATCCGATTAATTCCCGATTCTAATCTAGTGAGGCCGCGCGGGTCGGGCACGAGTCTGTCACACAGGGGAGAATATTTGGTCCGGGCACGCTTCTCTTGTCTGTGTTGTTTCCTTATTTAGAATAGGAGCCTGATCTCATTTTGTGGGTGTCGTAGAGACGACTAAGGGAATATCAGAAAAAGGGTAGCAGGATTTACAAAATAAAACCTTTTGCGGTCATCAACCCAGCTGCTAGGCGTGGTGTCCGCGGTAGGTCTTGTCCCATTATGAAGGCAAATCCCCCAAATGACAATTGTCATTGTGGGAGGCCTATGTCCAGCTCTAAACGATTGCAGGCTTATGATGATGTACGAATTCCCTCTAAAGCTGCATAGACGAAAATTTGGCAATAAGATCGCCTAAACTGTACTACATTAATTCAGTAATGTAATTATTGTCCTGTAAATTATTTTAATTTTGTGCATTAAATAATGTCTTCTCATTATAATCTTACTTCCGTATCCGTACATTATTGATACAAAAGTAATGTAGCATGTCCGGAAATATTTCTAACTCGTATGTTTTCATCCTTTAACCAACAATTAAGACCAGATATTATCTTCGGCGGGTCATATTACATAGTTCTAGTTTAATTATATGCTATTAATTTATTAGTATGTTGTAGTACAATATTCGTATAATAAGAGCAATAGCTATATAATTTAACGAGGAACACCCAATGAGATTTCAAAGTGGGTTTAATCAGTGTTCATCTATGTCTGTGTAATATTGAAAAAGATGGCGAACCAGTTTTTACATTTTGTTGCAACAATTTACATATTAATTATTTAGTAAATTAGTATCGCGAGAGCCGTTTTGGAATATTTTCCGTGCGGTGACGGAAAATAATACAAATAACTGGCCCATTACTTCTCATGGGTGAAAGAATAGTCGACTATGAAGTTTCTTAAGATTTGAGCTTTCGTTTGGCTGGCGATCATACTAAAATCGGCGAAGTACCGAAACAGAGCTTTTATACTATGTTGACTATTTTTCTAGGACTATACTATATACGCGCACTTTTTTTTTCTGAAGGAATAGGGGTCAGCCGAGAGCGAGCGGTTCACCTGATGGTAAGTGATAACCGCCGCCCATGTACATCTGCAACATCACACATGGCAACCGAAATGTATTGTTTGTCGGTTCTTTATGCCATAATAGACATTGTCTCCATTAATACACTATCAGTCCCTTTATCTCGTCAAACATTTCTGATCGAGGCAAAAAATTCCTATAATCCGTTAGCATTTTTCTCGGGCCAGCAACATTCTTTTAACAATATCTAGAGAGTGGCTCGCATTTTCCTTTTCAATTCTTTATTACCCCGCCTAATGTACGCCCGGCTGAGTGGTTGTTATTCTTACTGCTGTTTATTTTAACCATTCTCAGTCTGGGTTTGTTTAAAAAATAAACAAGGGCAGCCATTTTGTTGGGTGCAGTCGAAAAACAGGGCGATTGTTGATATTATTGATTTTATGTAAAACTGTTGAAAATAACATTAAATTACTAGCAACTCGAACGCAACGCGAACGGCTAAAATATGGAATTCTCTGCCAGCTGACGTCTTTCCTGAGTGTTACAACTTGGAGGTTTTTAAGGCTAGAGTGAATAGGCTATATCTAAGTAAGCATGCTCCATCCTAGACCACATCATCACTTAACATCAGGTGCGATTGTAGTCAAATGCTTTCTTAGAACTAAATAAAAAAAAACCTCCTTTTGCTTGGGTTATTTAGAATGACACATTAGAAGCCTTTAAAATTATCACTGCTTCTTTAATTTATTATGCATGTTTATACCTTCCTCTCGAATTACCTATGTATCTAGTAAAATGTCGCGACAGTATATGTCTATCCGTTATAGTTAAGCAAAAATCTTAAATATCCGACGCAAAGCGAGGGCGGGTCGATAGTTTAAAATGAACCGTATTGAAATCCGTTGCGTAGTTTTATGAATATAAGCATGCCTAAAAGGGCAGTCAGACAGACCAACGCTACTGAGATTAGATTTATATAATTTTGTTAGTGATTTAATGTAGAAAAGAACAATTCATTGAGTTGGTTGTTGTCGTATTTATTTAGTTACCTACAAACATCACAGTGGTAAGTATAATAACATTAATAATACACATATCAATTTACACAAACATTAATAAAGTGCGAAATAAATTACCGTATCCCTACAAACTCGAGTAAAAATTAAACAAAAACATCTGTCTTTCTTATTCCTTACCAATTTTCAAGTGCTCCTTTTTCTGTCGTTTCGCGCAACGAAATTCAAAAACAGCAGTAACAAAGAGGATTAAGGAGGTACTGATAAGCGTCAGCCCGCCACGCCTGCGAGGGGTAATCTAGTAAAAAACATCCGAAGAGTAACTCAAGATCCGAAAAAATGGTTCCGTGAGGTATTTATTTATATTATGTGCTGTTGTCTTGGTTGGAGGAGCTCGGTGTCGCCGCGGTCTTGTTCGCTTACCAATGATCGCAACGTTGTGCAACCATTGGTGCGGTCAATCCGATGATAGGTGACCAAAATTTGACACCGATTTCCTCCGTGCTTCGGAAGGCACGTTAAGCTGTTGGTCCCGGGTGCTATCTTTACTAACTCAGATAGCAGTCGTCACATCATATCAGAGATGATAATAACTCTGACGCCTAACTGGGAGTGGGTATAGCTTACCCTAAGTGTTGCGGAGGTCTGATGGCAGTCGCTCTGTGTAAAAGCTTAGCCCTCGCCAAATCTCTCAGTTTGGGAAGCCGACCCTGAGACAATCGGGAAAAAGGTTAGGATGATGATGATGTGCTGTTGTCTTGATTATTCGGCCACTGTGACAAAAGTCCAAGACAAGTAAGGTTCGCAGGATATATACTATAAAATTCACAAGAACGCTAAGATAGAGATAAACAGACATGCACTCTTTGTTTATTCACCTGGCATCTAAGGGAATATCAGCAAATGGGTTATGTACACCAGTGAACAAACATCTATACCAACCTCATACATTTCATTTATCTTCTTCCTTTCTTAGCATTTAAGTTGTTTGTATGCCTGCTTTCTGGAAGCGTTTTAGATGCGGCGTCTCCAATCGGCGATCCAAGTCGGCCTGCCGTCTTTCTGATATCGTCCGACCATCTAGCTGCTGGTCTGCCCACACTTCGACGTCCTTCTCGAGGTAGCCAGTTTAGAAATGCTTACACGCATATAAAATGATCGATTGTGAATTCACCTCAACTTAATCAATACAACAACACGAAATCCATCCCCTTCGGCTATATAAAGCAAAAGCAAAACCACTCTTAAATGACAAGCGACACGGTTAAAATAGATTTACACGTTACGTCCATACGATTGTTCATTGTACCTTTGACTAACGGCCCTGAAATGTGTGCCTCTTCTATAAATACGAGTATATTACAACATGTTTATATGGACTTTCGGTAGGTCTGTGATTTTAACTTGCCTAACGTAGAATTATGAGAATTCTATATAAACACAAACTGTGGAATGCTTTGTCGCCAGCGGTGTTTCCCAGACCGATACGACCTTCATATCTTCAAGAAAAGAGCGTACCTCTTTCTTAAAGGCCGGCAGCGCAGCTGTAACTCCTTATGTTGCAGATGTACATGGGCGGCGGTTATCACTTACCATCAGGTGAGCCGTCTGCTCGTCTGCCCCCTATTTCATAAAAAAAACACATGTTGTATAGTGTAAAAACATTCTGAATAAAATATAACCATGTAGAGCAGCCATTAAACAAATGAAAAGTGTCTAAAAACAAAAACGGGTTCGTCGATTCCCAGAAAACTATTTGCCCACGCGCAAAAATAAGAGCTTTGTTTTAACGCCTTTCCCAAACTTCAATATCAAATAGTTTCCAAGAAAAACGGTTGGGTGAGTGATTTTTAAAAGGGTCATCGGTTTTTCGTCCGCGCCGCACAACCCTGAAAACGGGCAACTCTCATAACTAATTTAAACTTAATTCAGTTATCCGAGGTTGGTCCGCTATGTTAATTTTCGAGGAACTCTGTAAGATTACAGCTTATTTCACTATTAAAGGACATTGCCTTTAATGGTTTTGAGGTCTGTTTGGACGCAGATAATCTAGGAACAGCTGGGAATTGCGGTCAGGTACGATAATGGGTGGGTCTCGAGTTTCTTGTTTCGTATTTCGGCCGTGATAATAGAGACGGCAGTGAAGTTTGTTTCTAATTTAGATGGAGGGGATTATAATTAACAGGAGCGCCAGACGGTGCGCAACGGCTATCTGGCTTATTGGTTTTAATAATGGACATAACGAAACACAGGTACGCTAACTAAGTTCGTTGTAATTCAAGTTAAATCGTTTGTAATATTGCATAATAAATAAATAAATATCAGACAACATCACATACATTGCTCTAATCCGAAAGTAAGTAGCTTTTAAGCAGTTGTGTTATGGGTATCGGAACAACGAAGGTAACACAAATATATACTTAAATACAAATAAGAACACCCAGACACGGAACAAATACAAGTGTTCATTACACGATTGTTTGTCCCGGGTGGGAATCGAACCCAGGAACCTTGGTTCAGAAGGCAGGGGGACTACCAATTAAGCCACCAAGCCCGTCATAAACATTTATTTTAATTTCATTGGTGTATTATTGATTAATCATCGCCTTTCATAGTCCATTGCTGGACATAGGCAGAGGCCTATGTCCAGCGTTGTAGAGACAACGGTTCGCCACTTTGATCGCCTCTACAGTGGTTCGCACTTTAATGGCTTCTCGCATCCGCATTTGCCAGCCATCTTGGGCAAACCACCAGCTTACTCGTACCAGCGGTATCCTGCAGTACGAGTTAAGCGGTATGCACTTCTTCATCCCAACGGTAGTCTTTTCTATGGTTTAATATAACCCTTAATATGGTCAGACCACTGGGGCAAAAGCGAAAAGAGCACAACAATAAAACATCATCCATTTATAGGTGTTAATAGCCGAATGAGGTGCTTTAAGCAATGCTTTTTAGAATTTAAAGATAATTTGGAAAATTTAAATAAAAGGCCGGTGGAGATTAGATGATGTTTAATAATAGTCAGCTAAATAGCCAAGACAAAAAGCAAAGACGATAGATAAAACAGATAGAAAGAAGGCTTGTATACAAATGTATGTGAGTTCAGCACAATAGGTATTAATTTTTACACGCTACAGTTAATTAAAAATCAAAACATCACTAACGCTTTACAGAATAAACAAAAATGGCCGCCGTTAATTCGCGTAATCCAATCGAAGGTTTACATATTGACAAACAATAAATGTGAGTTCCGAAGCGGAATGTGCGAGAATATCGCCGACAACAAAACGGTCCGACAGAAGCTGATATTGCTAACGTGACCCGCGGCCGATTCGCTGCGCCCAATAACACTGACCAGTGACACCTGGCCCCTAGATGTGATTTATTTAAATTAAATAATATATATTTGAAGCCGGGATGTAAGGGAGTGACCTATCACCTTTTCACTCCAAGCCATCCTCACCTGCCCGTGGTGCATCCTGCCGAACAACAAACGAGGCTCTGGCAAACGACTGGTGGCGGTAAAACCATCACGATAGAAGGCGTAGCTAGATATCACAGGCCGATGACGGGCAGCAGCGTCACCGGAGCAAGAAGCTACGCCCTGCGATCGCCAACCCGCCTGCCCAGCATGGCGATTATGGGTATATCCTCCAGATGTTTGCCCTAGGTGGCGAACAACTGGAGAGGCCTATGTCCAGCAGTGGACTGTAATAGGCTGATGATGATGATGATTTGAAGCCTTTTAAACACTTTTACTAAAACATAAAAGCGATGTGTGCTGACTTGCTCGACGGCTCATTTGGTAGTGACCTCTGCCTTCTGAGCCAAGGGTCGTGGGTTCGATTCCCGCACAGTACAAACATTTGTGTTCATTACCATGTCTGTTTGTATTGATCTGGGTGTTTCCTATGAATAATGTGTATTTATTTACAAAAGAAAAAGTATCCGCCATAGGACCGCCTATATTGTGCAACAGATGTCTATTATACCTAGTTTTAAGTCAATTGTATGGTATGCAATAAAGTATCTATCTATCAAGATGGGAAATTGGTTCAAACTACTGGATAAACGGAGATTATACTCCAACAAAGATATCGAACATCGATACGCCTGAGGATAACAAACAAAAGAGCTTCTATAAATAAGCGATAGACGTGAAATATTAAACAATGCAAACTCAGATACTATTGCGGGAGGCCTATTTTGGGAAAGTTTCGCTTTAGTAGTACGTAGCGGCAGCCACAATAAAAACGAATGTCATTTCCATCCCCCTAGTTCCGTTTCGCGCAAATGATTTTTATTTCACATCGAAAATACGGTATCCCGAATAAATCATTCGGTTGCGACGCTCTCGCGTCAAAAACGTCGTTGCGAGAACATTATGTGAGGCGTACACTCGGACCTGTATTGAATATTTAATTCAAAATGGAAATGGCAAAGGAGAAATAAAAGTGTACGTTTAATTAATGCTTTTATAGTTGCTTTAAATTTTAAATACAGATACGAATAGACATACTATTTTAAAGTGAAACAAATTAATAATGAGATTCACGTATTGTAATACACGATGAAAATGAATTAGGGCATAGCAAAAAGAGAGGTAGGGCATAGAGAATCCTCGCTCGAATTGAGCTGCCCGTCCGGGGAAGGACCTCCACCCTATAGAATACCGCAGCCAAATGACCTCCGGGTCGTGTTTCTGCTGGTGAGTAGGGTTGGGCCGGCATGGCAGTGGCAACTGACAGGTAACTGACCAGTTACTTGCTAGTTGTCACAGCGACTTGGGCTTCTATTTCGCTTTCCATCAGGCGTAGGGAAGCCACTATGTCGAGCTACTATTAAGAAAAATATGTTTAGGTTTTAACGATTGTTCTCTATAGCAACTACCTTTCGAATCCAATGATTCTGCTTTATTTGTATTGAAGATTTGTAAATAACTTGAATCAAGCTGTTTTCACTAATTTCAATAATTCAGCCTTTGGTGATTCAATAATCCCATAAATAGTAACTGACACAGTTTGCCTGGCGGCAAAATATGCCGCGACAATATGTCATAATTTGACATTTCAAAAATAAGTGCTATTTAAATGTCAATGCTATTAGCTATTATCAACATTAACTGACGCGTCGAGATATAAATCTGTCAATATTTCTAGTTATTCTCGTCCTGTTCATTAATGTTCACTATTGTGTTCATAAGAGCAATATATTGTAAGCTTTTGTTTGCATTAACCAGTAAAGTTCGCTATAAATTTTCGTCAAAAATTTGTTCAGAGACTTTAAGACGAACAATGTTAAGCTTCCTGGACTATCATTTTCTTTAGCAGCTCTTGAAAAGTGATGGACTACTTCTGGCCTTTTTTTTTATAGTAGCTCGACATAATGGCTTCCCTACTTCTGGAAGAGAAGCCCAAGTCGCTGTGACAACGGGCAAGTAACTGGTCAGTTACCTGTCAGTTGCCACCGCCATGCCGGCCCAACCTCCACCCTCTACGAGCTCCGGAAACCCTACTTACCGGCAGGAACACGACCCGGAGGTCATTTGGCTGCGGTATTCTATAGGGTGGAGGTCCTTAACCGGAAGGGCAGCTCAATTCGAGCGAAAATTCGCTATGCACTACCTCTCTCTTTTATGATAATCATTCAATACTGACGCTCGTCATGTTGATTAATATAATAATTTGTACATCGATTTTGACACTTTTGATACTGACTATACTAAGTTACTTCTTAAATAGCTACGAACACCCACACACGGAACAAACGCAAATGTTCATCAGACAAATGTTTGTTCCGGTTGGGGATCGAACCCGAATCAATAAGAAACCTTATGAGGTTTGTTATGACAAAATCTTAGTTAAGATTTTGATTCCACAAGCTCCGTTCAAAATATCCAGTTCGCTAACGCAATCACGCTTACGTCATGTGCATACAAACTTAAACAGGTCAAGCTTTAGACGGTCGAGTGTACCCCAAGGTTTATGCTGAGATCTGAAGCGTGCGTTTCATTGGCTGGTAATGAGATTCTGGCATAATACTACCGTGAAATATGGCGAGTAGGGTTGAGAAGCACTCAGTGAATATTTTAGGTGGCTCACTACGGCTGAGTTCTCAAAATTGAATGGCTCTTTTAAGAAAAGGTTTTGAAGAGTTAAATTAAAGGGAGTTTGTTTTATTTAATTTGGGAAGTTTGGGGTCAAAAGGGCCGGGTATGGTGTCGTGGGTTGACTGCTAAAAGGCGATACGAAAGGCATGAGTATGAAATGTTATTTATAACTGTAGAAGAATTTTTGAATGTACGAGTAATTGTTGTGTTAATAGTAAGTTAATATTTAAAGGTAAACCATTGGCGTGTTATTTACCCGACTGCCAAAGAGGGAAGGTAATGTTGTTGGAGTGTATGTAAGTATGTATGTATGTCTGTTCCTTTGTGACCTCCTGTAGCCTAAACGGCTTGATGGATTTTGATGTATGAGGTATCGTTAGATTTGTCTTGATTACGGGAGTGTCATAGGATACATTTTATCCTAAAAGTCCCACGGGATAAAGACATGCAGTGTGCAGTCGGGTATTTTGTTTTTAAGCAAACCGCTTTTTTTTTTACACATAAAGTTCTCCTTTTTAATTATCTTCTTTTTGCCTAGTTTTAAGTTAAATGTTTGGTATGCAATAAACTTCCAACGATTCTTTTAAATTAGCTTTCAGCTGCAACTTTTCGAAATGCATACGACTTAGGGACCTTCAAAGAGCGAGCCTACAAATTCCTCAAGGACCGGCAACGCACCTGTGACTCCCTTGTTGTAACAGTGTCTATCGGCTGAAGTGATCCCTTACCATTAGGAAATATGAAACTTTTATTACCACAAGGACAACAACACATCGACAAAACATAATAGAAAAATACAAAAGAAAAAAAAAGAATAACAATAAAACAACCAAAAAGTACACAAAGCCAAAGACCGGAAAGTGCGTTGTTGCGACGTCCAGAGTAAAAGGGCCTCACTCAGCATAATAGCCCTGGCCCGCGCTGGTGCAACGGCGCTGATTTTCCATTAGGCCACATAGGCCCGTTTGCCCCCTATTTAAACAAAAAGCAGTATCTATTTACCTATTTAAACAAAACTATTTAAACAAAAAGCATCTTTTGATAACAAATAGTCCAGGAAGCTTAACATTGTTCGTCTTAAAGTCTCTGAACAAATTTTTGACGAAAATTTATAGCGAACTTTACTGGTTAATGCAAACAAAAGCTTACAATATATTGCTCTTATGAACACAATAGTGAACATTAATGAACAGGACGAGAATAACTAGAAATATTGACAGATTTATATCTCGACGCGTCAGTTAATGTTGATAATAGCTAATAGCATTGACATTTAAATAGCACTTATTTTTGAAATGTCAAATTATGACATATTGTCGCGGCATATTTTGCCGCCAGGCAAACTGTGTCAGTTACTATTTATGGGATTATTGAATCACCAAAGGCTGAATTATTGAAATTAGTGAAAACAGCTTGATTCAAGTTATTTACAAATCTTCAATACAAATAAAGCAGAATCATTGGATTCGAAAGGTAGTTGCTATAGAGAACAATCGTTAAAACCTAAACATATTTTTCTTAATAGTAGCTCGACATAGTGGCTTCCCTACGCCTGATGGAAAGCGAAATAGAAGCCCAAGTCGCTGTGACAACTAGCAAGTAACTGGTCAGTTACCTGTCAGTTGCCACTGCCATGCCGGCCCAACCCTACTCACCAGCAGAAACACGACCCGGAGGTCATTTGGCTGCGGTATTCTATAGGGTGGAGGTCCTTCCCCGGACGGGCAGCTCAATTCGAGCGAGGATTCTCTATGCCCTACCTCTCTTTTTGCTATGCCCTAATTCATTTTCATCGTGTATTACAATACGTGAATCTCATTATTAATTTGTTTCACTTTAAAAATAGTATGTCTATTCGTATCTGTATTTAAAATTTAAAGCAACTATAAAAGCATTAATTAAACGTACACTTTTATTTCTCCTTTGCCATTTCCATTTTGAATTAAATATTCAATACAGGTCCGAGTGTACGCCTCACATAATGTTCTCGCAACGACGTTTTTGACGCGAGAGCGTCGCAACCGAATGATTTATTCGGGATACCGTATTTTCGATGTGAAATAAAAATCATTTGCGCGAAACGGAACTAGGGGGATGGAAATGACATTCGTTTTTATTGTGGCTGCCGCTACGTACTACTAAAGCGAAACTTTCCCAAAATAGGCCCCTCTACAAATGAAACGAAAAAAATACAATGAAAAATACATAAACTTCTTGCCACGTACACTCAGGCTTTGGAATGAGCTCTCCGCCGAGGCTCACCCCCGAGACTACAGTATGGGGTCCTTCAAAAAGTTTGTGAAGAAGTTTTTAAAGGGTACCCCTGTGGTGCCCCTGGTGTCGCAGGTGTCATAGGCTGCGGTAACCGCTTAACGTCAGGCGGGCCGTAGCTAGGCTTGTTTGCCACCCCAGTGGTATAAAAAAAATGAAAAAATAAAAAACATCAAGAGATAGCGTGTATTTATGGTGATAAGGTATCATAAACCTGCAAACATTCACTGCTGGACTTCCCCCTATGTCAATTGTAAGTTGAGGGATCTGCCTTAGTAACCACGTTTGGCAGGCGGGTTGGTGATCGCAGATAGGCTACATTTGTACCCAGCTAAACGCTGCTGACCGTTTCCTGATAATCCCTTAGTTGTCTTCTTTAAAATCCACGGAATGAGATCCCCATCTCCAGTTCTTATTCCAAACCCGGAAACCACATACACAAATCCATTTATCAGACACTAAAACCTCCTTTGACCATCATTTCCAATCGAGCTCGTATATCGCACCACAGATTTTCCCATATCGTTTACTTTGAACGAGCACCTTTGTGGAGCAATTGAATTAAATAAATAAATAGAACACCGTCGGCTGACTAATGAAAGGCTGACAGTGAAAAGGAGGGTGCGCTGAGAAGGCTGAATGTGTCGGCATTTTCGGAAAAACAAAAAGAACTAATTTTAACATTAATAAAGAATGGGACGTAAAAGGTACGGGTACCTTGAAGAATTGCTTTTGAATCCGATTCGGGGTGGTTCGATTTATGTGGTCTAATTAACTTAGTAACTTATGTATACACGGCCATACATCAAGTTGGCCTATCTGTCAACATTTTCTAGATAGATTAACTCTATACATTGGACAATAAGTTTAAAAATATTCTAAGTTCTATAAGTTTTCGCTTGACCGCAGTCCGCATAATGTTGAGCGATATTTAAGTCTTCATAGACTTCCGATCCGGTCCGGCTGAGATCCGGTTTTTGCTGGATGCGCGACCTCAATTTGAGATCTGAGGATGAATGTGTGAGGTGGATGGATGCAAGTACAATAAAGACGATTTCTAGGCACGACACAAATATGTGTACATTAGTTAGTAGGAATGCTGCCTATAACAAAACGAACACTAATAATTAACAATGCATTATTAACCCTGTACACAATGTGTTCCGCACTCGGCTCCAATCCCGCTACAGCGCGGCGCACGTCAGTCAACGTCCCCGGGCCGCAGACGCGCGATTCATTAGGCGACCGCATCGGTGTGGCGCGCTCGGCCGCGCCGCTCACCGGGGCAAGTAACTCGACGTACGGAGGTATACGTAACAGACGAGTAAAATCAACGTTCGTAAACTATGTAGTGTAGATACGAGTGTAATATGAATGAACCGGTCAATGTTCATACACAGATAATAAATAAATGCGCCAGATATCCCACCACCACACAGTAGGATTACCTACTCTGAAATGTACTACCGAAGCTTCGAGTCGTCTTGCAGGGGAAAATAAAGAAATAAATAAAAGGGCAATAACCTACATGGGGTCAATTTTTGATGACACTTAAATTCAATTAATAAATAAATGAAGTAGTAACGAACCTTTTCCTTTTTCGAAGTCGGTTAAAAAAATGGTTCGAGGCAGTCGCAGACCCGGATGATTGAACGAGACTGATGATAAATGTGTGAGATGGTACGTACGTCGCAGACGAGTTTAATCGGCGTTCGCTAGACTAAGACTGCGTAGAGTTGTATATAATATTAATGAATAGCAGAATCGGTCAAACAAACACGTATACTAATAAATAAATGTACCAAACAATTCACACCAGAGTTGAGAAGTTATTTTAACAATTCAAAACTAAGGCCACAGTCTTTTATTAGCCGCAAACTTTTTGTTGGAATCTTTGTGAATTGTTGATCCGGAATAAATCTGATGTGTGTCAAACCTCGAGGAAAGGTAGGGAAAAGACCTCGTGGTCGCAATCCAATCCGTTAGTCCCACCAGACCCGAAAAAGACCGTGAAGAGAAGATTTTTCGCAGGGGAGGCCACGACCTCGTTTGAGAGAAGTACGCCGCAAGGAGAAGACACCTCGACAAGTATTAGTTGTGGGTTATCTGAATGCCTTCGAGACGCCCCGAAACTTCGGTAACACACTTCGGAGTAAGCCTATGGTTTCAAGCTAAGAGTTTTCGCTTGTATGATAATTAAAAGCGTTGTCTATACTTGACCCTACGTCATTTAAAGTTATGTCTTTGTTGATTAAGGAAAACTTAATTCTAACGTTCGGTTTAACAAGAAGGCCGGAAGTTGGAAATGAGTCAGTGGGCCAGTCAAAAACACGCATATACACGATAATCGAAGCTATAAAATTTATTTAAAAACACTGTCACTTAGTCAACAAAAGATTACATCTTATTATGAACAGGGCACTTCCGTGGACGGATATGAAACAGGAATTTTGTGGAACATTCACATTTATCTGTGCCAATTAACAAAGATGGTACATTCTTTATTGGATAGCCGGAAGTTTGATTCTCATCAAGACGTGTTTTTATAAATGTTATTTTTAAAATCAGTAGCTACGTTTGTTTTTCTTTTGTTTATTTACGACAGCTCCCTATCTGTATTTTCAGTTGCTTTTTGAATGGTTGTTCAAACGGTATCAATAAGCCACTACGCTTTTACGTTGGGTATCCAACCATCATGTATTCTGTTTCAACGTCCGAAAATAATAACCTGATGGTGGAATAACTGATAAATGGATATTCTTTATTGTACAAAACAAATAAAATTTACATTTTAATATTTTTGTTGTATTGTTCATTGGAAAATTATTGTAGAAAAACCTTCGCCAATTTTTTTTGTAATATCTCTAGTTTTGTGGATTGTAGAATATCTATCTATCTAGGCAGCTTAGATAAAGAAATATTTTGCGCCTCCGTTCCCCGCCTCGAGGAAGACGATGACACCTGCCTTCGAGAGCAGTGGTCAGAGGCGTCGAGAAGCGCAAGGGGCCAGGTTCAAGAGGACACCACACCATAAGAGGTAGGGCATAGCAAATTTTCGCTCGAATTGAACTGCCCGTCTGGGGAAGAACCGCCATCCTATATAGAATATCGCAGCCAAATGGCCTCCGGGTCGTGTTTCCGGTGAGTAGGGTGTCTGAAGCTCGTGGGGGTTAGGGTTGGGCCGACAAGGCGATGATAACTGACAGGAAACTGACCAGTTACTTGCGCGCTTTGGATTTGAACTCGATAGAAGTAAGTACTTCTGAGTCCTTTGGCTGTACTATACCAATGAGGCAATCAACACAACAAAACACGCGGAAACAACACAATACGCGTTCCCCAGGATCCCCAGGCCCCATCCTCCTGGCTACAGCGGTACAAACCGCAACTAATTTCTCTAATTAAGTCCCGCTCCGACATATAAGTAATTCGGACAGTTTTTGCGGTCCCAATCTGTTTGGGGTCGGACCTTTGTCAAGGCGCGATTGCACGGCTGGGGATACAGATATCGTGAGGAGCTGTGTTCTAAACTGTGACCTTAACGGTTCTGTCTCATTGGAACTCTAGTCGTTAGCTATGTAGAAGATATTAAAGTGTGCAAAAACGAGCCTGCCCAGCGTGGCGATTATGGGTATATCCTCCAGATGTTTGCCCAAAGTGGCGAACAACTGCAGAGGCCTATGTCCAGCGGTGGACTGCAATAGGCTGATAATGATAATGAAACTCTTTGTTCCTTTAGTTCTTTACAGCACGACATAGACTTCCCTACGCCTGACGGAAAGCGTAAGAGAAACCCTAACCGCCGGCAAACAATGCAGCACTCAACCCACGAGCTCCGGAGACCCTACTCACCGGCAGAAACACGACTCGGAGGTCATTTGGCTGCGGTATTCTATAGGGTGGAGGTCCTTCCCCGGACTTTACAGAAATTTTTATCTGTATGTTTGATTGCGCATCACGCGAAAACTACTGCATGCAATTGAATGCAGTTTTCACCAATGTATTGCTGTATAGGTATAGATAGGTATTTTATGGAAGTACGTTATTTTTGAAACCCGATATCCACGCGTGCGACGCCGCCGGCACAGCTAGTTGCATAGGAAATAAAGAGCATTAGATCACTGCTATTTAGATACTTATATATGAAATAAACATAATATTATTATAGGTACACAGCAAAAACCCAATCCAACCCAAACAGACGGTACAAACATTCATCTCAAACTAATTCATCACTAAACTAATTTGGTCGTCAAATTTACTACGTTGCATTAGTTATAAATAAAAACAACTCAACACACGTTTCAATACCGATGTTAATCCCAATATTTACCGCATCGGGATCATACGTAAGCATCGTAATTTCCAAAACTGAATACCAATCGGTAATCCGGCCAAACATTAATTTTACATAATTGCAATAATAATTATGTAGTCCAATAGAATGGCTGGAATTTGGAATCTGCCATTAGCATAAACAAAATTTAGATGCAATATCAAACATACTGTATTACCTAGGCTACCTACATGTGCCTAACTTTTCTCTACTGAATCTAATATTAGAAAGAGGTAAGATTAGTATTTTTGCGTATGTGACTGACTAACCTTTTTTTTTTCAAATAAATTCATTTTATACATAGCAAACACCCAGACCTAATGAAACAGACTTGTTCCTGCTTGTATACTAGAGTGACGGTTTCAATTGACAGGATTGATTTGGTTGTCGCATAGACTTGGTTACTTTATATATTTCCATATATTTTTTTTATAGTATCTCGAAATAATGGCTTCCCTACGCCTGATGGAAAGCAAAAGTGAAGCCCAAGTCGCTGTGGCAACTGGCAAGTAATTGGTCAGTTACCTGTCAGTTGTCACCGCCATGCCGGCCCAACCCTAACCCCTACGAGCTCCGGAAACCCTACTTACCGGCAGAAACACGACCCGGAGGACATTTGGCTACGGTATTCTATAGGGTGGAGGTCCTTCCCCGGACGGGCAGCTCAATTCGAGCGAAGATTCGCTATGCCCTACCTCTCTCTATTTATTAATATAATGCCGTTGAGATGCAAATTCGTAAGCCATATAAAAGTAAATATACAATACAAAAAGAAATTACTTTTTTTCTTTTTATACAAAAGCAAAGAGTAGGTTAACCATTAAAGCTCAAGGATTAAACCTAGTAGCTATTCTGATTCCACTTACATTTCTGCTCAGCGAAAAGTCATCGTTTTAATAACCTGCAACAAAGGAGCACTGGATTAGATATTAAAGCAAAATATTGGTGCAATATAAGGACACTTGAGATAATTACTTGTTTTAGTACTTCTCTTAGTATCATTAAACTGGTGATATGAGTTTTGAATTGCTAATTTAGTTTTGTGCAAGCGTCAATGAGTGCCACTTGCGTTACTTTTATTGCTCGTACAATATGAAAAAAATCGTTCGTTCAATACAAATGATCGCCCCATCTGTTTCAGTGGGTGTCGTAAGAGAATCTTAAGCTAAGAAATGTCTCGAGTTTTCAGTTGCTTAGCTAGCGATCATCGTCTAATCGTGAAATGGCTTTGGTTGGGTTTCGAAATCAGTCGGGATGTAGCCAGAGCTCGTAAATATATACTGCTTTTTGTTTAAATAGATAAATGCTTAACAAATGATAAACGGGATAGGGGAACGGAGGCGCAAAATATTTCTTTATCTAAGCTGCCTAGATAGATAGATATTCTACAATCCACAAAACTAGAGATATTACAAAAAAAATTGGCGAAGGTTTTTCTACAATAATTTTCCAATGAACAATACAACAAAAATATTAAAATGTAAATTTTATTTGTTTTGTACAATAAAGAATATCCATTTATCAGTTATTCCACCATCAGGTTATTATTTTCGGACGTTGAAACAGAATACATGATGGTTGGATACCCAACGTAAAAGCGTAGTGGCTTATTGATACCGTTTGAACAACCATTCAAAAAGCAACTGAAAATACAGATAGGGAGCTGTCGTAAATAAACAAAAGAAAAACAAACGTAGCTACTGATTTTAAAAATAACATTTATAAAAACACGTCTTGATGAGAATCAAACTTCCGGCTATCCAATAAAGAATGTACCATCTTTGTTAATTGGCACAGATAAATGTGAATGTTCCACAAAATTCCTGTTTCATATCCGTCCACGGAAGTGCCCTGTTCATAATAAGATGTAATCTTTTGTTGACTAAGTGACAGTGTTTTTAAATAAATTTTATAGCTTCGATTATCGTGTATATGCGTGTTTTTGACTGGCCCACTGACTCATTTCCAACTTCCGGCCTTCTTGTTAAACCGAACGTTAGAATTAAGTTTTCCTTAATCAACAAAGACATAACTTTAAATGACGTAGGGTCAAGTATAGACAACGCTTTTAATTATCATACAAGCGAAAACTCTTAGCTTGAAACCATAGGCTTACTCCGAAGTGTGTTACCGAAGTTTCGGGGCGTCTCGAAGGCATTCAGATAACCCACAACTAATACTTGTCGAGGTGTCTTCTCCTTGCGGCGTACTTCTCTCAAACGAGGTCGTGGCCTCCCCTGCGAAAAATCTTCTCTTCACGGTCTTTTTCGGGTCTGGTGGGACTAACGGATTGGATTGCGACCACGAGGTCTTTTCCCTACCTTTCCTCGAGGTTTGACACACATCAGATTTATTCCGGATCAACAATTCACAAAGATTCCAACAAAAAGTTTGCGGCTAATAAAAGACTGTGGCCTTAGTTTTGAATTGTTAAAATAACTTCTCAACTCTGGTGTGAATTGTTTGGTACATTTATTTATTAGTATACGTGTTTGTTTGACCGATTCTGCTATTCATTAATATTATATACAACTCTACGCAGTCTTAGTCTAGCGAACGCCGATTAAACTCGTCTGCGACGTACGTACCATCTCACACATTTATCATCAGTCTCGTTCAATCATCCGGGTCTGCGACTGCCTCGAACCATTTTTTTAACCGACTTCGAAAAAGGAAAAGGTTCGTTACTACTTCATTTATTTATTAATTGAATTTAAGTGTC
Source organism: Conogethes punctiferalis (assembly GCA_031163375.1). NCBI lineage: Eukaryota > Metazoa > Arthropoda > Insecta > Lepidoptera > Crambidae > Conogethes > Conogethes punctiferalis. The sequence continues at coordinate 15,290,225 of CM062093.1, forward strand.
ATCAAAAATTGACCCCATGTAGGTTATTGCCCTTTTATTTATTTCTTTATTTTCCCCTGCAAGACGACTCGAAGCTTCGGTAGTACATTTCAGAGTAGGTAATCCTACTGTGTGGTGGTGGGATATCTGGCGCATTTATTTATTATCTGTGTATGAACATTGACCGGTTCATTCATATTACACTCGTATCTACACTACATAGTTTACGAACGTTGATTTTACTCGTCTGTTACGTATACCTCCGTACGTCGAGTTACTTGCCCCGGTGAGCGGCGCGGCCGAGCGCGCCACACCGATGCGGTCGCCTAATGAATCGCGCGTCTGCGGCCCGGGGACGTTGACTGACGTGCGCCGCGCTGTAGCGGGATTGGAGCCGAGTGCGGAACACATTGTGTACAGGGTTAATAATGCATTGTTAATTATTAGTGTTCGTTTTGTTATAGGCAGCATTCCTACTAACTAATGTACACATATTTGTGTCGTGCCTAGAAATCGTCTTTATTGTACTTGCATCCATCCACCTCACACATTCATCCTCAGATCTCAAATTGAGGTCGCGCATCCAGCAAAAACCGGATCTCAACCGGACCGGATCGGAAGTCTATGAAGACTTAAATATCGCTCAACATTATGCGGACTGCGGTCAAGCGAAAACTTATAGAACTTAGAATATTTTTAAACTTATTGTCCAATGTATAGAGTTAATCTATCTAGAAAATGTTGACAGATAGGCCAACTTGATGTATGGCCGTGTATACATAAGTTACTAAGTTAATTAGACCACATAAATCGAACCACCCCGAATCGGATTCAAAAGCAATTCTTCAAGGTACCCGTACCTTTTACGTCCCATTCTTTATTAATGTTAAAATTAGTTCTTTTTGTTTTTCCGAAAATGCCGACACATTCAGCCTTCTCAGCGCACCCTCCTTTTCACTGTCAGCCTTTCATTAGTCAGCCGACGGTGTTCTATTTATTTATTTAATTCAATTGCTCCACAAAGGTGCTCGTTCAAAGTAAACGATATGGGAAAATCTGTGGTGCGATATACGAGCTCGATTGGAAATGATGGTCAAAGGAGGTTTTAGTGTCTGATAAATGGATTTGTGTATGTGGTTTCCGGGTTTGGAATAAGAACTGGAGATGGGGATCTCATTCCGTGGATTTTAAAGAAGACAACTAAGGGATTATCAGGAAACGGTCAGCAGCGTTTAGCTGGGTACAAATGTAGCCTATCTGCGATCACCAACCCGCCTGCCAAACGTGGTTACTAAGGCAGATCCCTCAACTTACAATTGACATAGGGGGAAGTCCAGCAGTGAATGTTTGCAGGTTTATGATACCTTATCACCATAAATACACGCTATCTCTTGATGTTTTTTATTTTTTCATTTTTTTTATACCACTGGGGTGGCAAACAAGCCTAGCTACGGCCCGCCTGACGTTAAGCGGTTACCGCAGCCTATGACACCTGCGACACCAGGGGCACCACAGGGGTACCCTTTAAAAACTTCTTCACAAACTTTTTGAAGGACCCCATACTGTAGTCTCGGGGGTGAGCCTCGGCGGAGAGCTCATTCCAAAGCCTGAGTGTACGTGGCAAGAAGTTTATGTATTTTTCATTGTATTTTTTTCGTTTCATTTGTAGTGTATGGTCAATTAGTAGTATTCTTTGGATTCCCAGGATTCAGCTGCCATAAGTGGAAAGGAATTGCTTTTACAACTAAACAATAAATGGTTACTAAACTATTGATAGTCTATCGGAATTAATTCAATTACTGAAGTATATCAGTTGTCGAAAAATCTAGTAGTTAATGAGGGGCACATTTGGTTTAATTGATTGTTGAATTTGTTACAAGCCTAATTTGGTGGAAAAGACCACATGTATACGGTTTGTGGAATTGGTTGTTAATAATGTAAGGATAAAGGTATTTCATGTACGAGGATTTGTAAGATATTTTTATAGCAGTCCAGCGTAGTAGCCTGCGGGCATCACACACATAAAATCATTACCTCAGTTGCAGCCAGAATGCTGGCCTGTAAAATAGCACTCGCTATACATCGACTAAGTAATACGCCAGAGAACTAATCTAACTGATATAGCTACTCGAAGAAGTAAGCTGAAATGGCAATGGGCTGGCCACGTCTGCCATAGAACTGATGATCGGTGGAGTAAGAAAGTTTTGCAGTGGATACCGCGTACACAGGCAAGCGCAGTGTGGGACGCCCCTCAGTTAGATGGAGCGACGATCTACGCAGGGAGTCAACAACTGGAGAAGTGTTGCTGCCGATCATGCAAAATGGCGCATTTTGGGAGAGGCCTAGTTCCTGCCGTGCACTGACGCAGGCTGCCAATGATGATACATCGACTGATCCCAAAATGCGACCGAAGTCTTTTCACGGGCTTTCGCCGAATTCTTCTTTTTCTGCAATTTCTACCATTCTCTTCCTGCAAAACCACCCAAAATCAATAAAGTTCAAAAGAAATAAAGTTCAATTTCCAATGAACGCCCTAAAAATATTCTCTGACCATAACTAAATTTTATGCCGGAAAGTAAAATAAACTCCAAAGACTAAGTTGCGTTGCGATTGATATTTTGATTATATCAAATTTTTTGATTTTATTAGCGGGATAAGAATATGGCACTTGTGCCATGACTACGATAGCACAGTTCTAAACAATATCCACGACATCGCAATAAAAATACATTTTCCATCAGCGTTCTTGGACCATAACAAAAATTGATCCCGGAACGTGAAATAAAATAAACTCCACAGCCCATGAGTTGCGCCGGCGTCATCAGAGGCTGCCTTTTACGGCTCCTCCACGTTCTCTCGATATTCTTTGTTATAAACCAGTAATAGAGCAATAAAAGTTTAACGACGCAGGTCGCGGTCGCTCTGATGTAGTTTCCTTTGGATTTCATCTTGAAACTCGATTTCTGGTTGCAGATAATTTCTTTTCTTGAATGCTTTTATTGAAGTGTGCGGAGCTCTTATGCGCGTAATGAATTTGCGCTGTGTTTGCTGAAAAATGGTTCGCTTTTGGGTTTGAGAATTCTTTTTAGATAACAATATAAATGCTCCTGACCAAGTTACGACTCCAAGGTTAATTTTTCTAGGAGACTAGTAAATATCCTTGAAACGAAATGCGAAGAAATGTTACTGGTCGACATGACAGTGAAAACTCACTAGAGACTTGTTTTTTAAAGTGTTTATTTAACCAAGCAGCTACTCGCCCTTCTTATGCGCTTAAGAAAGCCTCTAGTAGATTGATTTCTTTGTTACACAAAAATACAAACATTTACAGCCAAAAATAAGATATCTTATGGTAGAATTTAGGTAGCCTTATCGCTAGTAAGCTACGTTGCATTACTCTAAAATGTATACAGATTTACTTGTAAGTAGTGCGCATCATTTCATGAGGTGATAGTATGGGTCAATACGGACAAATTTGGTCGTGGGATACACTGGGAAAAAGTTAACCGTTTTCAAGATAATCGAATTTCAAGATTTTTTCTTAAAAAGTCGTCTAGGTACACGTGTAAATGTTTATTATTAGTTAAAAGTCTCGTTTTTACGGGCGAGATCCGAATATCAAAGGTTCAATATTATCTCAATCACTATTCACACAAAACACAAGTATTCGTCACTCAAACGCTCATCCAGGCGCGAATAAGTCGACGTCATCGTACCCACATCATGATACTTCCGCAGCGTATTCCGCCATCGGCGGTACACGCCGTTTATCGTAAACTCTTGACCCGCGCCATAATTGAGTCGTGTATGGCCGAACACGGGGCGCGTTTCATTTAAAAGATAGCGATAAAGTGTCAGTCCCGCATAATAAGTTTACGTAATGTGGATACCGCGGCGAGTTGCAGTGAAGCAACTTGACCCTTGCGCCCTGTGTTGGTGACTTTGACGGCCTTCCTTAGTCATAAACGGCGATGTACTAAGCACTGGTATTGTTAGACGGCAAACACCTAGATAATATAGTTCATCATCATCAGCCTGCAAACTTGCAATGCTTGACAAAGCATAGATAGATAGATATTCTTTATTGCACAAAATACAAACATTTAAAGACAAGGTATTACAGACAACAAGTGGTACAATTTAGGCGGTCTTATCGCTAGTAAGCGATCTCTTCCAGACAACCTTCAGGTAGAGGAAGTGTGCTATTCTGAAGAGGGGCAAAGTCGTGCAAACTGTTTAATTATATTATATAAGTAAATTTATACCAACATGTATAAAAATAAATATATATAAATAAATAAATACATATGTATAATATATATAAATAATAAATAAATACATAAAATAATAAAGTACATGCATAAATAAAAGCAATAAATACCACAAGAACAGAAAGGATAGTGGATGAAATGATGAAGGTTATTAAAGGGACAGGAGATAGGATTTAAGACGGGACTTGAAAGCAGGAAGAGATTGGGAATTTCTGATGGACAAGGGGAGGGAATTCCACAGGCGGATAGATTGGACAGTAAAAGATTGATAGATAAAAAAATTATCCTCCCCCAATGGCAATTCCTAGGATTCTAGAGGCGGAGTGAGTCACACACACATAACCTGCTGCTCCCCCGAAGCAGCGGGTATGCGTAAACTGCATTTTTCCCGGTGAAACAAAAGAAAAGTCACCACGCCTGGCAGACGGGTTGGAGACCGCAGTAGTAAGTTTTATTTGTACCCAGATAAACGCTGCTGCCTAATATTCCCTTAGTCGTCTTATAGTTGTGTGCCAGGATCGTAGCAAATGGGAGGAGGTGGTCTCTGCCTACCCCTCTGGGAGAAAGGCGTGACGTTATGTTTGTTTTGTTTTTTGTCTTATACGACACCCACAGGATGAGATGAGGTAGTCTTATTCTAAATCCGGAAACCACACCGAGAAGCTTAGGTTTAGTTATTTGTTATGTTTTTTTCATGTAAACTGTATATTCTATTTCACTTATACTTCTGAATACAAAGAGTTCTCTTGGTACTTCTGTTCTGTGTAAAGAAAACATATCTCACTGTCATTAACGGTTTCATAGCATCCCCATTCCCTCGCCGAAACATGACCTGCCCATCACACACTTGTAATAAAGTATTTTATAAGGAAAATTGCTGAAAATATAAAACCATCCCTTTGATCTCGTTAGCTTTCAAACATGTTTATTTTCTTTGCGAATGAGTGTTTAATAAAGCTTGAAATTTTCAGAGATCTTGTAGGTAACAAATTCATAACCAATTTAAGGCTGCTAGTAATATGATATCTGATAACTTTATAACTACGGCATAAGGCAGAGACCAGTTGAGTTTTCTTTTTTAATAGTAGCTCGACATAATGGCTTCCCTACGCCTGATGGAAAGCGAAACTGAAGCCCAAGTCGCTGTGACAAAGGGCAAGTAACTGGTCAGTTACTTGTCAGTTGCCACCGCCATGCCGGCCCAACCCTAACCCCCCACGAGCTTCGGAAACCCTACTCACCGGCAGAAACACGACCCAGAGGTCATTTGGCTGCAGTATTATATGGGTTGAGGTCTGTCCCCGGGGTCTTAGAGGTAATTCTGTGTCACTACATCGGTACAAAAATATATTTATACCATACATTGTGATCGTCCATGAGGTATGAATTTAGACCTACTTTCACAGTACTAGACTGAACCGGTTAGATCATTACCTAATGATCCCCTGGGAATGATCACTCTACCTAGAGTGATCATTCCCAGGGGAGGTGGGTTCTAGACATAATCTAGATACTGGCGCTTTTTAGTGACCAAAACGCTCGCTTTTTCGTATCGATGGTGAGTGATGAATATAATAAGGGCGTCCTACACTACGTTTGCTGAGAAACGGTATGCAGTCTAGAACTCGTTCACTCCAACAGTTATCAGTTTTGCGGCTGATGTCGCCAACCCACTGCTACTTCATAATCATTATCATTTATTGCATTATGTTGTTAAAGCTTCAGTTTATTAAATCGATGACCCATGTCAATGGTATGTAAATAATTGCTAATACTATTATTATTTATCATCACCGTTATCACAACCCGATCAAACAGTAAGATTATCATAATTTCGATTCCCATACAAAACTCTCGTAACGATATTAGACTTGCCTATCAAAGCCCATTTTACGCGGCGTCCAATTTAAAATACTTCAATAATGTGTCAATACCATAACGATTACAACACACGGCGTCATCTAATCGTGTTCTCTCCCGCAAATCGCTCGACGACTCTCATAGTCATTTCGAATGTAAATTGGCAATTTGGGGTACACGACGATTTTCCGTACAACCGGTGTTATGGATAATTTATTCATCTGATCAATATTCAATAGATCGGAACTCAGCCGTATTCTAGCCCTGATAAGTTCGTGCACTCATTAGTGATTAGGTAATGGTGTTGATTTAATTTAGTTTATGTGTGGAGTATGCTTGAGAAGAGTGCCACAATATAAATAAATTTACCAGAGTGATAGAAAAAGATGTTGTTTTTGAAGTGGTATAGAAAATACCCGTTACCCGTTACATACATAACGTCACGCCTTTCTCCCAGAGGGGTAGACAGAGACCACGTCCACGTATATTATTAATATATGATAAAAAGTGTTTATTTAAAAGTATCAAGATGTCGTTGTTCAGAAAGTCTTAAATTTTATAATACTTGTAGCCCGTTTTCAAGAAGAAGAAAAGAATTTGACCCGGCATGATTGCCACTCATAAAAGAACATCAGAAATTACGTTATCAATACAAGTCACCCTTTTCAAGTAAGAGGTTATACGTTGTATAGTAACTACAAAGGTAGTTAAGTAAGTCCAGGTAGAATATCAAAATTGTTTCAACATAAACTTCTCTAGAAACAATTTAGATATCGCATTCGGCAACCATTCAGGTACCTAAGCGAACTTCATACCAATTGACCCCTAACTTTCAACCCAGGCCTTGAAATCCGACCCTCGGTCCGTTTATTCAAGGCCCCAGCGCAGTTTATACAAAATTTATCATAACACTGGCCGATCAAAACGAAAACCACTCTGAAATTTAAACGTGCCTGGCAAAACTTCATCAAAATCCCTGCAACAACATGCCCTAAAACAAACCGGCTTTAAAATCTATGTAAGTTTAAGGGAGTTCTAGAATCTTAAGCACAAAGCCCTCTCAAAACTTGTAGCCGTTAACATAATTTCAACGCTTTCATATTATGGCTGAAGATTGTAAACTTTCGTGTTGCATAAATGTCGTGATTATTTAGCGTTCACTCGGGATGGCGGTGTTTATTTAAAACGGTTGTAGTTATGCTTTTCGGAAAGTTTTATCTCTTCGTTGGAACTTGGCTGACACGCTCCCGCGTGTCTAGATCAGTTTATTCCAACAAAGGTGGCAATTTATTTGACTCGGTGTCGCAATGACTAAGTTTCGATGATTTAGAAGATCCGACGCTTCCGGGTTTGATTCCCGGTCGGGTCAATTAAGGAAATGAACTTTTTTAAATTGTCCGGGTCTATCCGGTATCAACATCATCTGGTGCTCTTAGTACAAAGAAAACCCTTGGCTTTTTTTTATAGAAGAACAGCAGAGTGGCAAAAGTATATACTTATGTTTTGTTTTGTATCATCCTGTCGCCTGATGGAAAAAAAGGCCTAAGTCACTAAGGAATAGACAAGTAACGAAATCATATGTCCGTTGCTGCCACAATGGCTGACCAGTATGATTTTTAACCGACTTCAAAAAAGGAGGAAGGTTTCTCAATTCGACCGTTTGTTTTACTGGCTACGTACAGTCTGATTCCAAAACATAGCGGCACAAAGCTGAGGCTGGAGCCTAGTTGGCTTCACATCACAGACCCTATTATCTGTTATTCCACTTCTGTGAGAAGTGGAACAACAGATAATAGGGGTTGTGTCTTCAGTTATTCTACTTCACGAAGAAGAAGTCTTCGTTTCTGTGTTATTGTCGCTTAACTGTATTGTGTTTTGTGTTGTGTTGCCAATAAACATTTTTTCTTTCTTTCTTTCAAAACGTTTTCAAAGAACGCGTCACTTCAAGGGTGAATCGTGTATTATAGGTAGATAGTCGTGAGCAGTGTAGTATACTAAAAAAATTGCTACACGATAAAAACTCCGTCAATATCTTCAATCATCAAGATTATCCTATTTGCTGGTGAATGTAAGCTTCTGTATTTACATTATTCTACCTTTAAAGCTTTATCAGAAATCGAAAAGCAGCACTCGAAAATGTAAATATTTATAGTGAAATCATTGACTTTATTTGGCTTTCAACTCTATTTCGACCGAATGAGGTTCATAATAGTGATATGAAATGTATTTCGGTTAAAAGTTTAACACGTGCAGTCATTTAAGCAAGTATGTTAATAACACAACGTAACTTTAATATCAACTAACTTCTGTTTAGAACGCCAGCTGTTATGTACAAGTTTTCGAATCTATACTGACAGTGAAGTTCATATTAATGTTCTTGAAGTATCCACATAAAACCGTGTGAATTATGTTAATGTTTCAAACTCGGATCGACCAATTTTGTGATCGTTAGTGATTAGTCCGAATGCATACTGATAGCTGTTTAAATGTAAATTTGACTTCCTTTGGCAATCATTTCGCTTACATACGACTAATGTATTAATGATAATACGAGTAAATATCAGATGTTGATGATGATGATTGCTCTTATCCTAAAGTATAAACAACGGAGGTACCACAAATATATACCTCATCATCACCCAGCAAATGTCCACTGCTGGACCTGTGTCCTGGGAGTTCTATACCTCCCCCCATGACAATTGAGATTAAGAGAGGCAGGGCATAGCGAATCTTCGCTTGAATTGAGCCGCCCGTCCGGGAAAGGACCTCCATCCTATAGAATACCGCAGCCAAATGACCTCCGGGTCGTGTTTCTGCCGGTGAGTAGGGTTTCCGGTGATCGTAGGGGGGTTAGAGTTGGGCCAGCACGGCGGTGGGAACTGACAGGTAACTGACTTGTTACTTACCCGGTGTCACAGAGACTTGGGCTTCTCTTTCGGTTTCCATCAGGCGTAGGGAAGGAAAATAATTGTCGTTTGGTGGGATTTGATTTAATTACCACGCTGGGCAGGCGGGTTGGTGTTCGTATTAGGTCGTATTTAAACGCTGCTGCCCATTTTCTGATATTCCCTTAGTCGTCTTCTACGACACCCAGCGATGCGACGGGTCCTATCCTAAATCAAATCAAAAAAATCGAAACCACACGGACAGAAATAAAAATAGGTACACCTAAACATGGAACAACCACAAAATATGTTCAAAGCACGAATGTTTGTCTAGACTGAGAATGGGACCCAAGACTATTTCAAAAGGCAATTGACACTACCAAATGAGCCACTAGGTCGGTCGGCATTAGGTACAAGAAGTCGAACACATACGAACTATCAAACTGACATTATTCTTTCATTAGCTTTAATGATTCTGTAGTTGCATTCTTGCCGTGATTGTTTTATAATGTGGATGTTTAGTATTGCAATACAAAGTCGAGAGGAAGTAAGTCATGGTCAGGTCATACGATACGTATGCTACTTAAGCGTTCACATGAGGAATATTAGTTGTATGTCTAGATAGATAGATAGATATTCTTTATTTGCACATCAAACAAATTGAAAAACTTACAAATAGAGACAAATAGAGAAAGACTTACAAATAAGGCGGCCTTATCGCTTTCAGTGATCTCTTCCAGACAACATTTGGAAAGAGGATAGTTGGAAGAATAAGAAATTGAACCTAATAAATAGATCTTAATATAAGATTAATACATTCACATTTGGGGCCGCCTATGTCCAGCAGTGGACTAATAGAGGCTGATGATGATGATGGTATGGTGAAGAGTTTTTTTCTGTAGTCCCAGTATTCCAATTGATGAACGATTGATTAATTAGTTTTCCGCTGCCGTTTTTTTTTTTTTTTCTTTTTTTTTTCTAAATGACTACGATGATGGCCAGGGCGGCCTTGTCATCATCACCGGACTGTTGGGGGAGCGGAAGGCTCTCACCCCTAAAGCGGAAGGCTCTCACCCCTAAATTTCCGCTGCCGTAGCAACTCTCTTTCGTTTTCCATCAGGCGACTTAAAAAAAGTATCGGGGGTATGTTTATCACTTGTCTAGTAGCCATAGTAGTACAAGCTTCGGCTTAGTTTGACTTGAGGGCACTATGTCGCCTGGCGTGGAAGTTAAAAAATGCCAAGTTGAAATGGAATACTTATAAAATAGAAACCCCAAAATCATTTCATTGAGTTTATCATTTTACTTTTGCGAGTTGAACCTCTATCAACAGCTGATCGTTTTCCAAGTCATGAAATTCCATTAAAGTGTACATAAAAGTAAAGCACTAAGGTCTTTTGAATTCCAATCGCGCGTATCCATTTTACAGCGTCGCTATAAAAAATTAAAGCAACCCAGAAAGGAATTAATATTAATGCGAAGCGCACCTAATCTATCCGTCCACAGCAACGACAAAGGGAAATCTCAGCGCTGGTTTTCTTATTAAATTTTCATGTTTTCATATAAATAATAGAGCGTAGAGTTTCAGTCCGTTGGGTGCGCGGCAACGAACCCTAGCGCTGGGCCGTACGAGAATTTGAATAACAAAAACTACTGGGAATCTTGATTGATTGCATACATAATACATGTCGATTGTTGTGTCACTTATGCGGGCGGGATCGAAAGTTCAGCGGTGGAAATATGGAACCCAATTATGTTGAAGCTTTTCACCTTGCCCATACCACCGTGTTGTGGTACAAAAATGTATACGAAACTGTTGAGTTGGTGATTGACTTAATAGTAACTGTTGATGATTGGTATATTTACTGGTACTTTACAGTAACAATTTCTATTTTATTGGCATTGAAACTCATCATCGTCATAGACAGCACTCGAAGGTCCAGTGCAGGACAGAGGCCTTTCCCACAGACTTCCACAATAGCCGGTTGAAGCTGCTAACAATCAGTCCCATCCTTTTCTTTTATATATATTGTCAGTCCATTTCGCTGGAGGGTGTCTTACGCTGTGTTTTTTATCAAAAGGTCAGCAAACAAGACCACTGGAGGGCCACTGTAGGCCCTCTTTCTTGTAGTGTGTTCTATCCACTGCCACTTCAGCTCTGAACTAAGTCCATGGTTTTAACTCGTCCACAGATCACCTCATTTTTAATTCGATCTTAATTTCGATATCGGATTCTCAAAAGACATGTACACGGTGGAAACCCCGTTAATAAATATAGTTTCTAGTCGACTGTTCGCCTCATCACCATTTCCTCAGATTCACAATTAAAATTTGATGTTATTCAATGTTATTCCGCGCAGAAAAAGAAATGCAAAACGACTCGTTTTTTGCAAATTTATGAATCCTCATAAGGTATACCTCGAGTCAGAACAAAGGCATCGCAAAGTTGCCTCATATTTTTACAAGTAAGCCCTACTCTCGAGTTTTTTCTTCATTTAAATTCTCAATTGCCATTTTCTTCTCTTGGAATTCCTTTCTCCGGCATATTTAAGTTTTCATAACTAAACTTGAGGTCTGCGAAATGTCGTACCTAACTCTAACGTTACGGTTTTCAACTTTATAAAAACCTAAAATCTTTTTTATTAAAATATTGAAATGTTTGTATTTTTTGTTTGAGCTCAGTGCTTGCAATTCAGATTATTTTATTAAGTCCTTAAGACTGAGAAAAATGAGAAAAACAACTTGGTATTTGAATCTGAATGTTTTTGCGTAGCTACGTAGAGTAAGCGTAGATGATATTTCAGAGTCGATGACTACAAACATCTAACCATAACCACTGCGTCAATGTAAACTTTACCTAAAATGCTTTCACGAAACGTACACAACATTTCAAACAATTATCAGAGCACTCTCAGATCAACATCTATCTTAGGTCTGTTTATTCCACTCTACTTTATTTAATACTAGCTGCTGCCCGCGGCTTTGCCTGCGTGAACATCGGTTTGTCATGAAGAGCTTACTCTGTCATTATATCATGTACGTACGCGTCTTTGTCTCTTATTTTATCACACGCGCTTACGAATGGTTGCTCAAAAGATGATGAAGATATAGGTATTCGATTTGAGTGCTGAGAAATGTGAACATAGGTTGACACAGGACAAACACAGTGTAGGTACATCATGTTGGCCTCTGGTTGGCCATTGGAAGCCGCGGCCCATTGCTCAGGAATCACCTGGTCTTAAGCTATGGTTCTCTTAACTGTACGTTCCGGTGACGACTTATCCAGAGCGACGTCTTCCTGAATTATTCGAGTTATCTAAAAAAGTTCGATTTCTACATTGAATCCTACCGGGAACCGATATAATGCGCCACTGGGGTCAGCAGTCATCAGATTGTTATGTCGCGTCCGCACTTTTTTTGAGTCAATTAGTCTTTTTACGGTATCAAAAATGGTGCTTACCTACGTACCTAGTTATTACTATGAATTCTCATTATTTCAAACAGAGCAACCGCACGTAATGCACTTGTGTATGGGCATAAACATGTACACTTCAATATCTCGTGCATACTTGCCCGGTCTGCTTGGAGAATGGTCATTGTGGCCGATTTTCGGCCAGGAGAGGGATGGCGTCGGCGCGATACGTTTAAAATTGATTAATATAGAAATCATCATCATCATCAGCCTATTACAGTCCACTGCTGGACACAGGCCTCTTCAGTTGCTCGCCACCTAGGGCAAACATCTGGAGGATATTATGGTTATAAGCGCCACCTGGGCAGGCGGGTTGGCGATCGCAGGGCGTAGCTTCTCGCTCCGGTCACGCTGCTGCCCGTCATAGGCCTGTGATATCTAGCTACGCCTTCCATCGTTATGGTTCTACCACCACCAGTCGGTTTGCCAGAGTCTCGTTTGTTGGTCGGCAGGATGCACCACGGGCAGGTTAGGAAGGCTTGGAGTGTAAAGGTGATAGGTCACTCCCATACAATATAGAAATACGGATACTTATTTTGTACTTTTAGGAAAATAAGTGCTTTTAATAATCTTATATCTATACAACTAAAACAGAATCTGGATATCCTGTGTATGAACATATTTTGAGAAGCCACGCTAAAAATACTAAGTATCTTTTATTTCGATTTTTCTTTATGTCATACTGAGCATCCCTAAGAATATAATGTGAAAATTATTTACCGATAAAATTAAGATTTTTTAATTATAGGTACCTAATTATATACAATAATTGTACATGTTAGTACACAGGTTTTAAGTATCACGCCGACCAAAAAGCGACCACTTGGCCGGTGTATGAATCTTAACTTACTTCAAAGCGTTATTTTCTTCCGACATGCGTAATTAAAACGATTTTATTAGGCTGAAATGTTATAATATTAGTATATTGAGGACAGAAATTACAATTTGGATTAGAAAAATATTTATTAAGCATACACTGATCGCAGTTTCGTCGCATCCGAGCTAGACATGTGGCCCGTTGTGAGCCTTCTGAGATTGCAGTAAGGTTTTTGGTTCTTGGTCACTGTGATTCATTATCAGACGCAGGCCGCCTTGTTTACGGGTTATGCTAGATCTGTTTTGAGTGTACACAATTTTATTCCTAAAGTTTGTTCCAATTTGTTGCTGAATGAGGTGCCTCTGAAACTGAGCAATATTCTAGTAGACAATGCCGGTGGTTATCCCTTTACGTTGGTCGTCTTTTCAGTTATAGCAGTTTGCATATAGTATTTTCCGAAGGATTTCATTCCGAAAATAAGCCGCACAATTTTAATTCACAATTATTTGTACTTATTGGTGGCGAATTTCCGCATTTGCCTACCTCGATATCAGTATCTGTCGTGTCAAATTGATAATTTCACTGACAAAGTCAAGAAATGACAGTATCTATGGTGTATTCAAAAAGTTATTAATCATTCCGTAACATATTTTTCCGGAATTCTAAATGAAAAAATTAATGAATCGTTGTAATTTATAGCCTATATGTTAATCTGATGCATAAACAATATTCGTGTTAAGTTTCACTAAAATCTGTTCAGTAGTTTTTGCGTGAAAAGGGAACAAACATCCATCCATCTATCCATCCATCTATCCATCCATCTATCTATCCATCCAAACAAACTTTCGCGTTTATAATATTAGTGGGATTCTAAGTAAACCACTTTTCTTTTGATCCGTAAGCGCAGCTGGTCTTAGACTTCTTCAGATCGTTACCACAAATAGTTTCTCCTTTGATATCTTTGTTTGCCGTTGATTACGAGAGACCACCTTGGGCAAAGTTGCGAAATGTATTCGACTGAAAAAGAAGAAAATTATGATATGCGTTAAAAGAACGTTTTGCAGAAAATTTGTATGTTTCATGATAGCAAAATGTGTGATACCTTTCAGGCTAGTATTCTTAAACAGACTTACTTATATAAAGAGACTGCGTCTCGCCAAAAGTAGTGCAAGATGCCCGGTGGCCTCAGGCCTGGTGGAGGGACAATTTGCGCAGGACGGCTGGCAAGTGCTGGTTACGAGAAGCCCAGGATCGTTCTCAGATATACGGAGACCGTACCTCGCCAAAAGTAGTGTAGGACGTCTTCAGGCCAGATGGAGTGACGATTTGCGCAGGACGGCTGGCAAGTACTGGATGCGAGAAGCCCAGATACGATCTAAGTGGCGAACATTGGGAAAAGTCCAGCAGTGCGTTAATAAAGGCTGTTGATGATGATGATGACTACTACTTTATATACTCTTTGAATTACTCTTGAATGTACCTCTGTGCCACTAACATTTTATTTCCTCGCCTGATTCACATTAGTAAAACAAATGATGCTTATTCTGTTACTAGTTCAGAAAATATTAAATTACGATATTATCTAGTTTCAGCGTTCTAGACAACCAGTATACAAACATGCATTAATTACAGTTTCAAGAGAACTTTCTTCAAAAGCAGTCTATTGTATTAGCATTTTCTCTTTACATTTGCTTCAGCTAGAATTCATGGACTGAAAGTTTCCATCTTTAATGAACGAAAGGCGAACTCTGTTAACTTCAAGATAAAATCGATGTTCGGTTTATTTGTAACTAGTTTGCTCGTTAAGTTTCCTTATATGCTTTAGAAACATTTTATGTTTGGAAATCGTATTTGCATTATATGAGATGCGGGCTTTGATTGCAACTTTAAAGCATAATGTTTGTGTAAATACACTCTCTTAGGTTATTATTAACACTCTTCTATTGGTAAAAATAGACACACTTTCCTACAAAAAGCAGTTTTTACGCCCAAAAACAAGCTCACACCAAAAAATCTTCATGACGCAACTGCGTCGAAGGAACTCCTTGAAAGCCAGTACGCAGGGTGTAATAACAACTATGACGAAACCTTGACCCCAGCGATAAAATAAAATAAAATAAAATAAAATAATTTATTTCTGCAAGTAGATTTACAAGTAAATTCTTTTGCACGTCAAACTTTTTTTTCCCTACTAATAGAGAGCGGTGATACCTTGTAAACGCTAAACAATGCCATCAAAGGCCCGTCTCCAATGAAATTGTTAGGCGGCGAGTTATAAAATCCTGTTTTACGCGCTACATTGCAAAAAAAGGTTATTAAATGGGAGTGGATGAACGGAAAAAGGTTAGGCAACAATAAAAAGGTAAGGAGGGATCCTTTATTGTAGTGGGGAAGCTTTGTTTTGACCGCCTTTTGTTCTTGGCTGCGCTCCGAAAGCTCTCAATGAGTACGATTTTTCAGTTGGGGAAACTGGTTAAGGTACGCCGGTTGTTTAATGTAGGCCGGCGTTGGTGGGACCAGGAGGCCTTTTCGCAAATACGTTTGGAAAGATCCCTCTCATTTTCCCTCCCTTACTTCTTATAGCCTTGGGTCTTGTAAACGGGGCGTGAAGCGGCATTTATGCAGGCCGTCTTAGAGTGAGCAATCCGCGTTGCACTAACCTGGCGTGATGAAGATAGCTTCCATTTTTTGGACATTGTCGTTTATAAAAAAAAATGTTGTAGATAGATTTCAGAACCAAACCAGATATCATGTAAACAAAGTTTGGTACAAAATTAGGTGCGGAAAAGCATTTTTTGTTTGTGTTATATAATCAGAAGTCTTTGCAATGTATTTGCTTAATATATTTCCATGGCATGAAGGCCTACCCTAGCCGATTAGAAAGCAAAAGATCCAAAATTCCAAACGTTTAATGCTAGATGTATTGCCAAAAATTGGCTATTAAGTCGCATTGTAATGAAAGAATTCTGCCGTACAAAATATTATTCACGCCTACATAACATTGTTTTCTCAAACATTTCTATAAACTTAACTCGGTGTCATTCATCATTCCGCACACAGCGCGTCTTTTATCATTTCTGTCAGAGACATTTTCTCACAACGGGAATCTCCTTAAGAACTTTTTTGGCGAAATCTAATAACATTTTCAGGTCTGGTACTGTCTTGCCAGTTTTATATAGAGGTAGTTTTATACAGACTGATAAATTTCTTCGTATGAAAGTATGTAATGAGTTTTTGACCCGGTCTAACACCGTACCCGGAGCTTTTTGTGTTTTGTTTACAAGAGCATACCATATTATTGCCTAACATGCCTGATCACATAAGCTATTGGGGTTATAGCCAAAACTTATGCAGCATAGCAAGTTTGATCGTTTCTTAAAGTAGGTACTTTGTTAATGTATCTGTAGCATACACGAACATACAACAGACACACACAACTACACACACTGTCAAACATCTGACAGTGACATCTGACATTGACATCTGACACTGACAACTGTCGTCTCGTTCCTACACTTCACGCAAGGTGCGGGGTGGGAGGACAGTCAGTCTGTGTCCCACCCACAGAGTACTTTGTAATATACTGAAATAGAGACCAATCTTGGCTGTCAAAAGAGGTAACAAATACAGCGCCACTCGACGGTAACTTACGGCAACTTTTCGTCAATATACATAATCACAATACAGCGATATAACTACAGCATACTCTGGTCTTGTAGGTACCTAATTAATTATAAGTATTATTTCATTTAAGGAATGAATGATGAATTTTTGCTATGAATTGCCAACCGCAGGCATATTTTTCTGAATCATTTGTTAACTTAGGCAAATAAACACAAACTAAGATTGGCAAATCATTCAACATTTGAAAAATAAAAGATAAGTGTAAAAACTTAGAAACTTTTATTAACTTTCACATTTTTACACACCACACACCACTATAAAATTAAAATATTGGTTTCATAATCATATAAGTTCTTAAAATCACATTTTCTTTCGAATGTAGATTAAACTTTCCGCGGATTTCTTGCAATTACAGTTTTCTTGCGGATTTTAGACCCTTGGTCACAAACTTTAGCAATCACATTATAATCTGCTTCTTGTACGACCGTTTTAAAAAATGCTATGAGTTTCAAGTTCTATTAAAAGCACGAACTTTTGAAAACTTGATAAATTAATATAGACTAAAAGGAAAATTTTAAAACACGCCATTTTAAGCTGTGTTGCCAGAAATTTGAATCTATAGTTTACAGTTTAAAATCAGTAAATTCTGAAAATGGAGAACAATACGTTATTTAACCCAATATTCAATAAATTAAGTGTAGTAATATATTATATAAGGAATACATGAAATTAAAGTGAAATATAACTAGCGTTCATCTGGTTTTTTAATTTAAATAAAAGGACCGTAATAAAAAAAAACTACACAAACTGTACAATATTGTCGAAACGTCGCAACTAAATTATGCTACTGAATTTGAAAGGCAATTTAATCCTTACTATTGTATAGAAAATAGATACCAACTTTAATCAATGAATATGAACTCCACCTAGAATTCAAATATGGAACTAACATGGTATAACCCAGGTAAATTGAAATGATCTAAGTTCTAATGTGTGCATCTAAATATTTGTGTACAATTAAATTTGGTCAGCTGTATTTATGTGATTGCCATACAATTTGTACTAAGATTGTATAGGCTGGTCCCACCGCCGCCGAGTACAGACGTGTTCGTGTGAGGATAGCGAGCCGATATCATTGGTACCATCACATCGTTCATTACTTTATTGTTCATGGTTATTTCATATGTGGATTAGTGTCTACTACAGTATCTATCAATGAAACGTGCTATGCTGCATAAGAACAAGTAGGTAGGTACTTACTGTAGCTCTGTTTTGTGTGACGAATAAATAATAAGATAGTGGCCTCCTGTCATCTAAAGGATGCCAAAGCGAGGCCTAACTTGCAGCGGCAAGGTAACGTAACTAAATAAGAAATAAGAAAACTTTATTATTTTTGGACATCACAACACATACAGTAAACATACACAAACACTAATACACAAAAGACAGATAAACATACAGCCTAATGCTATTAAACCGGTCATGGGTGTTACGACGTCCAAAATAAAAGGGCCTCACTCAGCATTTTGCCGTGGCCCCCGTGGAAGCCACGGCGAGTCCTGCTGAGTGAAACCCACGGACGATAAATAATTAATTTGTCATCATAAATCAATAATTTGTCAACTGCCACCGCTATGCTCGACTGTAGGGTTATTCTGGCTATAATACACCAACTGATGACGAAACGCGACCGAAGCCACTTCACGGGATTTCGTCGAATGCAAGGATCACAAAGGGGATAACCTTATCATCTAAGATTCCGCTAAACAACGACCTTCAACGAGACGTTTAGTGGATGAAACTTATTTTATGTGTAATTAAATATGTCAATACTATAATGGGTTGCTGATCAAATTTTAGTTCAGGGTATAATTTGCTGGATGTGGAAATAACGAGATAGAAAAATGTGCCGCGAATTATAGGAGGCCAACGTTCAGCAGTGGAAGGACCAGGGCGGGATCCTTTACTATTACCTCCGGCTGAAAAACTGAAATTCATAGTTAAATTGATGCGGTGATACGTACTATTTTCGGTCACAACAAGGGAAATACGCGACATTGGTGTGTAATTGGGCCTTTAAAAATAAAAACGGTAAAAATAATTTCCGATATATTCGAAATTGTATTGTGAGGAGCTCGGTAGCGCCGCGGTCTTGTTCGTTTAACAATGATCGCAAATGTTGTGCAACCATTGGCGCGGTCAATCCGATGATGGGTGACCAAAATTTGACACCGATTTCCTCCGTGCTTCGGAAGGCACGTTAAGCTGTTGGTCCCGGGTGCTATCTTTACCAACTCAGATAGCAGTCGTTACATCATATCAGACATGATGATAACTCTGACGCCTAAACTGGTAATGGGGGGTATAGCTTACCCTAAGTGTTGCGGAGGTCTGATGGCAGTCGCTCTGTGTAAAAGCCCTCTTAGCCCTCGCCAAATCTCTCAGTTTGGGAAGCCGACCCTGAAACAATCGGGAAAAAGGCTAGGATGATGATGATATTCGAAATTGTAATAAATCAATTTAAAAAAAGACTAGACAATACCAATCATTCAGTATTCGAGATAAATATTTCATGTTTGGTTTTCAGTTAAATAAATACATTTTTGAATAACGTGTCTTTTGATATGTACAAGTACATACTCTCTATAATCGAAATATTCCGTTGGAATTAAAATGTAACAGGAATTTCATCATCTCTGCGATACTGATGGAATGGTACAAAAAGTTGGCTTATAATTCCAGGTGTATTTATTTTTGTTTGTTTTGTCCAGTATCATTCTACGACGCTCACGAGACGCCATCCTATGCTGAATCCGGAAACCACTCAGACACAGACGGTTTCTTTCGACAAATAAATAACTAACTAACTAACTAGATCGGCGCTGTGACCCAAGCTGAGTCTTGGTCCCGCACAAAGCTCACGAAAGTCCTTTTGGACTTCATCCGCCCAGCGATAGGTACCTGGGACGGCCAACCGGCCACTTGGCCGTCCCACGTACGCTCGCTTCACTACACGTTCCTCCCCCATTCTTTCTAAAGGCACGAGTCTATGGGATTTAGTATCGGCAATGATGTTTGCCTCTTTTACTTCCCCTTCCAACTCCACATTCTTTCTCCTTCTACAAAGTCCCTCGCTTGTCCGTACAGGTTCCAGAATCTTCCCCCCCATATTTTTTTGGCATATATGTAAAAACTAGCTGTGCTCGCGACTTCGTCCGCGTGGGATAGTTATTTTTTCCCCGTTTTTTTTTACATTTTCCAATATTTCTTCGCTCCTAATAGTTTCAGCGTGATGTTATATAGCGAAAGCCTTCCTCGATAAATGGTCTATTCAACACAAAAAAAAAATTCAATTCGGACCAGTAGTTCCTGAGATTAGCGCGTTCAAACAAACAAACTCTTCAGCTTTATAATATTAGTTAAGATAGACAAATAAATAAATAAAAAATATATAAATTAAACCACACCTATCAAGATAATCCTTCATGCCGTTCTGACTGCGAATAATGTCTAACAATCATACATACAGTTGTTTTAGAAATAAGTTTGTTATAGTTCAAATAGTTGTTGCGGGGGTCTGATGGCAGTCGCTCTGTATAAAAGCTTAGCCCTCGCCAAATCTCTCAGTTTGGGAAACTGACCCTGAGACAATCGGGAAAAAGGCTAGGATGATGATGATACTTATAGTTCAAATAAATATTTTATTATTATTTATTTATTATTACACATACTTTCGAAAAACCATTCTCCATCTGTCGCAGTCGAGTAAAATACGCATCTCCATTTCACGTAAGTAAGACAGAACGCACAAGCCATCCCATTGAAATTCGAGTGGCACATAAAATGAGGCGTAAATTTGGTCCACTAACGCCCGGACGCCCAGCGCAGAACAGACGTGGATGGGTTTAGTACTAACGTTTTTATGGCCACCCGAATTATTCTCTCTTTAGTGGGTGTTAGACTTTATAACGTTTCTGAGTTGATTTACTGATACGCTTTTATTCGCTACGATTGGACGCCCTTAAACTGGTGACGTTTGAAGTGTTTATTTGGCTATTCTAAATTGAAAACTTTTAAAAATAACCCAAGACATGCCACGCTAGGCCACACATCGCCATCTAGCCCCAAACTAAGCCAAAACTTGTACTTGTCAGGCGAATTGCAGTCAAGCGCAAGCTCATTTTTGAATAAAAAAAAACTATGGGTAGATACCCAAGTAAGGATAAGTTTATCAGCTGTCTAGTAGATACTAGACAACTGATAAACTTAATTAGATACTTTTTTTTGTAAATAAATACATAGTACATAGTAAACACCCATCCTAATACAAACAGACATGTTTATGAACACAAATGTTTGTACTGTGTCTTCTACGACGCCCATGACGGGATGAAAATGTCGTTTTTTTTTTTCAAAATTTCAAATTGTGCAGATTATTCCACCTGCAGCAATCTAGTCATTTCTCTTGAAATAGTTTAACCATAAAAAGTATAAATTCTGATTTACACCAGGAGAAATTTGGTTGGATAATGTTTTTTTTTTTTTTTTTATGCGAGAGGCGGCAGACGAGCAAGTGTGATGCCTGATGGTAAGCAGTCGACACCGCCCATGGACACCCGCAGCTCTGACCGAGTAACTTAAAGATACCCTTAGTTCATGAACCTTTTAAGAAAAGGCAGAAGTTCAGCTTTAAATCGTTGTGACTACTACATCAGTTAATTATAAAGTCTGTATCATCGACTCCCAATCCTAGACAAGCACCATCAAAACTGCTTTGAATTAAACGCCCATCCCAGAAATGTATCATTACATTTCTGTTTGAATTTCAGACATTTAACTGAGCGTGGAACGGTTAGTATTGGCACCGTCAGCCCTTCTGTAATAAACAGACTTATCCGGCAAATCCTTTTTATTTGACTACACGGTCTGTTAGCGACCTTTTTCTTGGAGAGTTTGAAGTGCCCATAATGCGACGATATGCTCGATCGTGAAAAGTCGGAGGGCTTTGATTTTAAAGGGCTGTGGGTATAGCCGCTTTGATGGTTTAGGCTAACGTTGAAAGCGATTTATGTGCTTAACGAAAATTGCCTATCTCTAAATATATATTCAAAGGTGACTGACTGACTGTCTGACATAGTGTCTATCAACGCACAGCCCAAACCACTGGACGGATCGGGCTGTAATTTGGCATGCAGGTAGATGTTATAACGTAGGCATCCGCTAAGAAAGGATTTTAATCAATTCTACCCCCAAAGGGATAAAATATGGGATGAAACTCTATTCCGCGCGGACGAAGTCGCGGGCACAGCTAGTATCTACATATAACTTGCCCGCTAAATGTAATTCTCATAATACGCAACTGGTGTAAAATTTGTATGAAAGAATTAAAGCTTCATAGGTTTTGTAAAATATTTGCAGAATACATTTTTATAGTGCCACGATATAGTGGCTTCCTGTCCCATTTTCGATGGAAAGCGAAAGAGAGGTTCAAGTCGCTGCGTCAAAGGACAACTAACCTAACCAAATACTTATCAGACGCCACCGCCATGCCGGCCTACAGGGAACGTGCACATCGATGGTGGTGCCAACTGGTGTCACAAATTTGAATGTTTTACCTTAGTTTACACTACATAGTGCTGCCACCTATAGTTTGTGTACGGTCCCTATTGGATTGTTTTGGGTATACAATACACCCACTGATCACAACACGCGACAAAAGTTTATCACTTCATGGTTGTCTCGCTGTCTGTAAGGTGACTGTCAGCCAGGCGGATAAACCATACCGTCGATTGAGAAGCTTAAAAAACGGGGGGTGGTTTATATTATCTTCCGTCACCGCGAGAAAGAACGACTGCATTCATTGCAGTTATATCACAGCTTAATGATACAAAAGAACATCATTAATACACCTTAGAACTTACCGTTGGGAATTGAAATAATCTATCTCCGCTATGAAAGCAAAGCAGCCTTTAATATAAAATGAAAGGATCCTTTGCATCTGCAAATAGTTTCCGCTCGTTTAAAAAATATTTTAATTCCACTTCATCACGAATACGCTGAAACTAAAAACAGTGCTTTAAAACAGTTCCCAAAACGAAAAATAGGTAACTGTTCCAAAAAGGATTTAGGAAGAGTTGGCGCATATTTTTAACTCTGCACTAAAAATTCAGTAGAGAAAAGTAGTTCATTAGTGCAATCGGTTTGAATTGAAATTTAAGCCCTGAAAATAATTAACTGAACAGTATTAACAGATGTAAGATTTACTTTACTTTATAGTACCATTAGGCTGTTGAACTCTCTTCCAGAGCACGTGTCCACACCTTCTTTTAGTCTTGGATCTTTTAAATGGGGCATGAAGCGGCAAGCGTGAACTTATGCAGTGTGATCGATTCGTGTTGCACTAACTAGGAATGATGCGGATCGCTTACATTTTTATATGGACCTCTTTGTATGCACCATCAGACAGGACGCAGTCATTTTGAGCTCCAAGCCACCATCACCTGGACGTGGTGCATTCTGCTGAATAACAAACAAAGCTATGTCAACTGACTGCTGGCGGTACAATCATCACGATTGAAGGTGTAACTTAATAGTAGTAATAAGTTACACCTTCAATCAATTAATAGTAGTATTAAGTTACACTTACAGGCAAAAGACAGGCAGCATCGTTACCGGAGCGAGAAGTTATATCCTGCGATGGCCAGCCTGCTTTGCTTGCCCAGTGTGGCCGTTATGGGTGCCTACCAAAGCTGGTAAAGCCTACAGGCGTTCGCCCGAAGTAGCGAACAATTGGAGAAGCCTATATCCAGCAGTGAACTGCGATAGGCTGATGATGATGACAAATATAAAAAAGTGCGCTTGAATTTTCATTAAGCGGGAACGTGCCTGAACACCAAAAAGCGCGCGCCTGCCCGATCCCGCTAACCCTGTATATCTCACAATCGCCAAATCCGTTTTTAAATTAGAATCGATTTAGCTCCCCAAATAACACCGATTTCAATTGTGTTACATTGCTATCGTTGATTTATTCGAGAGCAGCCGAAAACATTTAGTATTTTCGTGACCCGAAGGTAAATGTAATTCTCTCCGCTGACAACCGTTCCCTCTTCCCGATTGAGATTAAAAAACTTTTCCACCGGAGCCTGTGGCGGGGGAAAAAAAAATATTAATGAAATTTCCAGAAAGCCACCGATGACCGAAACGAAGAAAGTTCATCAAAGTATTCCTCTGTTGCGGATAGGCAATTAAGAAATTCAATTTTCAGTAAGTTTCTATCTGGCGAGTTGATTAATCCGACATCAAAAGGATCAGGTTTTGTTTTTGCTTTGTCATCGTATGTGAGTGATTTATATGGGGTGGATTCCGCTGGTACTAGTCGTATTTTATCAGATTTGCTTCGGCGCGCTTGTTTTTTGCTGCGGCAAAGTATATAAATGTGTGTGATAAGAAGTGGGCTATTTTGTCGTCCTTTATAAGAGACTAGCTTTTGCCCGCGACTTCGTCCGCGTGTTTAAATTTATACATACAAAAGTTTTTTCCCGCTAACTCCCGTTCCCGTGGGAATTTCTCAAAATACAGCCATAACTAAACTTTATATTTACTAAGGTACCTGCATGCCAAATTTCAAGCGTCTAACTTAAGCGGTTTAGATTTTTCATACAAAAGGATTTTCCCGCTAATTCCCGTTCCCGTGGGAATTTCGGGAATTCCTTTCTTAGTGCACCCCTACGGTACCTAAGCTACGTCCCTTCCAAATTTCAAGTGCCTACGTTTAGCCGTTTGGGCTGTGCGTTGATATGTCAGTCAGTCAGTCAGTCAGTCAGTCAGTCAGTTTCTCCTTTTATATATATAGAAGATTAAGTGTTTGAGGATCATATCAGGAACTTGAATAAGTTAGATGGCTGCAGTAAGACAAGCACAATGGTTATTGATTCTCTGTCCGATCAATTTAGAAAATTAAGTTTTCTAGTTAGTTGTTTTGGGTTTGGAAGACGTCCCCAGTAATTTTCTGGTCTCCATAGTACAAGAGAAAGTCTTAGCTTGAGGAGGTTTCTATGAATTTTCTGACGCTACTTACTTTGAGATCGGAGCAATGGATATGAAGTTGTCAGATATGTGATATCTGCCTCTTCATAGTAACTCTTTCATTACACAATAGTGACTTCATGATACACGAGCACTTTTCCAGACAAAAACATATAGCAAATAAACAAAGCCATTCATAAGTAAACCACCCTATCTAGACAACAAGAAAAATAAGCAAAAAAGAGCATATTCTTGAGCAAAGTGCGTTCCCAACGTATAAGTGGAGCATAATTGAAACTGCATGATTTATACCCTATCCCAATGTTCAGGGCTTGCCCGAGAAGGGTTCGGGGAAAGGGGAGGCCCGTGAATTATTGCCTTTTAAATTCTTTTTTTCTTTGTTATCGTTGCGAGTTTTTTTCCCCGGCGATAAAGGAGATTACACCATTTATCTCAGAGTGACCCGGTAAATTGGTGCGGAGTTATCTGATTTGTGAATTAGAATGAGTTGTTGACCGTCCGGCTTGCACTGGCTGAGAAATGCTTTGATACATCTTAACATTTATAAAGAAAGGATGTTAAACTTTTGCCTGGCGGCACCTGATATTTTTTATATGTTGCAATAGTAATCTTCATTTAAATAAATCAATGTGACCGAAATTTGTACCAAAAAAAATATACACATCTACACCATTAGGTACTTTTCATAAAAAATATTTTGTTTATTGGGGCCGGGTGAGGTACGAACCCACGACGCTTGGCTTAGAAGGCAGGGGTCACTACCAAATGAGCAACCAGACCAGTCTGTCACAAAATAACCTTTCAGACACACAACAATAATAACAATAAACGGTTGTTCAAAATCGAATGATCCTTGATTCAGAAGACTGCTATATGAAATTAATACTAGACGTTTACTAGACAACTTTTATATTGACTATTTTTTATAGACTAAATAATTTAAATATCACTTCCCCTACGTTACTGAGACGTGTTAAAGTATTATTATATCCCTTATAATAGGCCATAATATGTAATTCATTCTACAATCTTAATTGAGAACTAAAAGCAAACCTTCGTTCATAGTAGGTATACTAAAAATCATCCGTTTGTAGCTATAACTAAAATCTATACTAATATTATAAAGCTGAAGAGTTTGTTTGTTTGAAGGCGCTAATCTTAGGAACTACTGGTCCGAATTGAAAAAATCTTTTTATGTTGAATAGACCCTTTATCGAGGATGGCTTTAGGCTATATAACATCACGCTGCAACTATTAGAAGCGAATAAATAATGGAAAATATAAAAAAACGACAAATAGTTATTTAACTATTCCACGCGGACGGAGTCGCGAGCACAGCTAGTTCTTTATAAAGGTCTGGAGAGAGAATGTGTTATAATTATTAAATAATCTAAAGTAATAAAATATTCCAAGACTCAATCCTTCAAACACGAGAAAATAAACTAAAAAGGTTTATTTTAGAAGTTACGACGCCACTGGCACTTTAATTTACAGCCTTTCATGACTTAATAATTCACCTATTCACTGTTTTTTTGTGATATTACGTCACTTTAATACAACCTAAAATGAAATATAGGATACCTAAGTACTAGATTTTCAGCACAAAATTATATGTACCCCACCCCTATGATGGATCGCTTTTGGAACACTCAGAGTGAGAAGGGTATTTGTCTAAAAATGTACATATTTTAAGCAAAACTGGAGAAAATGTGCTTTCAAACCTCGTTAGGTCCATTTAGTATTTGAATACACATGAGCTACGCTAAAATAACATTTCAATTTGCCTGCGTAGGTAATTTATTTGGGGTTTAAATACACTCACAACCTATGGGCCTTCTGTGATATATTCACGGTCGGCTTATGGAAACCTTTTAGTGTTTAAAAAGCGCGGATTATCTATTTATGGAAGCGTGTAATAACAACAGATTTACTACCTGGCTATTCGGATTAATTTTTAATGCAAGAAAAATACGTATTCTTTTAAAATTCATTTTTACTTGTAATGTACCTACTGAGTAATAAGCGGGAAATACATTAATGTTTTTTAATGCGTTTTGTCTGATCCCATCATGTTGAATATTTTTACTAGATACGTGATAAAATTGTACGAAACTGCGGACCTTTAATGTAACTTAAAACCATGGAAGTATACGTAGTACTTAATACTTCCATGCTTAAAACTCAATATTACATATTATTGGTCTACGGTATTCCACCAGTAAGCGTGGCGTTTTTAAATTTGGCGTTAATTATCCGAGCCATAATAAACAAACAATTTAATAAATTATTACGAATTCAACCATGTCAAACGAATATAGATACCAAACCAAATGTTAAACTATCAAACTAAAAGAAATAAAATGTTTAAAATTTATCGCCCTTAACTTACATCACATATTTAAAATGCTAGTCTATCCTAGATATACATAGTTTTCATTTAAAAGGTTATTTCTTCTTTCATTACCATAGAACGCGTATTGTAAATGAACCTAGGAGTATCATATCCTCCTCTCTACCCTAAATTGATAACTTACCTATAACACCTGACGCGTATAAAAATCTCTCGAATACAATCACGATTGTAATACCAAATACATCATATTGAAATATCAAATATACAATAGAAGAAAAAAACAATTCTATTTCCCTTACACCTAGCCACCGTTTCCGTACAAAATCTGCATAAAGAAAGTACTCAGCATTCATACATAATTAATTGGTAATTTATTCGGGCTGATGTCGGTTGGAGCGAAGAAATAATACTACATGCCTCCAAACCTATGTTTGTGGAATGTTTTAATGTATGACTAATTAATTATTTCGAGCAATTCGAGATAAAGGTTTGTACTGAATGGAGCGTGAATGTTGAAACGGTTTTCTTTCATAATGGTACAATGTTCTTTCTTTTTGTTAAGGCTACCCTGATTTCTTTGCATAGTGTACTTCTGCCAATAGAAGTATACTTCTCTGAAGGAAAATTCGATGTTTTTTTTGTTTCAAAATTAGTTTGTTTTGACTGCGATTCGCCTGATGATAAGCGATATCGTAGTCTACGCTGGAACGCGCTCACCCAACAAGAACCGGTTCACTCTCGTCTTGAACATTGGAAGATTATATCTCTCGGGGAATAAGGAGCCCATTAATTAATGCGATGATTTTAAGTTAAGCGATGCATATATCGCTGTTTTCATAATAAAAACCGAGAAAAGTAGTTTCGCCTAGCCTAAAATGTTTTATATAGTTAAGTGGGTATGTAGCGCTTGCCAATTGAATTATTAACTCTTAAGATCAAGTGCATGACCTTTCCCCATCCCATTACATTCAACATAAAAACACATCAAAGGCCAGCTTAGTGAATTTGCGCCCTTACAAATAATATTTGTAATTCAATATATGAAGCGTTTCGATCTCTTCAGGGGTACGCTTAACTTGGTTAAATGTTTCGTATACGAAACATATAGGAGGTAATTGGAATATGAGAGAGGAAAGTACACTTAATCCTAATTAAAGCTTGTTTTATATAGTACTAGCTGCTGCCCGCGGCTTTGCCTGCGTAAACATCGGTTTGTCATAAAGAGCTTACTCTGTCATTTATCATGTACGCGTCTTTGTCTCTTATTTTATTACACGGGCTTACGAATGAATGCTCAAAAGATGATGAATATATAGGTATTCGATTCGAGTACTGAGAAATCTGAACATAGGTTGACACAGGACAAACACAATGTGCGCCCTGCGGTATGGGGCATAGAATACTACCGAGGTATCCCTGCCTGTCGACTAAAAGGGCCTTCGGGGTTGTGGCTTGCGCTCCAGTTAGCGGCCTCGAGGAAGACGACGACACGTGCCTCCGGGCACGTTCTTGCTGGTGTGCCGTTCTTGCTGGGCGGCGCAGCGCTATCGCTGTGGGGGGTTGAGTCCAATCCCTCCGGGCATCCGACCCTCCTCAGACAGAGTGCTCGTAGCCGACCACCGTTGGGTTTAGTGGGTATTCTCCGCTAAATAGGAGTGGGCCCCACAAAACCCAGGTGTCCCGTACCCAGGGCCCTGGTGTTTGCGTAAAAGCATTCCCGCCGTAAAAAAAGGACAAACACAATGTAGGTACATCTTGTTGGCCATTGAAAGCCGCGGCCCATTCTTCAGGAACCACCTTGTCTTAAGCTATGGTTCACATAGTTGTAAGTTTTGGTGACGACTTATCTAGAGCGACATACACTCCCTGAACATAAATTATTCGAGCTATCTAAAGCAGGCTGGATTTCCTGTGTATCAACAAATATTGAAAAGCCATGCTAAAAATACTATCTTCAATTTTTTGGCTTTTCATTATTTCATACTGAGCATCTCTCTGAGCATTATTTACCGATAAAATTATTAAGATGTTTTTGTCTATAATGGTACCTAACTATGTACATGTTAATACATTTTAAGTATCACGCCGACCAAAAAGCGACCACTTGGCCGGTGTATGAATCTTAACATACTTCAAAGCGTTATTTTCTTCCACCATACGTAATTGAAACGATTTTATTAGGTTGAAATAAGTATAATAGTATTAGTATTGAGGACAGAAATAACAATTTGGATTAGAAAAATGTTTATTAAGCATACACTGATAGCAGTTTCGTCGCATCCAATTTAGACATGTGGCCCGTTGTGAGCCTTCTGAGAATGCAGTTAGGTTTTTGGTTTTTGGATCTTCATATAACTGTGATTCATTATCAAATGCAGAAGGTCTGTTTTGACCGTACACAATTCCTAAATTTTGTTCTAATTTGTTGATGAATGAGGTACCTCTGAAACTGAGCAAAATTCTGGTAGACAACGCCGGTGGTTATCCCTTTACGTTGGTCGTTTTTTCACTTATAATATTTTCCGAAGAATTGCAATCCGAAAATAAGCCGCACAATTTTAATTCACAATTATTTATGTGTACATATTAGTGGCGAATTTATTTCGATTATTGCCGTATTTACCTCGATATCAGTGTCATGTCAAACTGATAATTTCGCTGACAAAGTCAAGAAATGACAGTATCTATGGTGTATTCAAAAAGTTCTTAATCATTCCGTAACATATTTTTCCGAAATTCTAAATGAAAAAATTAATAAATCATTGTAATTTATAGCCTATATGTTAATCTGATGCATAAACAATATTCGTGTAAAGTTTCACTAAAATCTGTTTAGTAGTTTTTGCGTGAAAAGGGAACAAACATCCATCCATCTATCCATCCATCTATCCATCCATCTATCTATCCATCCAAACAAACTTTCGCGTTTATAATATTAGTGGGATTCGAGGGACGAAATTATATTTTGGGTATATTTTATTACAATGATTGATGAGATGTAATTAATGTGCGTAGGTATTATTTTTGATGGGGTAATGGACTGTGAATTTTGATGGAGTTTTATTTTCGCGTATGGATGGTTTTTTGTATCTAATGTACTACGCAAATATGAATTCTTCCTCGCCTCTTGTGATCAAATTGTCGCCACAGCTGTTATCTTAAGGTCAAAGACTCAGTAACCCAAGACATGCCTTATTGAGTCACACAGTGTCGTCTAGTCCCAATCACCATCATCATCATCAGCCTATTGCACACTAAGCCTCTCCAGGTGTTCGCCACTTAGGGCAAACATCTGGAGGATATACCCATAATCGCCACGCTGGGCAGGCGGGTTGGCGATCGCAGGGCGAAGTTTCTTTCTCTGGTGACGCTACTCATCATCGGTCCGTGGTGTTTAGCTACCAACTACTTAACATCGGGCATGGTGCAGTTATTTTATACTCATAGTAAGGAATCCGTCACGACTTGAGGCGCTTTAAAAAAGCAGTTACACCAAAACTCAGCCATAAACGCTACAAAACGGGTCAAATTCGAAAAGTATGTGACTTTCCATGTAATTTCTATTCCAAACAAAAAGCGAATAATCAGAATTAATAGTGGTTCATTATCGGCTGTTGGATTTACGAGCGTCCAAATGAGATGTGAACAGATGTAAACAAGCGCGCATCCGGACAAGACCGGTTCGGTGCATAGCTGATGGTGGGTACCAACGTTTGGGATTATGAAGGAATTGTCTTCTTCTTCTACTTTGTTTGTGATTGACAGATAGGACTTTAGACCGTTACACCTAATTAGGTGTAGGGCCATAATCCAGCAGGTTTAGTGCGAGTTGGTGGGTGGTCTCGTCTGTTAAATACTTCATCATCATCATCATCATCAGCCCGTGTCAGTCCACTGCTGGACATAGGCCTCTCCTAATGTTCGCCACCATGATCGATTTTGGGCCTCTCGCATCCAGCACTAAATACTTCATTCGTACCAATAAATTTTCTACTCTGTAAAATATTTTTATCATATCCTATCTTTCTAAATAAGGTGTGTAAGAATTTCTCTATTGGATAAGCATATAGCTAGAGCAATCACTGGGCACACTTGAGTTGTCGCTCCGTATAACGTAGGAGGGTGATTCATTACTAAAAACTAATTTATAATATGACACAGCTGCTGTTATGGGGTGAGGTGACGTTTATTAACAGGTGTACGTAACGCAACGTTGAACAAAAATAATCAAAACAGTATCGTCCCATTATCTTGTCGCTCCAAGCCACCCTCACCTGCCCGGGGTACGTCCTGCCGAATAACAAACAAGGCTCTGGCGACCGACTGGTGGCGGTATAACGGTGACAGGCTCGGTGGCTCATTTGGTAGTGACCTCTGCCCTCTGAGCCAAGTGTCGTGGGTTCGATTCCCGCACAGTACAAACATTTCTGTTCATGAACATGTCTGTTTGTATTGGTCTGGGTGTTTTCTATGTATAATATGTATTTATTTACAAAAATAAATGTATCTAAGAAAGTTTATCAGTTGTCTAGTACCCATAGTACAAGCTTCGGCTTAGTTTGGGGCTAGGTGGCGCTGTGTGGCCCAGTGTGGCATGTCTTGGTTATTTAAAAAAAAAAAACATCACGATTAAGGCGTAGCCAAATACCACAGGCCGATGACGGGCAGCAGCGTCACCGGGGCGAGGAGCTACGCCCTGCGATCGCAAACCCTCCTAGTCCTAGGACGACTATAGGAAAAGCCTCCAGGTATTTGATCAAAGTGGCGAACAACTGGAGAGTCCAGCAATGAACTACGATAGAATGATGATGATGATAAAAAATCGTATCATCATTTAATCAAAACAGTACTCATCTCACGAATAGCGTGGCCACAGTCACAATAAATATTTAATCTCTCTCGCTTTCTTCTGATTAGTTCGCGACGAGCGTGTTTGCCGACCTCTAGTTCACGTGACCATTACTTAATTTAGCCGACTTTAATGGCCTAACTTACGCAACGGCTTAGTTGGAGGTAAACACTGCTGCGGTAAATAGGCGGCAAGTCAGTTGTCCCATCAGTCGAGTTGCATCTTAACTGGTAAAGCGGGTAGCGTACTAGCGGTATGTGTAATATTGCTTGATGGTATGCATGGTTTGTTACTCATTGTTTGGTTCAATCTTGTCTTATGGTTTATTTTTCAGAAAAAATCGCATCTAGGAACAGGGTTTATGAAATCTTCTTCTTCTATCTTCTTCTACCTATTAGGTACTTATAATAAATCTGTAGAGAGGTCAACTCTGTACATGAAATATTTTTTCAAAATAACTATCAGGGGGTGATTAGTGATCGATACTGATGCCAAAAATGCATTCAATAAAATTTTTATCTGTCTGTCTGTTTGTTCGTCTGTTTGGCTGTCTGTCGGCACAGCTAGTCACCAATAAAATGAGTAGCGAAGTGTAGGTACTCGACAAATAGATAGATATTTTTTTTCTTAGCACAACACACAATTGACCTCAAAGTAGGTATAATAAACGTCATTAACCTATCGCGTTCCACTGCTGGACCTCTCCAGTTCTTCACCATCAGAGCTACTCCTACCAGTCCATAATAATTATCTTCTTTTTTAAACAAAAGGCCTTATAATAAAAAAAAAATTCAGAACATAGTCTCATATTCATTACAATTTTCCAATTACATAATTATAAAATTCATGAATTAGAATATTACACCAAATAATTAAATTCCTATAATATACTCATATAGCGGCAAGCTCATAAACATATTGATACGAGTATAATATGGTTAAGTATTGCAGAAATAATGTACCTACGCATATTTTTCCGTACCTACTTAAAGAGAATCCATATAAAATTAGCTGATATTTCATCGCTTACCAGACCAGCAGCCGCATTTAGTATCTAAATACGTTGTCAGGTTTGTGACAATCGTATCTATCCAAAATTACCTCGTAATAAACACTACAATTTGGTGATATTCATAACAATGTGTCAGCAGTAATAGGTTGTGACCCCAAATGTGTGTCTCACGGCAAACAAAGGGATGCGTGCGGGGGCAAATATTGTGTTCAAATACCGTCCCAGGGACCCTGCCCGGCACGCCGGAGTTTGCTAGGTTAATAATGTTTACTATTATAACGTTATTCCTTCTCATGGTCTAGTAATACAAGTTTGTGCAACTA
Organism: Conogethes punctiferalis; assembly: GCA_031163375.1. NCBI lineage: Eukaryota > Metazoa > Arthropoda > Insecta > Lepidoptera > Crambidae > Conogethes > Conogethes punctiferalis. Next base: position 15,323,716 of record CM062093.1, read on the forward strand.
GGTCTTCCGTGAAATTGGGTATTGTAATAGTCTTTTAACTGAATGTCTGTTTGGTTTCCGGATTTAGAACAGGACCATGCCCGTGAGTGTCGTAGAAGATGAATAAGAAAATATCAGGAAACGGGCAGAAGCGTTAACCTGGGAACAAGAAAAATCTACTACTTTTTGAATGTAAGGCAGCCTATCATATTTTCGCTCCAAGCCATCCTCACCTGCCCGTGGTACATCCTCCCGAATAACATACGAGGCTATGACAACCGACGTGGGAGTATAACCAGATGGTATAAAGTATAAAGAGAGATAGGGCCTAGCGAATCTTCGCTCGAATTGAGCTGCCCGCCCGGGGAAAGACCTCCACCCTATAGAATACCGCAGCCGAATGATCTCCGGGTCATGTTTCTGCTGGTGAGTAGGGTTTCCGGGGCTCGTGGGGGGTTAGGGTTGGGCCGGCATGGCAGTGGGAACTGACAGGTAACTGACCAGTTACTTGCCAGTTATCACAGCGACTTGGGCTTCTCTTTCGCTTTCCATCACGCGTAGGGAAGCCATTACGTCGAGCTACTATAAAAAAAAATGGAATCAAGATTGATTGAAGGCCAACCTGCCTGCCCAGTGTAACGACCAAGCCTCTAGATGTCTGCCCAAAGTACCGAACGAAAGGAGAGACCTATGTCCAGCAGTGGACCGCGATAAACTGAAAAAGAAGATTAAAACCTACTACGGAACAAACATAAATGCTCATCACACAAATATTTGTCCCGGTTGAAAATCGAACCCACGACCCCTAGTTTAGGAGTCAGGCTGAATGAGCTATAGAGCCATGTTATATATTAAAAATCATCAATTCTGCCTAAAACTTTCCATAATTCTCAACATTATTCGGTGGGTACACAGACAAATTTCCCAACCAACCTTAGATACTTAATGTATTCAAAATAAACTTCCTACTAAATCGCTTCTGTACGTAGGTTTTAATATTTAACAGAAAATATCGCGCAATAACTCATTAAAATGGCCATCCAATGAATATGGATACAGGAACATCCATTATAAGGCTTTGACTACATTAGTCTGTGCACGGTAGCGGACGGCGCGGTCAGGATATTTTTTATCTGTACAATTTTTTTTATTGATTGTACTTTTTTTATAATTGTACAGTATAGGGTATGGGGCTCTTTCTTGTCTGATGAAAAGAGAAACAGTCTTTGAAGGCGCACCACACAGAAAACAAATTCATCATTATCATCATAATCAGCCTTTCGCAGTCGAATGCTGAACATAGGCTCCAATTGTTCGCCATTTGATCTATTTCGGAGTTCTCGAGTCCAGCATTTGCCAGCCATCCTGTACTTTCGTCACTCCGCCTTGAAAACGAATTCATTAACAGTAAAATTTTGTTAATGTAAAAAGTTCTGAATCTCTCTTCACCATTAAGTAATACATTTATTTGTCTAGAAAAGAAAATAGCCTTTTTATAGTGACTTGAAAAAAACACTTATGAATCTTGAGCCACGAATAAAAATAATTCTAGCACCAATTTTGGCATCCAGTCAAATGTTGTATTGCACAGTATATTTTTATAGTATAACAGCATAGATAGATAGATATTCTTTATTGCACAAACACAAACATTTACAGGAATGAGTATACAAACCTATAGTAGGTACATTTTTTTTTTATTTTATTTATTTATTTTATTTATTTATTAAGGAAACACACAGCACATAATATTACTATTTTATTGTATGTATGTGTAGCATAGTAGCGTCCCATCATCTCGCGGATAGTGAAAGAGAGGTCCAAGTCGCTTGGGCAACGGACAAGTAACTAAATCAATCACTTCTCAGATGCCACCGCTATGCTGGCCTGTATGGACAGTCTGGCTATATACTGAACCAACTAAAGACACTTCTCGGGTGATTCGCTGAGTAAACTTCACATTAGCTATAAGTTATCTACCAGATTCCTTATCAGCAAGTGATGAAATCTATACCGTCCTAACAAAGCCGCTACCTTAACTTAACAGCAAAGAGGAAAATTCGCTATTCGACCCCTGAATAAGAATGAAGTTTTTGCACCTGAATTTATTAGCTATTACATATTCTGTTTTCCAACGCTATCTTTATTTGTGTATATTTATCTTTGTCTACTTTTGCACGACAAGTCAAGTTTTCGCATGTATATAAAACTATTTAACTTTGCGATTTTGAAAACATGCTTCAGCTGCATTGTATACTTACTTGTGTAATAAGCTTTATTTCTTAACCCGTCTTCAGCAACAGCTCATATGTCCCTATATCCCCAATGTGGATTGTCGCCTTATCTTAGGGTAGAAACTAAGGTGAGTAGTATGACTGCCATTGACTGCAGGCAATTGAAAAGTATTATTTGACGTTTGCTGGTGAGCCGCTTCGCTGTTCGACACAAATGCGTAAGTTAACTATAGTGTCATATGTTGCGATGACGTCTGTTCATGTCGTTTCTTATATGATAGCATAAGAGAAATAAAACTGAATGTATTACTTAAAAACTGCTGCTTGGTCGCTTGCGGGGCAGTGCTAGCTGTATACTGGGCGCGTTGCTCGAGCGGTGGGACTCCCCGATGGTACGAATGTGGATGAAGCTGCATGAAAGCTCATCGCCTTTTGACAAAAAATTAAAGTACGACATATTTTGTTATTATTTTTAAATTTAAATTTGACTTTCTTTTTATTTCTCTTGACATTTTTATTCGGATTTGTGTTTGTTTTCGTTTATTTTGACATGTTTTTATTTAACTTCTACAGCTACATCAGTAGCTATATGAATTGATTTCTGAAATAAATTCTAAAAAATAAAAACGTAAATTCCAAAGAGTTTAGCGCTAAATTTAAGCCACAAAGAACTGAAAGGTTCGTCTTCGATATTCCGATCACGTTTTCCACTACAAAAATCCAATTCAAATTCAAAGAAAACAGGACCACAACGGCCTGCCGGCGACGTTGACAAGAGGACGGGTCTGACGCACCCGGGCATACAAATTGAGCGGCCGACATGTGTCCCGGACGGGGCGCGACTTGGCAACGTTGCCGCTGGACCTGAGGTGTCGGTGTCAAGCTATTTGGATATGAACCCGGTTAATACTCTTTTGCGACGACAGCTATGTTTATTCGTTGTTGATGGAAAATATAACCCATCCTATTTAAAAGGCCGGCAGCGACCCCAGAACTCGATTTGAGTTGCGGGTGTCCATGGGCGGTGTCGACTGTCTACATAATAATAATAACCCAAGACATGCCACGCTGGGCCACACAGCGCCATCTAGCCCCATACTAAGCCGAAGCTTGTACTATGGGTACTAGACAACTGATAAACATACTTAGATACATTTTTTTTGTAAATAAATACATTTATACATAGAAAACACCCAGACCAATACAAACAGACATGTTCATGCACACAAATGTTTGTAATGTGTGGGAATCGAACCCACGACTCTTGGCTCAGAAGGCAGAGGTCACTACCAATTGAGCCACCGAGCCAGTCGACCTATACAGATATAATTTTTATACATATTTAGTATGTAAAAAAGAAAACAGCCTATCACAGTCCACTGCAGCATATAATATATCCTGTTCTATGTATCTATATAACAAATGTTTATTATACCTAGTTTATCAACTATTATGGTGTGCAATAAAGAATATTATAGGTATAGATCTATTTGTCTACCTTTTCCATGTAAAATTAGTTTTTTTTATTGCCATCCCACTGCAGTTTGAATCACCAAAGCAGATAGCACCGTTTACAATAAAACCATCAGAGCTGACATAGATCGATTGTTGTTGAGTTGAATTTTATTTTGAACGCAATTGTGGTGGAAAAATAAAATATCAGTGCATGTTTGCTGCGGTGCTATCGAAGAGCGTACTCGTACGTTTATTTGTAAAAGGCGGATCATCATTGCTGTCCAATGCTGGTCATAGGCCTCTCCAGTTGCTCGCCGCTTAGGGCAAACATCTAGAGGATATACCCATAATCGCTACGCTGGGCTTTTCGCTCCATACTGCCACCCATCGGTTGTCAGCGCCTCGTTTCTTATTCGGCAGGATGCACCGCGGGCAGGTGAGGTTGGCTTGAAGCAAAAGATGATGATTGGTCGCTCCCTTACATCCATAAAGACGGATAAAGAATACAATATCACAGCCCGTTCCCTTCCGTGGGTATCGTTAAAGTTGACCATCATCATCATTATCAATCCATAAAAAATATCTTTCATGTTCCACCAATATGCTTCAGTTTTATTTGCAATCAGCTACTATAGATTATTAATTTAATATAATTCCAAATAAGTACTTGCGTAACGATAAATTCTTTATCATGTCTCAAATATTTACTGCGAAAAACGAGTACTAACGTTATGTTTGCCGACCGTAGTAAATATAGGGGAATGTTTCGTATTGACTTCGGTATTTCCAAAGCTTCTTCGTTTACTTTTCTCTAACTTTGTTCGTATAAAACGTGTAATATTTCAAGTGGTAGAATCGGCTCAGTCGATTGAAAAGGAACGTTTTTGGCTGTTGGTAATTTTTTATCCGACTTGATTTACTTAGTTCTAACATTTGATTTTAGGCACGTAGAAACTCTGTGTATAAATAAAGAGGTTTGGCTTAAATTAGAAAAAAAATTTATACTATCGGTTTATCAACTGTCAAAGCGCACCATTAGTCAATTTTCAAATTCCGCGATTTTTATAATAATTTTCTATTTCACCTAAAAACTTTGTGTCGGTTTTACACCCACCAATAAAACTGTTCAACCTGTGTTCAAAGTTCAATATTATAATTGAAAGTAATTAGTCTGCTGACCAGGTGAAGTTGCCTAAACTCTTGTGGGTGGCCCTAAACAAAAAGCTGAATATATACTTTGATCAACAGCTCATGTTTGTCCTCGCCGAGGAGTTTAAGCCTTTTTTTTCAGAGGGGACTGCATTAGGCACCGTCATGCCACCTCCGGGGGAGGTAACATGGTGTGTGGGACTCACACCTCCCGAAATGGGAGGGTTTACCCAATAAACCCCCCTGTGTCGCCAGTGGGACCTAACCTAGGACGGACAAGGCAGTCAATAAATGATAATTTAAGTAGTAGGTAAATGTAGTCTACTTACATTAAATTTATAATTACCTGTAACTAACCTCTTTTCCTTTATTTTCAGGTAAAACCCCCGTGCAAGTGCAGTGAACAGTGTTGTGCGTACGTGTGAGTACAGTGTGAGTGCGCGATGTCGAAGTGAGGCCTGAGGCCTGCCCGGCCGAGGCCATGAGGACGGTGCGGCCTTTGGCCCCAGGCCGGCGCGCCGCGTGGGCCTGGCTGGCGGTGCTGGCGGCTCTAGGCCGCTCTACGGCTTATACGGACACCGAGGACTTTTTGAGTGATTTGGATAAGCCAGGTAAGATGTGTGCATAATATTAACAAGATAAATGTTTTGACTGATGACGAATCCGACCTGGCCTTTTGTGGTTCTCCCCTCATGGCTCACCTTACATCCTGCTCGTAATGCCTTTTCTCCTGCACACGGGATGAGCTCATGTTAGTCAGGAGACGAGGCTGAATACTGGTCAGAATTTATTTCAATTGTCTTCAACACTCTAAGAAAAACAATATTTTGTTAATACGTAAGATCATGTTTGATGAGCCTACTCGTTATACCTATGTCTGTTAGTGTAATTAGTCCATAGAAAACGACCTCAGACCCAATTTTTACGAAAGTGTTAAATATTTTATAAATGAAATGGCAGTGTAGAAAGTCAACCATCTTTTCAGAAGATTCGAGTAACCTACAATACGTTTATAGGTAGTTATGTCAGCTTAAATTCACTAAGCCTTCATTTCTAGAAAAGTAATCAAATAAATAGACAAGGCAAAAATGAGAATGAAATAATTATTCGTTAAATACTTATGTAACCATCTGTAATAATTAAGAAATATGTTCTTTCACTAATCATACATTTAATCCGTTAACTTAACAACAAATTAACGGTTTGAAACGTGTGTTATTTTAATCTATTAAAGACCACCATGTATCTAAATTTATACGTGCAGTAAAACCATAAAATCTTACAACTAACAATTTAAATATGCAAAGCTTTCTTAGCCCGGAGGTAAAGAGTCGAGTATAAGCAAACAATTTAATACAATGTCAACATAATTAATCCCTTATTAGTTCTAATGCCTATGTATTGACAAGTAGATGTAATATGTAGTGACAAGTAACATTTTTAACAACACGATTAATTCGCAGTGTAGTAACGACCACCGAAAGTGAGGCACATTGAAATGAGTAGACGTAATCTCATACCGTTAATTTGATGTTCTTCAAACAGCCAGGGAATTGAATGTGAGCAAGATTGTCTGATTTGGGTTTCTTTTAGCATCACAGAATTATGAACATCCAAAGAAAAGCCTATTTTACTGCGGAAACGGTTACTAAAACATTTGTCAGCTCTGGCTACTCGTATACGCTGACTGAGACAGAAATTCTAAAGTCACATCATGGGTGTTTCGCTAAACGAACGCAAATCTTACCACACCGGTGAAACCGCACAGAAGCTAAAACCTCAATTGCCTTTGTCTACTCTTACGACACACACATCATAGATCTCAGTTCATCATCAGTCCTTCAGACTGCGAACTACTGAGCATATGCCTCTCCAATACTTCGCCCATTTACTCAATTTTGGGCTTCTCAAATTCAGTACTTGTCATCTTGTATGTCTACTTGAGAGCGTCCTACACTACGTTTGCCGAGAAGCGATATTATAGCGGTCCCAGTTTCATACGTGATCGGGACATAAGCGTTTTAACTTTTTAAAATATTGATTTAACGAGTTATAAAAGACCACATCATCTATTTTAGATCGGGTTAACGCTTAAATCCAAATTAAACACTTTCATGTTATTTTAAAATAAATAAATTTAAACTTTCGAACACTTCTTCTTCTTCCGCTCCTTATCCCATTATTTGGGGTCGGGTCTCCTCACAATTCTGCGCCAAGTCATGCGATCTTGGGTTGTCGTTTCTAGCAGCTGGGCTTTCTTGAGGTCTCTCTCTATATTTTTCCACCAGGTAGATGGGGGGCGTCCTATACCTCGTTTCTGTTCCGGCAGGTTCAGCGCAATTTGCACCACATGGTCGTCGCCTCTTCTTTTGACATGCCCATACCAGCGAAGGCGGCTTTCATGGATTTTATCGGCAATGGGTGCAACTTTAAAACTACCTCGGATATATTCATTTCTGATTTTATCTATTCTAGTCACACCTCCTGCCCACCTTAGCATCTTCATTTCGTTGGTATGCATTTTCTGTTCATGGGTCTTCTTTGTTGTCCAGCATTCAGAACCATAAAGTAAGGCCGGACGAACTGCCGTTTTATATACTTTTCCTTTAGTTTTTATAGGAATACGTGGATCGCATAATACCCCAGTAAGTGTTCGCCATTTTTGCCAGGCCACGCTGATTCTATGGGCTACGTCAGCATCGATGTTGGCATCGGGTGTGAGCATGGAGCCCAGATATTTAAATCTTTCTACTGTAGGGATAGGTGTCGTCCCGATATGTATTATTTCCGGCGTAGAGTTTCCACTGAAAGGGCATCTCATGTACTCAGTTTTGCTCCGACTGACCCTAAGGCCGTACTTTTCTAGGGACTGCGTCCACGTACTTAGGAGCTCCTGAAGGCGTTCTGCGGTGTCGGCAGCCAGTACTATGTCGTCTGCGTATAACATGGTCCATGGTAGCGGTGCCGGTATATCCTTGGTAAGATAGTCCATGACGAGATTGAACAGAAGCGGACTCAGTACAGATCCCTGATGGACGCCCACTTTGACCTCAAAGGCTTCACTAACCCCTGCCAAGCTTCGTACTTTAGTGGTGACATTTTTGTACATGTCTTGTACCAGTTCAATATAGTACTCAGGTACATGTTGAGCACGCAGAGCCTGCCATACTAACTTGCGTGGTACTCGATCAAAAGCCTTTTCGAGATCAATAAATGTTAGGTGTAGGTCTTTGTGGTTTATTCTAAATTTTTCCATCATGATCCGGATTGTCTGTATTGCGTCAGTTGTTGACCGGGCCGCTGTAAAGCCGAACTGATTTGGGGATATTTGCGAGATACTAATGATTCGTTTATTAATGACTCTTTCCCATATTTTTAGTGTATGTGAGGTCAGTTTTATGCCTCTATAGTTTTCGCATTGCGCCACATCACCCTTGTTCTTGTAAAATGGAAGCAGGTAGCTTTGCCGCCACGCCTGAGGTATACGCTTGTTGGCTAAGATTATGTTAAACAGCTTGGTAAGCCATGCTATGGCGATGGGGCCAAGGGCTTTCCATAGGTCAGCAGGAATTTCATCCGGCCCTGCAGCTTTCCGATTTTTCATTTTAGCCACTGCTTGCTTAACCTCCATCTCATTTATTTCGGGTATTGGTCCATATGTGGGTTCGCATCTTGCAGGATCTTCATTAGGGAATTCTTCATTAAGAAGTTCTTCATAGTACTCGAACCATCTCTGCCTTATTTGAGCATTGTCTGTTAGGATTTTTTGATCTTTGCTCTTTATATACTTATTCGTTTTTATATCCATGGTTGCTCTATGCCTTGATTTTGCCACTTTAAGTGCATCGTTTGCTGTTTTTGCCCTTTCCAAATTGTCATAAAAGTTCTGATTACTGGTTGCCCTTTCCTGAGCTACGCATTTCTTAGCCTGTTTCTTCGCTTCTTTATATTTGTCCTTGTCTTCATCCAGTTGTGAACCTTGCCATTTCTTAAAGAGAGCTTTTTTGGTGGTTAGTGCCTCTTTTACTTTATCGTTCCACCAGTTTGGATCTTTAGAGTTTCCGATGGGCCCTTTTGATATTCCAAGAATTTCTACAGCTTTTGCTCGACACTGTGTTTCGAACTTGGACCACATTTCCTCCGCGGTGCTATACTTTACTTCCATATCAATCTCAATATATTCTTTTACACCGGCCTTTAGCAGATCACCTTTGGGGCCATCGAGATCCTTCCACTTTGTCCTTGGTGTTCTATCGGTTACGGTTTTTATCGGCTTAGGTAGGACGTATACCGCAACAAGCAGGCGATGCTGTGATGTCAGAGGCTCCCCAGGGATTACTTTACAATCTTTAAACTTGCTCTTCATTTTTAGGTCTGCTGCAATGAAGTCTATTTGTGACATACGACCACCGCTCTTATAGGTGATTAGATGTTCTTCTTTCTTTTGAAAGTTGGTATTTATTATGCTTAGCGAGTGTCTTGTAGCAAAGTCTAAGATCTCTTCACCCTGTTTGTTTGCTTCCCCTATTCCAAAACCCCCATGAGCACTTCCGTATGATGTATTTTTAGCTCCTATGTGGCCGTTTAGGTCCGCTCCTAATATTTTATATTCGTTTGATGGTATACCATGTATCAGGTCGTCTAAGTCCTCCCAAAAGCCCGTTTTCTCTATTTCTGAACAGCCTATCTGTGGGGCATAGGCTGATATAATGTTGATAATCTGCTGCTCATCCAGCGCCAGCCTAACAGCTATTAACCGGTCGCTTTTTCTTGTGATACTAATAATGCGAGTCTTAAAGGTTTTGTCTAAAACTATCGCCACTCCGTTTCTGCCATTATCCATGCCGTGATACACCAACTGGTAGTCGTTGCCTATATCTCTAGATTTAGAGCCCTTCCATCTTGTTTCCTGTAGACAGCAGATGTTAATGCATCTTTTCTGTAGTATTTTACCCAGTTCCTGGCTTCTTCCTGTGAGAGACCCCAAGTTCCATGTTGCAAGTCTGATCCTCTTAATGTCTTTAACATGCAAAAGCGAATGTTTGTTCTTGTCCAAATATCCGTCGCTTCGGGGGTACGCCCTAGTAGTATTTGCATTGTGCATCCCATTATTCGCCTTTGCGTCGCTTACGGGGTACGCCCTAGTATTATTATTGCCCTTTTTTATATTGTGCATTTCATGTGAGGAGAAGTGTATGTTGGCAATGGGTTTTTATGGCCGGTTGCCACCTGACGCCAAGACAGTGACTCTTCTGAAGAGCTTGAGAGCCGGGGTTCGACCGAAGTCTCTGCCACCGTCATCCCTACTGCGCCGTCCTGCCAAACAGCACAGCTCCAGTGTCAACCTGTTACCTTGATATCTAAGGGCAGCTTGCCACTGGGCGTTTGCTTCTTCCGCCTGCTCCACCGTACAGAGATCTGTAGAGATCTACGCCTTCGCAGCCGTTGAAGTCTTCACCCGTAACCCTGGGCACGGGGCTGCGCTATACCCCGCAGCACTGGGTCCCCGTCCGAACTCAGCCACCCACTTACCCCGGCCTACTAAGGAAAGGGGCGCCCACCCCCGCGGCTAGGACGCGCCGGACGAGAATTACCCAAGTGAGAGATTAGAGAAGATGACTCTAACTCTCCAAGGGCCGGGTTAATGGCCGTGTATGGTTCCACGCCCAAAGCTTTCGAACACATGAAAGCCATTTTCCAAATGAATTGTTATCTTAGTGGCTCTATAATTTTGCTCGACAGTGGAGTTATTAAACAAAGATCCATTGATTTTCGACCTTAAATTGAAAACGATAAGGCACACCTATCAAGCGAGTGATAATAAATGCATAGAATGCAGTGATATTTCCGACCTGCTTCAGAACGACTTTTTAATTACAAAATGAGTACTAAACTTGTTTTTGTGTTTGTTGTAAGAGGATGCAAATTATCAGCTTCATTATACAATGAACATACTTTCTTGTTTATGAGATAGAAAGAGAGATATCTTTGTCACAAATAACTAGGTTAATCATTATATATGTACAACTAATTTACACTATATTCTCGTCTATTTCTTAGTCAATTGTTTAGGTGTGCCATCATTCGTAAAAAAAACAAACTCCCTGATCAGCAGGATTAGGAGCAGTCCCAATAGCGTCCTGAAGACATTGGCGGACCGATTCACTTCTCCGTTTTGGAGGTGCTTTGTGCGGAGGGTGACTATCACGGGGAATTACCCTTTTTTGTGATGGTCACTCTTAGTAGTTTAAGGACCTATATTTTTAAATTTATTTATTTCTTTGTGTGATTTCTAATATTAATAACAGTCTACTAACATAGTTTGATAAGATGTATACTAACACATATGGATTATGTGATCCGAAATAAAAAAAATCATTTCATTTCATTCATTAAGAATATCAATCTAACTATCTGTGTGCTTTTAATCGGCTGCATTTTCATGAATTTTATCGTCTGCTTTACAGCACACAGGGCGCAATCATTTTATTGTACTTATTCATCATCGTCATTAACCTCTCGAAATCTGTCACAGTCACAGCTGGACATAGGCTTCTCCAATTGCTCGGCTAGATTCTGGGCTAAATACGAGCAGTAGCGTTATCGAATCGAGAAGCTACGCCCTGCGATCGCCAACTCTTCAACATAATTGTATTTATTACAAAATAACGATAAAAATAACTGATTAATATTTATATAATAAAATCAGACGGGTAACCGAATTTAAGACATGATGTTTAGTAAACGTTTGGTATAATGTTCCGTCAAAAATATGGTTAATATTTCTGAGATTAAAACAGATGTTTATTTTAACACACCTTAAAATGCTTTATTAGTCATAATGTAGACTTAAATAACGCTTTTAAAAATTCATTCAGCTTCCATAACACAACTAAATCTATTCAAAACCTCATAAACCATTGTATGATAAATAAAGCAGCTCGTATGATATTCTATTGATCATTAAAATGATATAGAATTTTTATTTCAACTTTAATATTACTTGAATATAGGCGTGGCTGTCAAATCTTTTGTATTGTCAGTTTTAATAGCGATTTATTGATCTTACAAAGTAGTTGGCAGTAAAGTTTTGAAATTTAATTAGGTATTCTATTGGTATCAAAATGTAATAAAATTGTAATATTTATAACATCGGGAAAGTTACGTATATCAATATTTATGTCATCTCAAACCATTTGTTAATTTACTTAAAATATGGAGTAATAAATAAGATTACACCATCGAAGATACACCAATTTGACGGAAACGAAGTCGTATGACTTCGATGATCGTTTCCCATTTCCTTGGTCAATCTGGTTTCCTTTACCTGAAGGTTGTCTAGAAGAGACCGCTATAAGCGATAAGACCGCCGAGATTGTACTTTGTGTTGTTTGTAATATGTTTTCCTGTAATGTCTGTGTTTTTATGCAATAAAGAGTTTCTATCTATCGTAGCAAAGTTTTCGTCTCAAAGTGCATGATCCGAAGGTTTGTCTTTTCGGATATTGGTGTTCTGAGAGACATTTCTTCAAGTAAATAATGTTAGTTTATTGAGCCATGTTTATCCAAAACAATTGGATTTATCACTTTACCTTACCTTCCCAATATAAAAAAGTCAATAATGCGTTAAACAATATTCAATTAAGAATCTCTTTCTACCTTCCATGAATACATTATAAATATATTCCACTTACAAGCAGGAACTAACTCATTCCGATGCTTGTACTACAGAAAAATGTTATGAATAACAAATGTATAAAATGTAACATTCCCGTACTTACCGTAAATCAAATCGGGGCGCCGTGAAACAGAAACACGATGTTACGATAAAAAATACGTATAATGTAGTTAATAATAGTAGTTTCTTTCAACTCAAACAAATCATCCACCAATAATGAGCTAGAGATGTCACAGTGTAATGAAGACGCGGTAAAGTAACGATAGCGGACATTTTGTTCTGACTGATTCATCATCATCATCATCATCATCAGCCTATTGCAGTCCACTGCTGGACATAGGCCTCTCCAGTTGTTCGCCACCTAGGGCAAACTTCCGGAGGTTATACCCATAATCGCCACGCTGGGCAGGCGGGTTGGCGATCGCAGGGCGTAGCTTTTTGCTCCGGTGACGCTGCTGCCCGTCATCGGTATGTCGTATGTTGCCACGCCTTCTATCGTGATGGTTTTACCGCCACCAGTCGGTTTGCCAGAGCCTCGTTTGTTGTTCGGCAGGATGCACCACGGGCAGGTGAGGATGGCTTGGAGCGAAAAGGTGATAGGTCGCTCCCTTACATCCCAACTGACTGATTCATCTGTACGGTATGAGCGTTTACCTGAGTACAAACAGAATATACTGCGTTCACCAACCCGCCTGCCCGTGGTGAACGAGGAAAATCCCCACAAATGACGATTGTCATTAACGGAGGTCCAGCAGTGGACGTTTGCAAGCTGATGATGATGACCGAATTTTACAGCAGATATTAGAAAGGAAAACATGGGTGTGTGTTAATGTAATGTTTCTTTATTGTCATAGTCCGATGGACCGATAGTTCGACACGACCGGAGAGAGATCAGTCGCAGGACCTCACAAGCACATAAGCTAAATGTGGAAATGTACGTCCAGTATGTATTGCTATCAGAGTTATAAGATTGCAGGTCCAAATCTATAATTGTTTCAGTCATTAAGTGCCGTCATCATCATTATCATCATCAGTCTATCGCGGCGCAGTGATGGACATAGGCCTCTGCAGTTGTTCGGCACTTTAGGAACAGACCTGGAGGATTTACCCATAATCACCATGCTGAGCCGGTGGGTTGGCTATCGCAGGGCGTAGCTTCTAGCACCGGTGACGCTGCTGCGCGTCATCGGCCTATGGTAACTAACTACGTCTTCAATCGCGGTAGTTATACCACCACCAGTCGGTTGCCAGAGCCTCGTTTGTTGTTCAGCAGGATGCACCACGGGCAGGTGAAGGTGGCTTGAAACTAAAAGATGATGGCTCACTCCCTTACATCCCATTAAGTGGCGCTACGCTTTACTTATACCAAACATTCCTCACTGCCCTTCATCTAACTAAACCGGGACACAGGAACAAACACACTTAATCAATGGTAACACAATCACTGACAGCGAACCACGTTAATAAGTAATTACAATACAAAAACATGGCTCACAATACTCGCTTTTTCAACTTCAGAATAGGGACGCGACGTCGTGATTAATTATTACGATAATTAAGTGAGTTAGTTTTTTTTTCATTGTTATAGGTGACATCTTTGACCTCGATTTTGTCTATGCTTGAAATAGGTTATCGTCACTTCTTTTGTGCGTAGTAAGGAAGGCTGATTGTAAAGTTATCGGTAAAAAGTTCAAATTGTTATTATATTTTTGCATATTCACCAAAATGTGATGCATTCTTCTATAGTTTGAAATGTAAGGCTTACTCCGGTAATTAAGTGGCATATTCTACATTTATCAATTATAACTGGATCAATATTCTAGTCGTATATTATCTTTTCTGCGGGTTGGTGACCGCAGTCTACCTAAAAGTTGTGTGGAAGAGGCTAAATTAGTGTTGAGTATAAAAATAAACTATACAAGATACATGAATCTAAATGAAGATTATAAACAATATTTTCATTTTGCATCAATTGAATTTGTTTTATAATTTTTAGTCATTTTAGTAGATATCTATTTTATGATTTTTAATCAATTAAAATTTACATTTTATCGGACATTCAAAGCAATACAAACTCAATAAAACCTCAATTTATTGAGCAATAAATATGAACTTCTAGTTGCTACTACATTTTAAAATCAAATGTTGGAATATTTATCGATAGTAAAAATGTCGACATATTCGCGATTCTGTTAAAAGAGAACATTTAACCCTTGCTAAGCGGTGGAAGGGCACGATACACGGTCATGCATACAATATTATACATCCAAATGTCATAGTATGACCCTTTATGGCTGCCAGACACGCTCTGCGCTGAGAATTAATTTCAACTCTAAACCGTACGAATAGGATTGGGGTCCGTAGATTTTAGCGTGTATCAAACTAAAAACGTTCTGATATTTCTGTGAATGCGTTTAATTATGTCAAGTAATAAAGATTAATTATACGACCAGTTTAACTTAGTTCGTTACGACCTCTGACTCGTTAGCGGGTTCGATCCCTGGACAGTACAAACATTTGTGTGTTTTTGTTTGTGTTTGTCTGGGTGCTTTCTATGCATTATAAGTATTTATTTACATAATTATAAAGTTTTTTTTATCAGTAGGTACTCTAGTATTTATAGCAGAAACTTCGGCTTAGTTTGGGCCTAGATGGCGCTGTAATATTGAATGTGGTATCAATCTTGGGTGGTCTTGGGTCTCTAATTTATTTATTTTTATTCACATGTAGTGCGCATTCATGTAATGATAGAATAACAGTTTAAATTATACATTCCTAACGGAACCACTAAACTTACATATACGAGTAATGTTAGTAACTAGATTGTAATACCATCATCATCTGTTTCAAGTAGTTTTATAGCGTAACTCAATAAATATGGAAGATTTCACAAAATTCCATTTATGCTTCCAATATGTATAAAGTAAAGATTAATATTAAACCGACGCATATGAAAATGTTTTTCACAGTTGCCGTTCACCGACAAAAAATGCAATTAAAATATCGTAAATCCACATAAAACTTTTCCTCTTTCATGATTAATGTTCATCCAATGTCAGAGGACTGTCACAAAAAGATCTCCACAAAAAATCCATTCACATACACCCGCTGAACCCTAGCAAATAGCGTTCCACGTTTTTATTTCAGCAGATAATAATACATCAAAGGTTTAACGTATGGGCCGACCGATAATATGATTCTAAAGAGATTATGGCTGTAATTTACCTCAGTTGGACTTTTATTTGTAATAAACATGATATTTTCGGTAACTTCGGTTATTTAATACCCCGGTGCGGTGTTTAGGGTTTGTATAGAGTGCGCGTTGGTGACTAGGCTGAGCGCGGAATTCAAGTAGCACATTTTTTTTATCTTAGCAGACATACTACATCATCATCATCATCACCTAGGGCAAACTTTTGGACGATATTATACCCTTAATCGCCACACTGGGCAGGCGGGTTGGCGATCGCAGGGCGTAGTTTCTTCCTCCGGAGACGCTGCTGCCCGTTATCGGCCTGTGGTATTTAACTACGCCTTCTATCGTGATGGTTTTACCGCCACCAGTCGGTTTGCTATTCGGCAGGGTGCAGGCCACGGGCAGGTGACGATGGCTTGGAGCGAAAAGGTGATAGGTCGCTCCCTTACATCTCACATACTACATAGTTCTTCAAAACGATGCTACGAATTTTGATGTGTTTTTTTAATGGCCTGTGATTATAGTTCTATGTTTACACTGCCTGATCCGGGACCGAAGCCACCTCATGGGCGTTTTGCCGAGTGTACGGTGGTCGCCAGACAGGAGGGTAAACCCTCCTACCAACCAACTGATAAGTGGAGGTGGCAACTGACAAGTCATTGATTTGGTTACTTGTCCACTGCCGCCGTCATTAGAGCCTCGTCAGGAAAGGAGATGACACTGTGTTAAATCGCTTCCGCTTCCGCTTTTCTCCTACACAAAACGCTTCGCTCATCACTATATTTCCATACTTAGACCATTTGGATGTGAATAATAAACGATTTGTTGATGCGAGGATTATTTCAACCAACGTTTGGTGAATCGGTGGCATTGAATTTTCAGCTGGGCCATTGGGCCATATAATTATTGTGACCACGTAAAATTATTGTACGGCTGGATTAGTGAATGGTGTCTAGTTATCGATGTTATTGATGCGGTGTTAACGTTTGTTGATCCCGGCTTGGTAAATGTACTGACTGAAAATTGGTATGGAAATGTATGGTTATTACCTTTGGAATACCGTGGCTAATGTTTGTTTGTTACGCGCGGTTGAATCTCCTATTCAATTGAATGGCTAGCACATTCATTGAATGACGATATTTAATTAAATGGAGCGGTGGAGTGACGATCTAGCCGGCTGGCAAGTGCGAAAAGCGCGGGATCGAACATTGGGGGAGGCCTATGTCCAGCAGTGGACTTATACAGGCTGATGATGATGATGATGATGATTCAATGAACGCGCTAGCCATTCTATTGAATAGGAGATTCAACCACATGACTGCGTCATATAAGTCAGTTTTAGTAAAGTGCTTTGTCCTCTGTCCTAATATAAAATTGTAATATAGCATTGTAACGTTTTTGCATACGGCAGTAAATCAAACACTTCTTTATTTCAAATTGGCAAAAAGCATGGGGATTGCCCAATTTACTATCAGCGGTTACCTTATAGGATTTAGATCAGACGTAGTAAACCGCTCTTTGAGTAGAGCGTCGACCACAAATATTATGTACCTACATATATAATAAGTTTCCTGTTAAAACACTTTGCTAGTCTCATTAGAGATTTAACTCAGATCCGGTCAGGAGAGTACTTGAGTCATGCTTTTGCTTTCAACTTTATTAAATTAGTTCTACGTAATTCATACCTCCTTTAATCCTTATCCGAAACCACTACGATCCAATCCAATTACAAGTTCGGTTACGGATCGCCTCTGTATTCTTATTACTGACCGCAAACCGCTCGTAGAGTAGATAACTATCTCGCAAATGTACCGGAAATGTTGTGGCGCCATGTCGAATAACAGCAAGGCAACTCAGATTTGTCCAGTTTCCGCATTAAGAATCCCATAGACCCATCTCATATCGCGGGTGTCGTAGAAGGCCACAGACCGATGACGAGCAGCAGCGTCACCGAAGCGAGAAGCTACGCCCTTTGATCGCCGACCCGCCAGCCCAGCGGTAGGATGGATAAATCCTCCAGATGTTAACTGACAACTGACAGGTAACTAACCAGCTACTTGCCAGTTGTCACAGCGACTTGGGCTTCTCTTTGGCTTTCCATCAGGCGTAGGGAAGCCATTATGTCGAGCTACTATAAAAAAAAAATAATCTGGAGAGGCCTATATCCGGCAGTGAACTGCAATAGGCTGATGATGATGATGGGCAGCATTGCTTAACTGGGTGGGTACATATGAAACCTATTGGGGTCACCAACACACCTGCCAAGCGTGATGACTAAGGCGAATCCATATTTTCAGCAGTAGATGTTGGGATGATGATGATAAAATCTAATTTGATTAAAGTCTTACGCACGCTTGCGTGTACTCTTTGGCCAAAACTACGTATTCCACATCTCTCTCCGGTCGTGTCAAACTGTCGTCCCTTTGGATTACAAGAGCAAAGGAACAGAGAATGCACTTGTGTTCGGATACACTTTTGCGTCTTCTTCGTACTTAATAACTTTTAAGCTTTCGCGTTGCATAATATAATAATATATAACTAGCGGGATTTAACGCGCATACCTTTTTTAAAAACCCGACGTTTCGGCCGTGTTACAACGACCGTGGTCACGGGAAGTACTGGTGCAGCGATGTTACTCCGTCTGCGCGGCAGAATATTTTTCTTCGTACTTGGCTAGTTTTTTTATGGCCCATTCCATGGCATGTAGCCGAAATTTAATCAAAGGGCTATTATTACACACTAGTAATTAATGTCATTTTAACTGTGTTTAAACTTTATTGGTACTACAATGGCAAACATTATAATAGACTCGGTATAGTGTTTTCGATTTCATAGTAGTAATACCTATATTGTTTTATCCCATTGCTCATGTAACCTGTATGTGACTCTATTAAACGCTATTCTATTCTATATAACATCGATACCTCACTCTCTCACCCATACACTGTGCCACATCTAGATAAAGCTCCGTTTTTACGGATTTGTATAATCTTTGTTTGTTTCTCGAATTGATTCCATATGGTTTTTTTCAATAAAATGAGGGAATAAATGGTAACTGCCTTTGATCTTTTATAGTACGCTATAAACTTAGTTTACGAACAGCTACGCGATAAAAATGCAAGAGGGATATTTTTGTACAGGGAATGTTTTTATATGGCTTTCATGCCAATTAATTCAGACAATTGGCCTCTTTCCTTTATATTGGATTATAATAGCCCTACTTACTTCATGGTAACGAGCTCGACCGGCTTGGCAACGGACAAGAAATCGAATATCCTGTCAGCTGAGACTGTGCTGCTAAATTTTATTTGGATGTTTTTCTGGAGATTTGTCGACAAAATGTTTGAAGACCGTTTTCAGGTCAAATTTGTATTATCCAGGACTTTTGTATTATCGATCTAGCGGCGTTTAATGGTCACTCCGACATGTCCTTCTTCAAGAATAGTAATGAAAGCTCTTTCGGTATGGTAGGCATTGCTGATGTCCATGGGTAGCGGTTACCTACCGTTTATGTTCAGACAGGCCGCTTACTTGTCTGCCACCAATAGGTTTGTACAAGATACTCCCTTGCAGTAAAAATAGGGATGTGTTTAAAAAAAACCTATGATATCGTTCAAACCACACATCACATCTCCGCTTCACTTCAATAACCTTCACAAACGTTACTATGCGTCGCGCAAACGTACAGGTACCCAAATACCTATAGGATTTTGGGCACTGTGCGTCCGCGCGTCGCATTGTAACATTTGTGAATACGTCTGATAACATCAATGGTTAATTTTATTGTTAAATTCGCGCAGCCCAGTTTTAGCGTAACCACAAAGTCAAAGTCAAAGTCAAAATACCTTTATTCACATAAACTTAAAATAAGCACTTATGAATCGTCAAGTAAAAAATCAGGGGTTCTCAACTACCGATATGCAAAAGTTCCAATCGTATGGCAGGTATTATTAAAAAGAAATCCTCCATCAAGACAGCCCTGAAGCGTTAATTGACTGCACCTAATAATAAAGTCAATTGCATGAAAATTAGTTCCATTATAACGGAAACCGCAAACTCCCCGCGAGTAGACGAGTACCTAATTTAACGCCGCTTTTAAATAGAAATTTTTATTCGTCTCCGTTATGCCCTGGAAGTGCGATTCGCATTTATAACTCTTTTTACTGCTTCCAGGGCACAGTGTGTGGAAATTCTAGTATGGTGTGTGTGTATGATAGAATTGGGAATGGGTTCAAATTTTAGGATGAACCAGAACCCACAGTATCTTAAGGCGCCGTTCAGAGTGTGTGCGTCAAATCTGTCCTCATATTCCTGTCCCCTGCTCCCATTCAGGTCATTTGTGGCCAATCGCGATTTATTTTAGGCTCTTGCGTTGCCAATGTTGCTCTCGTTATGTGGTCTTGTCACCGGTAGAATACACAACGTGGCTTTACCAGCGTAGGCGCTTTTCGGACACTTTGTCCTGGATTCATTCATTCATTCATATTCATTTATTCACTCTAATTTGTAACAAAAGTAGGTACAGCAATAAATTGTGTGGTACATAGAGATGGTATTGGTCTGTTACAAATTAACCTTTTCAAGGCATTGTGAACATATATAAAATTTGTAAATACTTTAAAAAGCAAACAAGAGAAATTAAAACATTAATAAAATAACTACAAACATAATATTACTATTTGTTGTCTGGCATTTTTGTTTCAAAGTATTCTTTCAAACTATAAAAGGGATTTTCGATAAGGATGGCTTTTAGCTTCTTTTCAAATGATACATCTTGAAGGGCTTTTATTGATTTAGGTAAATGGTTATAAACCTTGATAGCCATATAATAAGAGCCATTTTTAAATATTGTAAGACGAACAGGGGGTGCAACTATATTATTTTCGTGACGAGACTTGTAACGGCTAGGCTTATCTGCGAATGTCTGAAAATAGTGACTGTGTTGTCTAATAAGCCGGCAAAGTTCAAAAATATACACGCAAGTTACTGTAAGAATATTGTATTTTTTAAATAATAGCCTGCATGAGTATCTATATCCTTTTAGGGCTATACTTCTCATACAACGCTTTTGTAGTATAGATACAGCGTGTACATCAGACGAGTTACCCCAGATTTGTGAACCATCATCTTCATCAGTAGCCTATCGTAGTCCTCTGCTGGTCATAGACCCCCAGTTGCTCACTACTGACAAAATAAAGGTAGGGCATAGCGAATCTTCGCTCGAATTGAGCTGCCTGTCCGGAGAAGGACCTACACCCTATAGAATACCGCAGCCAAATGACCTCCGGGTCGTGTTTCTGCTGGTGAATAGGGTTTCCGGAGCTCGTGGAGGGTTAGGGTTGGGCCAGCATGGCAGTGGCAACTGACACATAACTAACCAGTTACTTGCCAGTTGTGACAACGACTTGGGCTTCTCTTTCGCTTTCCATCAGGCGTAGGGAAGCCATTATGTCGAGCTATTATAAAAAAAAAACTTTGGTCAAATATCTGGAGGCTTTGGCCATAATCGCCAGGTTAAGCAGGCGGGTCAGCGATGGCAGGGCTTCGCATCGGTGACGTTGCTGCCCGTCATCGGCCAATGTAATTTAGCTACATCTTCAATGGTTATACCGCCACCAGTCGGTTTGTGATATAAAAATAAAAACAAAACTATTTTATCGTCTCTTTAGCGTCTGAAATATATTTCTCACAGATCTTTCACTGTAGTACGTTTTACTGTGTCCAAGGTGTGACACAGAAGACGTGAGATTTTCGGATTACCCCCGGCGAGGAGTTTACGGACGTGGCATATTGTTAATAAGTGAGGCGGGCTACGATATTGTCGCCTTCTACTCGTACACTTGACTTTTTATGCTTCTTGTTTAATACGGTTTGAGATTGCATTAGATTCAGTATTGTCATTTAGTCCCTGTGTATAAAAGAGGACAATGTACATACACGTTTGCTTTGTCTAATTTCGTAATTCAATGATGATTAGCAAACTGTACCGGCTATACCAGCTGCAGAACCGACTTCTGCTTCTTCTTCTTCTCTCGAGTCGATGACAAAACGATTATGTTGTGAGACCAAAACTCTGAGACGCGGATAGCTCCATCACTGGCGGTCAGCAGGTCCTCGTACAGACAGGAGTCCGGACACGCAGGGCACTGAAGTAGGTGTGCCATAGTTTGTGGGACGACACCGCACGCACACCGATTGGCAGAGGCATCAATGAAGCCCCACCTAGACAAATCGTCCTTACAGCGGCCAATCTGGGTGCGAGGCCTGTTTAGAGTTTTCCGCTTCTGCTTGAAAGAAGCGGATGTAGGACGCACTAAGGCCAGGTAGAGTGACGATTCGCGCAAGATATATAAATGGTTCTTATCATCATTTATAGGAAGTCCGCCTCTGGACATAAGTCTCTACCATGTAATTTAATGCAAACGACACGCATTCATTGCGAATTATGGACAACCTGCAAAAGCGGATATATCAGAATAAATATATATTCTATTGTTAAGCATCTAAAGTCTGCATTGGTGTTTCCAATATAGTATTTTCCCTAGAACGTTTACAAACTCATAACATTACTAAGTTCATTAATATAGAATCTAGTTTTACGTTCCAAACGAATAATAAACAAGAAAAATTGTATTAAAATCTCCGCCAAGAAAACTTTCGTTCTACCATGACACAACTACTCTCAACAAAAATAAAGAACAGAATTTTTATAGGAGTTCAGTTGTTCAGTATTTTCTTTTGTTTAAAGTCGGTACCTACTTGTTCAATCGTGTGTTTGTCACTAATAAAATTGCTTGCTGGCATGAAATTAGTGTTGTTCTTAGAAAAGTTTTCTACTACTCGTATGGAACTGTCTAGAGGGTTGAAATAAAAAATGTAACTTTATTTGTCTGCG
The DNA here is from genome assembly GCA_031163375.1 of Conogethes punctiferalis. Taxonomy (NCBI): domain Eukaryota; kingdom Metazoa; phylum Arthropoda; class Insecta; order Lepidoptera; family Crambidae; genus Conogethes; species Conogethes punctiferalis. The sequence goes on from CM062093.1 coordinate 15,346,301, forward strand.
CTGGAAAGGAATTGGCGAAGGATTGTGAGTTTTCTTGGATGAGTTAAATTAGGTTCAAAGTAGGTACCTATTGCAAAATCGTTTTAACTTTTTCCGTTATGTTATCACCATCAGCTTCGGCGTTACCCGCGTCTCTGCACGTTGCTGCCCTTAGCGACACAAGAAGGCCTAATGAGAATGCCCTCCCAGTCTGACGGGTGAAGGCGCCTAATGCATTATCCCTATAAACAAAAAAAAAAGAGGTAAAATAGGTAGGTAGAGGCAAAACGGTTAGGACTTTTTCTCCTGTCGACAATCTACAGCTGGAAACGCGCGTATCATGCATCTTCTATTATTCGCAACTTAACTCGGTCTTTGGCTTCTCACATCATGCTCCTACCAAAACGTCATTCCACTTATCCTTAAAACGTCCTTCATTACCTTTGCCGACGCGTTCTCCGGAACTCAAATATTCCAACGGTTAGTTGCGATTCTAGCTCGCTAATCCTGTGAGCTATTTCGACGACTTTGGTTTTCTGCTGGTTCATCTTTTCTTTCTTTTTCGGATTTGATCCTGCAGAGAACGCCGAGCACAGCTCTTTCTATAGTTCGCTGAAAGAAAGAAACCAGTTTACTTGGCGCAAAGCATACACATTATATGAATTTCGCATTACAATATTTTATTACACGCTGAAGCCATTGGGATAAACGAGAATTATCCACTCATGCTCCAGAACTCGTCAAACGTAATATAGGACGCTCGTAGGTCAGGTTGAATGACGATCTGTGCAGGAATCGAGTCTTCTTCTTTAAGTGCCTCTCCAATCAATGAAGGCTGGCAGTCATCTCTGCATAGCCAGCCTTGTCCCGCGCGAGCCGGAACGGCTGGGCAACCGTCGCAATTCCCGTCCGCTCTCTGATGTTTCGCAACCATTATTTTCTCCGTCGCCCTGCACCTCTTTTTCCCTCTATCTTGCCTATCATGATGATTTGAAGGAGGTCATATCTATCGTGGCGCAAAACATGACCTAGGTAAGCCATTTCGGTCTTTTTTAAGGTGCGCAAAAGTAAACGGCTCTGGCCCACACGGCCAGGACAGAATCGAGTAGTGGTGAACAATTGGAGATGGCTTTAGTCAACAGTAGACCACTTTAGCTTAATCATCATCATCATCATCCTAGCCTTTTTCCCGGTTGTCTCAGGGTCGGCTTTCCAAACTGAGAGATTTGGCGAGGGCTAATCTTTTACACAGAGCGACTGCCATCAGACCTCCGCAACACTTAGGGTAAAGCTGTATAGCTTTATCCTACTCTGACGCCCAACTGGGAATGGGTAGGTATCTACCCATGTAAGACTGTACGTCATTGTATTTTGAACTTTGTCCTTCATCGTCTTGACAATATAGGTATCTACCCATTCCCAGTTGGGCGTCAGAGTTATCATAATCTCTGATATGATGTGATGACTGCTATCTGAGTTGGTAAAGATAGCACCCGGGACCAACAGCTTAACGTGCCTTCCGAAATCGGTGTCAAATCTTGGTCACCCATCATCGGATTGACCGCGCCAATGGTTGCACAACGTTGCGATCATTGTTAAGCGAACAAGACCGCGGCGCCACCGAGCTCCACCACTTTAGCTTAATGATGAATAAAAAAAAGGATGTCAAGCAGTAACATAGAAACAGGCTCTTCCTCCTCGAAACAACTTGATAAGTCGCATATTTTATAACATATTTCAATGAGACTAAACGAGGTCAGTTATTAACCCTTGGGGCGAGTCGGTCATCAATTTTATTTCGTCGCCTTTTTTAATATCCACGAGGCGTGAATCGCTGGCTACGGGTGGCAAAATGGGCGGGCTCGATATGGTTCACGAAATGATGTTTGGTCTGAATGTAACTGTTGTTTAAAATACTCAAAAGGGTTTTTTAGGTACGAATCTGTTTGGTTTCATGACATTTTATGCTTAGCTACCCTAAATAGTGATCAAAACTATACGCATTTGGGTAAATAAAATGTTACTTTACTAAATAGTATGAAACTAATATTATGTAGTTTTAGTGCTGCTTTTTAATAGATACAGTGTTTCAAGAGAAAGGTTTATACGTAGATCAAATGTTTGGTATGCAATAAAGCATAGCTATCTATATCATTCCTTCATTAATCTTAGAGTTGTGTTATACAACAGCATCGACAATAATATAATACGACTGTCACAGAAAAGAAGTTTCTCATACATTCTTAATTAGACTTTAGTTAGGCAACGGTATAAACCTTTGTATTGGTACGAACCATAGGTAGGTATGTAACGTAAGAACTTTTTCAACATAGCATCAGAAGACGTCGAGATCGAGATACGTTTTTTAAAAGAAAAATTAGGTGTCTGCCTTAGAAATTGTCTTAACACATGAAGTAACTCTTATCAAGACTGTACGTAATTGTATTTTGAACTTCATCCTCCATCGTTGGGACAATATTTAGTTTCCATCTTTGTGTAACCGCGGAGTAACGGTTCCTTCAAAACTCATTTTACACTCTCTTACATATTTACGTTCAAAATGTGAGAATTCTAGAATGTTTCCTAAGAGAGGCAGCGATAATAATGTTGATGTTTCGTTTTCAGTTGTTACTTTGTGAAGAAACATGAACTTGAGACGAAACATGACTTTGGACCTTTCGCTTAATTATGTGCTAACAAGTTAAAATTCAGGCTTTTCTATCAGGTGATATTATTATAATGAGTAATTAATTAACTTACTAGTTAAATACTTGGCTGAAATTATCATGTCGGCAGTAGCATTATAGGAACCAACAGCAATATAGGCTGTAAAAAAAGGTTCCAGTAGGCTGCATTGGTTGTTGTAACTGACTGGAAATTGAGACTTCCCATCTGTTCCAAGAGGACTATAACCTTCCTCCCCTATTTAAAAAATAACTAACAGTACCTATATCGAAGCATCTTGTTCACCGAAAAAACGTTTCGCCGAAAAATAGCAGTTTCATATTTCAGTGAACCGTATTTTCTGCGAAGTCTGTTTCAATATCACCATCCTATATTCGTCAATGAAACCTACGCTATTAGGTATTATTAGATACTCAACTTTACGCCCCAAAGACAATCCTTTGAAACACACTTAGTGTATTAAAACCCAGCGAATTTGAACACCGCAATTAACTAATGGCTGACAATTTAGCTCTTCCCATGGCTAAATTTAGCAATTTTCGTTATCACCATCAAATTCGTCTTGACCTCTTACATTATTAACCCCTTAATAATAAGTTTAAAACCAAAAGCCGCACGTTACCAAGTAAATTTGCCGCCACACAGCGAGGAACAATTTTAACGTGGCCCTATACAAATGCGATATAATAACGAATTTTGCCCAGCACTCGGATCGAGAGAGCTGAGGCTGTGGTCCAATTGAAGAGTGGTTTTCTTTTTTTTTTAATATAAAATGAAAGAAAAGCATTAATAAATAAGGAGTTACTGATCGCTGTCAAGTAAATGACGATTGTGTAGCAGTTAATTCTCAATGATATCAAAATTGCAAACACTCATAAATTACATTGCTTCGATCGTAAAGTAAGTAGCTAACACAAATGCTCAATATATGTGCTTAATATCAGAACAGCGAAGTTATCACAAAAGGAAATCCTCAAAAATGCATGAAAGACAAAGTCAAAGTCAAAATAATCTTTATTTGTATAGGTTTTTAAAAAAAACACTTACAAATCGTCGAAGCTACCACCGGTTCGGAAAGCAGTATTCTACCGAGAAGACACCGGCAAGAAACTCGTGCAGTTGCTCTTTTAAATATAGTGTTTACAATATTATCATTACATTTATATGTTTAACTACGACCACGTCATACAGTCTAGGGCCCTTTGAGACCTTACAAAATTAATTATTAATTAAACTAAAAAGATAAATTAACATACTCTATATAGCGCAATCAGGAGCAGACCAGTCTCCAAGGCAGCACCTGTTCACAAGTATGACGTGTGTACCAGCCATCGCTTCATTCAACCATATTTTAGAGGATTTTACGACCCGCCACACAACAGAAATATAACCCAGCCGAGTAATTAATTACTGTGTTGAGGGTATACATACATACATACATACCGTCACGCCTTTCTCCCAGAGGGGTAGAGGGGTTGAGGGTATCATCGAAATATTTTCCTAAAAGTATAAAATTGCTATACTAACATCTGCAGGGGTCATATTAATGTTTTTCTTGAGTATCTACCTCGGAAAACCTGTGTGTGTTCAAATCCACGACCCGTGATTCAGAAGGGTCACTACCAACTAAGCCGCCAAGCCAGGTAATATACAAGTAGGTTGTTCAACGCATAATCGATGTAAAACTGATATGCTCATGACTTGCACCACACGTCACCCGGTACTGTGAACTTGTGTAATTTATTCATAGTCAAGTAATGACACTCGATTACTTTAGCGTAAACCCTTTACGGCGGAGCATGGCTTAAAAAAGCGTCGTTTTTATTAAACGCCGCTAAAATTACTTCGTTTGCGGGCGATGTGACGTTTTTGCGTTGGAGACGGCGAGATTGTGGAGTCCTTTCATCTTTGGAGATTGTTTCGGAGTGAAATGTCTTTAATGTCACGCTTTGTGAACAATTGTCTGGCTTATAAATTGGGAATTTTCGACGGGATTCGTGTAGATTGGTTTGGTTTGGAATTAGAAGTGTATTTGGGATTTTTAGTATAGTGTTTGACGACGAAAAGCTATCACTAGTTTGCAAAATCGTTTTTCATATTCAAAAAAAGTTCTACAGGACATAGAAGCAATATTTTTTAGAGGCCGTATTTTGCGAAAATAAATCTTTATGACATATCGAGCCCTGATAATTCTTAAAACTCATTATATTATGATAAATTATGTGAAAAAGCTTTACGTGCTTTATTTACGTTTAAAACCAATTTGATGGTTAAAATGTAAAGAACAAAAGTTCAAATAGGGACTCAAAGGCAATAAAGCAAAGGTTAAAGAATGAGATTCAGTTGTAAGATATAAATCGCATCTCTCCTCTAGGATCCGACAATTTATAAGTTAAGGGTGTCAACCAAGGCAGGGCCACAGTTCTATGTAAAACAGTAGGGAATGTATATTCTAACGTAATAAAATACACCAGTGTGTACTTTCTTAAAACAATAAATACGAGTATACGTACAAACTTAAATAAATCAGATAACATCACATAATTACCTCATCCCAAAGTAAATAGCTTAATTACACTGGTATTAACTTTTAAGGTAGTTTGTATGCGTCGTATTGGCAAGAAACCTTATAATAGATTCTATTGCCGATGAAATTACTTATTTTATGTGTGTGGATAATTATTAACAAAACTATACATGCATCCTTAAAATTACAACAAACGAAAAAACTACAAATTGTTGCAATTTTATATAAACTTTAAATGCATGAATGTGCACCTTTTAAATTACTGGTGGGATTCGAGCCTCGGAAATCCCACGACCACCATTAACTATGCAATGCTAACATTTATATGATTGGTAGCATAATAACATTAAAATGTTACTTTGAACGTCGGCATTACAGTATTGCGACTTGAGCACATTTTAATAGCCGCGATAATTTTAAGACCATACCTTACTGTTCACCTCGACATACTATGGCGATACTTTGTACGGTCACCAAGCACCGGATTCAAGCGATTTGTGACCTTATCACCGGGATTTAAGAACAAAAGTTTAAACTTAAGTTTACAATGTCAAATTGTGGGTATTTGTGGCAGCAAATTTACTGCTGAAAATAGAATTTGATCGTTACGGTGGCTTGATGGTCTAATGGTTTCATTGCCGGTACCGAAATTCGGTACATGGTTTGAATTCCCCCGTCAAAGTGAGTTTAAGTTTTCCTATATAAATCAAATGACTTCTATGACGCATTATGTTTGCATGGAATGCCAAGACTTCCTGGGATTCAGATTCGGGTCAAATTATCGAAGGGACAATTTGGAATGCGATTTTTTTGGTATATTCGAGAATTCTGTCTAAGTGTCCTCTAATAAACAATTCCGTTATAACAAAATTCGATGCCCGTTGACACAGCGACTTGGACTTCCATAGGCGTAGGAAAGCCATTATGTCGAGCTATTACAAACGAAAACGACCATTATTTATAGTCATCAAAACAAAATAAGACAAAGTGTAATCCGTGACTTGTGGTTGTAAAGGCAGGTGAATTACCAAAAATTATCCACCGGACCAGACAAAGTTTCTAACTATTTATAGTAGGGACCGTGGGTATTTGGTTTCATTAACCAATTTTTTCGTCACAAATAAAGAATTAATAATGTAGCAAATAGAACATTATTGTGGCTATTCATAGACAAAAAAATAACAAAGAAAACATCTCCAACAAAAGAAACATCTCCACAAACAGTAACATTTAAATAAGGTCCAGACACCGGCTTATTGATCCAAATATATAGATATGTTACGAAACTATGACCCTCGTCCGAAGCAAAGACGTCTCATTCACGCCTATTCACGGCGTAAAGGAACAAGCTAAATTTGGAACTACATCTATCGATAAGATTCAATGGCGTCTGATGGTTGATTCGGTTGAAATAGAACGTAACGGCTTTATCTTTGGATTCGTGTCGAAATGTACCTTTGTTGGTTAGGGCTTGTCATACAGCTTCGTTTGTCTAGTATTTGCAAGTCCCGTCCAAGATAGAGGAGACTCGGGTTCGAAATCAGGATGTTTTTTTCTTTTTTTTTATATGGTAGCTCGGCATAATGGCTTCCCTTCGCCTGATGGAAAGCGACAGAGAAGCCCAAGTCGCTGTGATAACGGGCAAGTAACTGGTCAGTCACGTTCACGTGTCAGTTGCCACCGCCATGCCGGCCCAACCCCAACCCCCACGAGCTCCGGAAACCCTACTCACCGGCAGGAACACGACCCGGAGGTCGTTTGGCTGCGGTATTCTATAGCGTGGAGGTCTTTCCCCGGACGGGCAGCTCAATTTGAGCGAAGATTCGCTAAGCCCTACCTCTTCTCTCTTAAATGTCTCTTAAATGTTTGTTATTTTCATCATTATCGTCACAGTAGGCTCTTGCAGCATACTGCTCAATATGGTCCTCTTGCCAGTAGTTGGTTTTTTTATTTGTATGTCCCGAAATGACTCTTAAGGTTATTAGTTGATAATTAATTAGTCAACCACGCCGGCCAAGTGAAGTCTATTGATTTCACACAAGAATTTCTTCACAGATGTGTAAATTTCCTCACAATTTTCTTAAAGTAAAAGCGTTAAATAAATGGGGGAGGAGGGGATCCGGGAGACTTTATCAGATGGGAGAGATGATCTATCTTTTACCGCGACTTTACTTGACCGTGGTTATAGGCCGTATTCTCGACTTATCGTTAAAGAAAAATTTAAGCTGATATTTGGAAGTTGGTTCATCTCTCCCTCTCTCTAATAAAGTCCCCGGAATCCCCTAACCTACTTGAGTTTGAAAACACATTGTTATTATTACAAAAAACCTTACCAAAAAGTTAACCCTTAAAACAATCACCGATAATAATATATATGTTTCGGCCTGCGTTCGTATCCAGGCGGTATATTTTTGTATGCTTATATTAATAACATAAATCAGAGTTGCCTATCCAATAGCAGGATTTATCGCCCGATTTTAGACAAACAGACGAACGAGCTCGTCTGTATTAGATATTCATTTTCGTTCAACTGTGTTCATAATGAATATGAAATTGGATTCCCTGTAGGGGTCGCTTTTGTTTTAACAAAAAATATTCGAAGATACTCATCGGGTGTGTAATTTTAAACCGCCGTCTTGTTTTGTTTGTTTTAATAAAGTGTCTTTTATGTAAGGAACGGCGTCTTTTTAATATCTGAAGGGAATTTCTAATAGCAACTGTTCAATATTAAAAACTCTTCCTATTCTAAAAGGACTAAAAGTACAAACTAGAAGGCTTGGCTCGATGGCTCATTTGGTAGTGACCTCTGCCCTCTGAGCCAAGGGTCGTGGGTTCGATTCCCTCACAGTACAAAAATTTGTGTTCGTGAACAATGACATGTCTGTTTGTATAGGTCATAATGTTTATTTACAAAAAAATGTATGTAAGTTGTAGTATGTAAGTAAGTTTATCAGTTGTCTAGTACCATAGTACAAGCTACGGCTTAGTTTGGGGCCAGGTGGCTCTGTGTGGCCCAGCGTGGCATGTCTTGGGTTATTTTATTTAAAAAAATATATTCATCATCATCATCAGTCTGCAAACTTCCACTGCTGGACATAGCTTTCGCCCAATGACAATTGAAATTTAGGGGATTTGTCTTAGTAAACGCTTGGCAAATGGATTAGTGACCGCAGTAGGCTTTATTTGTACCTTGGCAAGCGTCGGGCGCTTCTTGATATTCTTTTAATCATCTTCTACGTCACTCTTGAGCTGAGATGGAGAGGCATATCCAAATGTATGTATATTTGTAGATATAGCTTTAAAACAAACGAAAACGTTAGCTTAAAATACAACAGTTAGTTAGAATCGAAACGTTAGCCATTAGAAAGATATCGCGAGCTTTGTTTTAATTAATTAAACCGCCCTTATCCTGAGTTGCACAATTAATTCTTAGCGCTTTAGTGCCTAACACCAGACCTTGGTGAGTTATGGCTGGTAGGGTGACCATGGTAGAACTGAGAGGTGAGACATTGGATTTTATGATAGTGGGTGGTAACGAAATTGCCAGAGATAGCAGTCAGATGTATATCCATTATAATATAATAGTAATCTTCTTCTTTTTAATCTTCTTCTTTTAGAGTCAGTGATAAATCCCATTCACTTACACAGATCCCGACCAAAACTTAGCTACTGAGCTATTAGTCAGTCGCTTAACAGAAATCCTCCAAAGTAGCGGAAGTGGGACACAGTGGACAGGTTATCATATGCGACTTAGTTTGAGAAGTCGCACCACAGTCGCAGCCACTTTGCGCCCCTTTTTTCAAACCCAATTTGGCTATATCTGCCCTACATCGGCCAAACCAGGACCTAAGTCGATTCAACGACTGCCACAACTTCCATAATACTTCGATAAACATTCTGACTGTCGAATATAAAATATTAAAATACTACTTAAGTAAATACTTACTTCTTTTAAGTTTTTAATATATTTCTTAATTGTATCTAAATGTTACTACATTATTATTATTATTCTTTACTAAAACACATTTCATTTCTGATACGTTTTTCAAACATTATGTTAAAAGTGTTAGGTATAATCTAACTAAAATCATTAAAGAATCATTAATGATCATTATAACGGAATGAATACTTTAGGCGTCTGTTATAAGAGGTAGTAAAAAACAGGTACGATATTTTAAACATTTTCTTTAATATATTTTCGCTTACTTTACATAACATACATTTTTAATTACCGAATTCCCAAACTTCGTGTAATTAAGGAACTAGAAAGTTCTGAGAAATTTTAACAGAGAATCCACCTGAGTCCTGAGAGATTTGAAAATTTCCAAGATAATAAGTAGTCTGGTTCATTTCCGGCTTAAAATCGATCGCTGACGTCAAAACGTATTCCGTTGTGAAGATCCGTCGACAAATTGGTAATTTTCAAAGCGTAATTTGTTCATTAAAATGCTGGGAGCAAATTGTAGGCGTTAGCAAATAATAGAAAATTCGAGATACTTACTCGTTGTCGCGATAATTTGGGTCCCACTTTTTAAGGGCATCATCATCATCAACCTGCAAACGTCCATTGATGGACATAGGCCTCTGCTACTGACAATTTTACTGTCATTTAGGGGGATTTGCCTTAGTCACGCTTGGCATTCGGGTTGGTGACCGCAGTAGGTTTTATTTATACCCAGGAAAACGCTGCTGCCCGTATTATATTCCGTTAGTCGTCTTCTGCGACACCACGGTATAAGATATACATACATAACGTCACGCCTTTCTCTTGAAAAGACAACTTGTTAAGGTAACACTATTAAAGATCTATTGTTTCTTATTTCTCGGCGATCAAAGGATTAAATGAGTTCCATATTTCCAAATTCATTACGTCACACTCAGTCGAGAGTCTGATCACTTACTATCTCCTGTACTATAATAATTAAATACTTATCCTTATTTCTCCCTGACCCGTGGTCACTCTACTCTCGCCCAAATTATGACGCATTGCGGTCACGTTTAAGTTGTGGAAATAATTTGTACGTTTTATTGCGAACAATTAACTCAAAGAAGCTTAATGTAATACTACTGTGTTTGTTGCCGACACTTGTTGGATTTCGCTGGATCTCATTTTGGTATTATATTCATGACATTGTTTCTTCTTAACACTGTTATTGTAACGATACCCTAGTGACCGAATTATAGCCAGAGCAGCCAATGTCACAAATTATTTAAATAGGATCATATAAGGTTTTTCACACACGTGTCGTTAGCGTAATTATATCACAAGCGTATAGTTACGATACTAATTTTTTTTTTCCTAACTGACTACGATGATATGTAAGGCCTTGTCTGTCTTCATCACTGGATTGCGGGGGAGCGGAATAAGGGCGCCCCTAGTGGGGCTCGGCTTAGGGCGTTGCTGGGTCCCTACCGACGCTATTTTGAGGAGAGGCGGCCAGTTGAGGGCCGGTTTCGCGAAAAGACATTAATTAATATGCGTGCAAACATAAGAGAGGTAGGCCTAGCGAATCTTTGCTCGAATTGAGCTGCCCGTCCGGGGAAGGACCTTCACCCTACAGAATACCGTAGCCAAATGACAACACGACCCGGAGGGGGTCGTGTTTCTGCTGGTGAGTAGGGTTTCCGGAGCTCGTGGGGGGTTAGGGTTGGGCCGGCATGGCGGTGGCAACTGACAGGTAACTGACCAGTTACTTGCCCGTTGTCACAGCGACTTGGGCTTCTCTCTCGCTTTTCATCAGGCGTAGGAAAGCCATTATGTCGAGCTACTATAAAAAAACATAATTGTACACTTAGAGCTATAGAAACGGTCGCGACTACTCGGGCGGTCGTATGTACGTACGGTAGCGTATGAATGACTATACATAGTTCACTGCGCGGTCGCGGCTTGAAGCAGTCAGTTCTCAACTGCTTGAAGCAGTCCGTCCGTGTACGGCCGCTCTTATGTTTCTTCATTCTCATAATGCTCAATGGCGTCCCTGCAAGTCAAATAGTTAGGCATGATTCCAAAGAGATTAGGCCTAGAGTAGATAGTTAGTCATTTTAACTAGGTACTTGCTTTCCGTTTGACACAAAAAAACAATTATCGTGTGTCAGTATTTATTCTAAGTAACTAATACCATTGGCTCAGTGATCCGAATCAAGTTGTGGCCTCCAAAACCATAGAGATAAATAAAGATAAAGATATTTATTTCACAACAAACAGAGTACATGAGATGTCAGGTTAAAATTTCGTTCGTCCATTTAGCCAAGCAGTGGCATGTGAAATCAAAATCATACATCATAGAAATATGTGTGTGATGTTGTCTGATTGGATGATCTGACTGATTACATGGCAAACTTTCATTCCCTTCGCGTCCACTAATACGGCAGTCAAACAAGGCAGTAACCCGTAGATTATAGCGTATTGATAGCCACCCCCCTCCCCCCAGCCGAATTATGACGCAGTGCGGTCGCGTCTAAATTGGGCTTAATTTATACTTTTTATCGCGGCCGATTGGGCAGACTCTTGCTGTATCGGCGATCGATACTATGTAAGCGTTTTGTTATAATAGAACTTTGAGATGGGATTAGAATTAAGAGGAAGTTTTGTATCTTGGCCCAAGAAACAGTAATGACGATTTCAGGTAAGCGAATTTTACGGTGCATGTAACTGTTTTGTTCATGTCGTTTCCGGGTTTAGAATTGGATCACCCCATCTCATCCTGTAAATGTCGAAAAAGACGATAGGAATTATTGGGAAACGATCAACTGCGTTTACTAGGCTACAAATTAAACCTACTGCGCCTGTGCCACTCACCAACCTGCTTGCCGAGCGTGACAATCAAAAGTACCCAAAAAGCTTATAGGATTTTGGACACTGTGCGTTACGGCCGTAAGACAAAACGGTTTAGTCTAAGAATGACGGATTCGCAAAATGACTACATAGTCTAAAAATGACCAATTCTACAAATGACTGATTCTACAAATGACTGATTCTACAAATGACTGATTCTACAAATGACCGATTCGACAAATGACCGATTCTACAAATGACTGATTGTAGAAATGACTAAAGGGTTGACAAAAGGTTAACCCCCCAGTCCAGCAGTCAACAATTACTGGACTTTTTAGTCGCTGTGACGATGGACATTCATGAGTCCCATTGATTGCCCATGGCCCGTGGGACTCCTTTTTCCTTAAAGGATCCCATATTTTCTGGTAGGAGTGGGAAAACACATGCGCCGGCAACAAGTTCACTTTAATGGTGCGACAGAGATAAGAATTGCTGAACTTTTTATAATGTTGTAAAAGACCTCCACATAATTATGAAGACAACAATCTCACAATTTAAAACGTGTTAAACCTCCTAATTTTTAATGAACAGTTAAACCGCTATAATATGAAGCAATTTGACCAAGATTGGACAAATATTTTGATTGCGCTTCCGTTTGTAGTCAAAAATGCCAATAGCCCAATGGTAGCGGGTTTCGTGTCGTTAGTGCAGCGAGCTTCGTTAAGTAGCCATATCTACGCTATCAAGATCTTTGGAATTGTACTATTGACGGTTTGTAATACTGTGGCACATCGAAAGCTATATAGTAAGTGGAATATGGAAATTAAACGTTAATTATTCGGTTAGAAAACTGATTTGTTTTCCTACTTTAGTGATTAAAGTATTAGTTAGAAGATAACTTAATTTCAATATTTTATGTTATTAATTTCTATATTAGTATCTATAATAACGACGGCGTAGCGAAATACCACAGACCGATGACGGGCAGCAGCGTCATCGGAGCGAGAAACTACGCCCTGCGATCGCCAACCCGCCTGCCCAGCGTGGCGATTATGGGTATATCCTCGAGATGTTTGCCTTAAGTAGCGAACAACTGGAGAGGCCTATGTCCAGCAGTGTGATAGGCTGATGATGATCTATAATAAAAGGAAAATTATATTTTAAGGACATTCTTTTACATAAGTTTTAGCATAAATATTTACACTTAGATAGGAGAAATCATTGATTTCAAATGTAGTCTGAAATTAAAGAATACCACACTAACTATTTGAACTACTTATGCTCCCAATTCCTCCTTAACTCAAATATCATAGCTTCCACTGGTGGAATCGGTTCACATACCCACAAATTCAAGCAATCCACGTGTGTGATCCCATATCGCACCATAGTTTACGCTCCCTTTATGCTGATGCCGTCTTATCTACCAGATAAGGGCTATAGAAATAACGTGTTCAGATAAAGCTAGCATTCGGAATGACTAGTGTTGTCCTTGTACTTGATCGGGATCTTAAATGGTGTTGGGACGGTTCGAGTTTTGGTTAATGAACGAAGTTTCTACTCTCGTATAAACTTTACATAAATAGGCACTTGAAACCTAGATTATGTAATGTACAAAATAAAACTATCAATTTAGGTGAGACAGCGTAACTATAGAACTCGTTGCCGGGCTCCTTATTTCTCACCACGTATAATCTTCCGATATACGATGCGAGAGTGCTATTGCTCTTAGAAGCCGAGTGTAACAGTATTTGCACTCCTTGGACCAGAAGTGCCGGCCGCTTCTCATCTGCTGCTGGTCAGAGCAGGCACTGGCGACATAGGAGATTTAGTAGGAGGAGTTAAGTGGGTAAGCCCTCCCATTTTGGGTGGTATGAATCTCACACGCCATGCCGAGTCACTCCAGAGGCGTCGTTAAGATGCCTAAAGGATTAAAGTTTGGTGTAACAGTGTATACAGGTAGTTTCTTCTAAGGTGTCAATCCGGCGTGGGCTGATAGTAAGGTAGCTCAAAAACTACAAAAAATCTTAGAACATACATGGGGGTTAAATCCATAGGTATGACGCGTCATGACGCCCTGATAGAAAGTGTCCTTAAAAAAGGTAAAATACTAAGTACCCTAAACCGACGAGCATGTATGAAGAAATTGATGAATGTGGACGAAGCAAAAGCTGTGTGCCAGGATCGTCGCAAATGGAAGGACGTGGTCTCTGTCTACCCCTCTGGGAGAGAGGCGTGACGGTATGTATGTATGTATGTATGATACCCTACTATCAGCTCCTCTAGCTCGCTAGCAGAACATCATGTGTGTGTATAATAAACTAGCTGCTGCCCGCGTGAATATTCGTATAAAACATAGCCTATGTGTTAAACCAATGTATAAGCTATATTACTGTGAAGTTTTATTAAAATCCGTTAAGTATTATTTGCGTGAAAGAGTAACAAACATTCATCCAAACAAAATTTCCCATTTATAATTACCTAGTAGGATAGGATGATGAACTACTTTAACTCCAAAGATCAGAATGCGTCCCATCACTATCCACAATCGGCGTCTAATTCGAGTAGGTGTATCGGTAAATATTACCGATAATCTCTACAGGTCTTGTCGTGTCAAAGGTTTGTGGGAGGACTGATGGCCCCGGGTATTTTTTATGGAGAAATTGATTAATACCATCGAGCCACGCGATGCCAACAGCTGTTGTTTATTACGATTGTTTGACAGATACAGTTTTTCGGCTTTTTTTTTTGTTTTCGGAATTAATTGTTACGGTGGGTTATTTTTTATCGGTGTTTTGTGTAGGCATTAGGAAACGATATCCTATTTTCGTTGCGTTTCTTCGATTCTATTTCGGTTACTAACGAAAAATACGTTTGGACATCTACATGATGCGGCAACGTTAGCGTTGCAGACGTTTTTTTTATTTCAAATTCCGCGGACGATTCGGAATCCGTTGCTGGTGCCCGATTAATTTGGCAAACTTTTCTAGACTAGGTGATAGATTCAATTACTTGGCCACTGTCGTGAGGATGAACAGTGAATGTGGGTTTCTCTTTCGCCTTCTATCAGCTTGTTTAATACCAAGCAAGGGACATGAGACAAATTTTTCAGGAGAGCAAAAATACATCTCCGTTACTTTGAGAGCGTGTTGCAACTTAACTATTAAAGCCACTATCTTGTGTCACTGCAAACATATAGATATTGTTTAGGGCATAAAAAGTTATAGTATAAAGTTTAACAGACATTTGTGGCAGTTACAATTGATAGGCGATTACAAAGGATGTCTTTCAGACAACAGATGATGTAATAATATACTTAAGATGAAAACTGTAGGTACATACAATTACGGTTTGCTCTACAAAAAGCGATGATTAAGAAGACAATTACACGAACGTTCTAACTATGCTTGATTTTACAATAAATCTCAAAAGCCTACTCTAGCAGGTAGATACTGAACAAGGAAAAATTCCAACCTCGCAACAGGAAATTTTATGAAAAATGCTTAGATATTTTATTATTTAAATCCCGTTAAAACGGAATCGGACAAAAATTGCCAAAGATTCCAAATGAGAAGCCTGAGCCAGCGCCCGGGTGAGAATGTTTTAGCCGATAGACACCAATAGGGTATTATGGCTAAAAATTGTAATTAGTCCGTCTTTTAGCTTATTCAAAAATAAAAGACACGTATTTTTTATTTGTAAATTAGACTAAAAATTACAAAGTTATAGCCCGTTGAAATTACGCGTGACGTCATTCGGTGAGGCATTTTTACGGAAGCTAGTGACGTCAAAGACTCCCACTCCTAACTTTTGATGCCTTGTATCTTAGCTATTGTTTATTTGAATTAAAAAAGGAAAAATACGTGGCTTTTATTTTTGAATAAGCTAAAAGATGGACTAATTACAATTTTAGCCGAAATAGCCTATTGTATTATGTCATTATAGTAAGTGACGGATTATTTATTCAACTTTTCACACGTCACAGCTAGTTTGATTTCGATTTGCCATCAAAATGCAATGAAGGTTAATTGGGATGATGACTAAAAAATAATTTAATGTCCATCAGATAGATTAATGAAAAATATTAGATACGTATTTTTTATTTTGCCTCTTGTTCAAAAACTTACGTAGATACATTGATTTTAAATGTCACATGACGTCACGTTAGAGTACAAAATATACTCTAACGTGACGTAGTTAGCCCCCACTCCGTAACTTTAATGCGCTATATCTAAGTATTTTCTTGTTATTTCGACAAAACAAAAAATACGGGTCTTATATTTTTTTATTATCTAAGAGACGGACTAATTATTTTCTTCATTTTCATACCTTGTCATCATCCGTATTAATAATAATCTATATTGCACAGTAAAAAATAGAATACAAAAAGCGAACTTATGCCCCTGCAGGTATTCTCTTTCAGTTAATCTTTGAGCTAAGTGAATTTGCAGCACACTACCTACATAATTGTAGATTCGTACGGAAACATACAGTAATAGATACATGTGATACTAACATGACCAAAAACGAACGGTTTTGCCATTTACCTAACTGAGGATTTGAGGTTTATTTTAAAAGTCAAAATGAGACAGAAAATGCATTTGAAGGCTCTCTTTAGTCTTGTATTGCCTCATCATCCAATGGGGCAATCCGATATGACTATAAAAGAATAGAGAATGCATCTATTTGATCCCAGACTTGTGCATTTTAATAGTTCTAGCGTACTTGGCTAGTTTCCTTGAAGAATGGCCGATGTGGCCGAAATTCTTTCAGGGGAGTATTATCATTACACTTCAGTCTTTTCGCTTCCAATGGCTAACACTTCCACGCCCTTGTCCAAATTTTTATTATTCTGCAAACAGTCGTCGATGCAAACAGGGGACGCAGAATCTACGTAATTATCAGTTTCCAAATAAGGGTAGTCTTTGCTTTGGAGAACTACTGGAGAGTGCCACATACCGATAATGCGGCTGAAACAATTTTTTTATTTGTAAGGAGATAGACAATTATTTTTGAGCAAAACGAATTTGTATCTTATCCTTGTGTTTTGAAGACCATGTTCACTACCATTGAATCATAATATCTATTGATCAGCCAATTTAACATAGCTTTTGCTTGTAATATAGAGTTAATTAGTATGTAATGTACCCAAATTAATAATAAACGTCTACGCGACATTTACATACCTAAATAACTAATTACAACGCCAAAAGAACTTCACAGAAAGTGTAATTATGAATGAAGATAGTTGCTCTCGCGAACTTATTTTATTTAAAGTAGGAGATAATTGAAAAAGTTTCCCTTTAAAATAACTGAGCGATGAAATAAGAATCAATACTTGTAGTCAAATATAAAACGCTTTATAGATAGCAAAAGACCAAAAGGACTTTTCACCAGTCAATGCATATTAAACAAGTAATAAGCCTCCTACTCGTACTACAGCGATTCGATTTTATAAGGAAGTCTAATGTTTAAAGTATCGTTATAAACTATAACCTATTTCTGCGTCTCGGTAAAAGTAGTGTAGGACGCCCTCAGGCCAGGTGGAGTAACGATTTACGCAGGACGGCTGGCAAGTGCTGGATGCGAGAAGCCCAGGATCGGTCAAAGTGGCGAACATTGGGAGAGGCCTTTGTCCAGCAGTGGATTGATATAGGCTGATGATGACGTCGATATTACTGTAAAGTTTCATGAAATCTGTTCAGTAGTTTTTGAGTGAAAGAAGAACAAACATCTGTCCATCCATACAACAATACATTCGCCTGTGTAATATTAGTCATCATCATCATCATCAGGATTCAAATGACAATGTCTAACAAAGAAGCCACTAGGCCAATTGATATTTATTACAATTTTAGATCTTTTGTCGTACGTTTTACCAAATGCAATGTTCACGCATTAAATATAATGATTTAACTTATTTAAAGACGGCGTCATGAGTTCTAAGAGATTACAAATTAAATTCCTTTGATGTAAAATGCATCTTCCAAGATCTACTTTCCTCAGAAGTGGCAGGTGTAAGCGAAAGATTAAAGTAAATATTAAACCTAAATGGAGATATGTGAATGATTTGCGAAGTAAACATGGATTAAATTATTAACAAATAGAGATCAAAGGTATCAAGTGTTGCATATTTAGAATCAAATCGACACTATATCAACATTGGCTTTTTTAAACTAGAATCCAGCTTATGTAGACTGTAGAGCATATAAGTGTCCTGGAATGAAGGATTAAATAGTGCCTGTTGACTTCGTGGCATAACATTTCCAATTGAAGCACCAACCGAATTTTTTATTCGAAACACCAAAGTTGAAAAGTTTTATTTCCGTTTTAAGTAAACATTTCGTCTTTATCTGGATGCCGAAACTGTACAATCTTACTAATAGTATAAATGCGAAAGTTGGTTTGGATGGATGGATGAATATGTGTTACTCCAGAAGTTAACAACCGAATGGATTTCGATACTTTCGAACTTTACAGTTATATAGTTTATGCATTGTATATGTGTATGTGTATTATGTATATGTGTGGATGCGTGATCAATTATTATTTTACCTCATAAATGTGTGTGTGTGTCAATGTCATGTTACATAGGCCTTAAAGGCAGTTGTACATGTAAAAGGCCCCGTAGGCATTTGATATAAAAATGTGATACGCTATAATTTATACGGTTATTATTTAACATATCACTGGTTTAGCCAACGGTTCAAGAAATTCCTCTAATTCAGCTCATAAAGAAACTACTAGATACACCCATTGCTTCATCACACTATTAATTTCACGGAGCTGCACATCTGTTCCGCTTCGCTTCACCGAGATTCCCTAGTGTGGGCACAACAGGACCTTCGTAATGTATTCAGTAATAAAAAATATGTAAAAGATAATAAAAAAGCTTGGCCTATTTGTTTATGTGATAAGTTACTATGATGTCACTTGACACTCTCTTCTATAAAGACAAAGGTTCTTGAAACAAATTCATAGGATTCAGAAGCGCGAAGGATCATAATGACATCGAAATCGAAAAACTTGTTAAATAAGTAGGTACAAAAGGTGAACTAATGCTAGGATCATTCTTAATTAGTCACAAGTTTCTTTGAATTTGGGTAACACCCAAATCCAGGCGTGAAATGTGTTTTAAAATAGAAACGTTTTAATGCTTTTTTGATATTTTGATTTTTTTTTTTGGAAATTAATACCGTTTCTAATGCCGATCGAGACAGATTTCCATACATCTTGTAAATAAAATGACGAAAATATCAGTATATGAAACTTCTGACAACCACCTACTTTCAAAGTCGATACACAGGATGGATTGCGCAAAAGCATTTCTTGCCGCACAAAAAAAAAAAACTCTCGCCCCGATTTGTTTCCGTAAAGATATCAGCACGTTCAATCTCGACAGTGCTTTATATCTTTCTGTGGGGTACAAATTATTTTTCTTTGTAACGCTCATCTGTATTGTTAACAAAAACTCCTTGCAACTTCACAAGCGAGGGTTTCGTGTTATGAATAAATTAGAAAAGTTTACTCTCGACGTAGGGCCGCTAAATATGCGAATACGATTCGAGTTTGGACGTATTTCTTGTTTTAATGTTGTACGTAAAATTGTTGGGAGTTTCTCTGTTGTTTATCGAAGTGTTTTATGCAGGTATAATAATTTCTTTGGCAACACGAGAACAGAAGTTTAGTCTAGACTTTGTATGAAATTATGATCGTAGTTAAATTACGGGTAGCGGGTTTAGAATTTAAAACTTAATTTTCTTGTTAAAGATCAGTGAAGTAAAGAAAACAATTTTGGTTTGTGGAGCAAACGAACTTGCTAGAAACTCTAGAATAAATTGTAACAATCTTATATTTACATCTAAACGAGATAGTTCAGTGGTAGGTTTGACACAGTAATTGCTTGGTTCAAACACCGCTCTGTAGAAAAATTTGAGGATATGATCATGTTTATAAATATTGGCCGGGGTGTTTGCTAAGTGTATAAAAATAATCTAAGTAAGTTAAAAGGTGTCTAGTACCCATACTACAAACTTCGGCTTAGTTAGGCTCCCGCAAATAAAGTCATTCAATCGTTCACTAATTGATAAAGATATCACCCTTCTTTCCAAATCATTGGTCCAACTTAACCTCACCCTCTACCATCTTGAAACTTCTCATATCCCATAACACAGCATCCGCCATTCTTTTAGCCTCTGTGAAAGTTTCCACCGACGCCCCATCACGCCGTAATGGTTATATCGTCCGCAAGTAACTCAGTCGCGTCCGAAGTACATTGCGACCGTTTCCCAAATTCAAATTTAGAACAAAACTTTTGACGTCACGTCAAAAGGAGTTTGTATTACTTCGCTAATTGTCACTTGTTTTTAACCAATTTAAGGAAATAGGTGGAGCTTGTTATTTTCTTTGTGTTTGATTTCTCAGAACTCCGGTGTTTATGTAAGTGCCAATTTGAACTTTTTTTCTTCTAATACCTACTTCAAGCATTCGCGTTCCGAAATCAGTAGGAAGCCTGTTGTTTCAATCTATTGTTCTTTTTTATATAATGAAGAAATTATGAGTCTCATTTATGTGGCTTTTAGTGAGATAAAATAATAAAATAAATAAATAAACAGATGTTACTGATGAAATATACCATGGTCGCTTATTCATTTCTTTTTATCACCAACCAGCTGTAGTAGATTGTCATCCATTGCTGAACGTAGCCTGATTCTGGGCAATCCAGACAGATTCATTCTCAGCCAGCCATTTTCTCATGTCAGTCAGTCCCATACATTTGAAGGGTGTCCTATATTTCGTTCAAAATAAGGTGGATACCACTCATCCTTACACCCTTCTACTCCATCATCTATCAATGCACCTGGAGACATGACCTGTTCATTTTCACTTTAGTGTGCGAATCCAGAGCGCAATGTCAGTTAACTTAGTTATTTGTTCAAGAACAAGTTAGTAATTTTAGCGAATAATCTTCACTTAGTCCAACGGCTGCCTCGCACAAAGGCCTAATTGATAAACACGAGCCAAGCCAAAGCTGATCACTTGAAATTGATAATTGTTACCACAAACACTGATTCCGTTGGCAAATGTTTGGATAGGGGTTAGGGATGGGACTTTACTATACTCTATACCTCTATAGGGCCATTACCTATTTGGCGAAATCTGTAAAGCTTGTTTATTTCTTAAGCAGATTCTTTTGTACACCAAACAAACCAAACTAAGCCGAAGCTTCTACTATGGGTACTAGACAACTGATAAACTTATTTAGACATTTTTTTTGTAAATAAATACATATTATACATAGTAAACACCCAGACCAATACAAACTACTATGCGTGCGTATATTGATTATGGAATTCTCTGCCAGCTCATGACTTTCCGCCTTCATATAGTATGGGATCCTTTAAACGAAGTGTGAAGAGGCATGTTGTGGGCCGGCATGGCTGTGGTGACTGACTGGAAACTGAGGTTTCCCGCCCGTGGCCAGAGCGACTTGGGCTTCCTTTTCAGCTTCCCATCAGGCGAGAGGAAGCCACTATGCCGAGCCAATGTAAAAAAAAGCTAACTTCATATATCCAATGCTAAAAAACGCTCTTCACACCTTCCAATAACTGTACTCAATTTTCAATGAAATAAAGCATAATTTCATTAACAGATTCTTGTTTAGCTTGGATGACGTGTAGGTACATACCATCAGATGCACGAAATTCCTCACCCCTATGCACAATAACATAACAAAAAGATTTTAACCATGATAAAGTTTGCACGTTGATTCAAAAGATACGTGACTTTCAGTAAACAGGTCCATCTATATGTTAATTTAATGATTAAAATTGATATTGAAGACGCGCCGTCTATTGGGTACAGTTGGCGTCATGTGAGTGAGCACGTAAGCTACTTTACACATGATAAACAGCAAAAATGTTAGCGTAATGGGTCCAAATCATCACGCCATCTTTTCTTTGGCTTGACTCTCTGACGCTGTCGCGTCGGTTTATATGCTTCCACTGGATGATTCCAGCCTTTAAAATAGAATGAATTGTGGCGAGCAAAATGACTAATAGAATTAGGAACTTTATTACTAGCTGTAAACTATTTATCGTCTGGTTAAAAGACCGGAAAATGAGAACACCATTTCAGCAAGATGGTCAAATGTTTTTAGGCAAAATAAACCTTGTTACTATTGTACATGTAAGGCTCATTTTATTTAAATTGGTTTTGGTTAAGGTAACTATGAAAACTTTCTTCATTAGACCTAGATCTGGAGATATTGATAACCTAATGATTTTTTTGATGAGTAGATGTTTTCAATTTGATGTACATATTTGAATAGTTTACGTGCTGACAAAATATCTGATGCTGACTATACTACGTGACGCCATTACATCGGATGGAAAAGAAGCATCTAAATAGAGTATCTTCTTCCTGAAGTTTTTAAAAAGGCATCCGCGTCGAAGTATCAAATTATACGCCGATATTTGAGCAAGCGCTTCGCCAACATAAAGTGAGGAACAGTACACAAAGGCTCCTCGGACGAAGGGTTCCGTACGCCTCCATAAATTTAGATCGGGTTCCATTGTTTAATTCTAAACACGATCTCTCGCAGATTTATCGTTCTTGAGCAAACGGCAACAATTGCGTCCGTTGTGAATTGATTTTGACTAATTAAACAGTTTTATACGACGTTGGGATGACGGATTGGGTCTTCGCAACTGGCCGGCCATTTTGTGGTTTTTAATGGTTGTGTTGGTTGGAGAAAAATAAAACTTGCTGGCGTTAGAAATTTAAAGGGATTTTAAGTCTCAGTTCTTTTTTGACCGATTACTCAAAAATGTGGTAGGAAAAATGTCAACCCAAGAAACTATTCAAACTATAATGTGCAGCCTACGTGCTTATTTGTGTCTATTTTGATCTTATGGCATTTTAAGTAGTTATGTTAGTTCTGTGTTAAACACATGATATTTCTTTGTATCCACGTTTACATTTTGTGTCTCACAAACTGAGCGTTTCTGGCTAATTTATCTGGCGCAACATTTTGTGGTTTCTATTTTTAACCGACTTCGAAAAAAGGAGGAGGTTCTCAATTCGTCTGTATGTATAATATTTTTTTTTTTTTTTATGTTTGTTCATCGATATTTCCGTCAATTATGGATGGATTTCAAAAATTTTTCGACAGTTCGACAGAGGACACTTCCGAGGTGGTCCCATTATCACCAAGTCAGGATCTGATGATGGGATCCTGGAGAAATTGAGGGCAACAACCGAAAATTATATGCCCATATGGTGTTTTTGTTACGTAATCATATTTTACTCAGGTATATGCTTCCGGGCGTCAACATCTGGTGCTGATCATGAAGCCACAGAACTCCTTAACGGTTAGAAGTTAGGGGACAGCACTGACATTGGTCGATATTAAACTAGGTAGTAGTATGTACTTATGCAGGGCTAATAGGGCAGGTGATTTGGTAAGTGATATGCTTGATTCTAGATCGCAAAGTCTTCACTTGACTTAAAGCAAAAATTTTCATTCCTAAGTGAAACTCTTAAGGACATTAATTAGCCTTTATTCAAGGTCACAGCGCATTAACGCAACTAAAAATAGAGAAATAAAATTATTTTTAACAAAAAATTAAACCGACTTCAAAAAAAAACACAAACGACCAAAACTAAAAAGCGATAAATAACGTAAGTAATTCTATCTTTAATACATAATTATTTAAATATTACAATTATCACTTATTTTTGAAGTCGGTGCCAGCCAAACAAATAAATGTATATTGTCGTGTGGATTTGCCGGCCGCGCGCGTCATACAACAACAGTCTACGTTAGGTACCGAGAGGCTGGCACCGACTTCAAAAATAAGTGATAATTGTAATACATATTTAAATAATTATGTATTAAAGATAGAATTACTTACGTTATTTATCGCTTTTTAGTTTTGGTCGTTTGTGTTTTTTTTTGAAGTCGGTTTAATTTTTTGTTAAAAATAATATACTATAGCTGACTTAATAAGAAGCCAAAAATGTAAAAGGCATCATTATTGAAGGAATGGATTCTCATCCAATTCTCTTCTCAGATATACTTTAAATTTTTGATGCATGAGGTATATGAGATTGGACATAATTTTTTGTCGATTCGGGGAATAGGCCTGTTGCCGTAATAAATAGAATTAGTCCGTCTTTTAAATTGTCCAAAAATAAAAGACACGTATTTTTTCATTTGTAAATTAGACCAAAAATGACAAAAATATAGCCCGTTAAAATCACGCGTGACGTCAAAGAGTGGGAGTTTTTTCGCCACTGAGTGACGTCAAACACCCCCACTCCTACATTTTGATGCTTTGTATCTTTGCTATTTTTTGTTTAAATGAAAAAAGGAAAAGTACGTGTCCAATATATTTTTATAATCTAAAATATGGACGAAATATAATGTAATTATTTTGACCCTAGAAACATCATACATACCTAGGACCTACGTAAAATATCCAGCTATTTATCTGTTCAGAAATATAGTGGTACAACACAATAAGTTGATCCTTTAGATAGCAGAACACACCTCTAGAACTCCAATACACTGGTATTGACTCCAAGGGCTCTTATTGAAGAGTCCTTAAACAAACTAATATTATCAAGCTCGAAGACGCTCAGGCAATCAGGCTGCAGGCTACTACATTCTGCTGCCAACGGCATTGACTGCAAATTGCTTATAATACCAGGAGCCGCGCCGAATAACAAAGTCACTTAGCTTGTTTGCTGGATAAAGTGCACGCGTAGAGTGCATACAAGTTGGCTGTGTCATAGGGAGTTTAATTTGAATATAGCTTGTTTGATCTGGCGACTATTTTGTGTACTTGTTTATCTTTGCTTACTGCAATTCTGGTCTAGGTTCAGAGGTGCCGTGATGACAGGTTTAAATTTAAATTGAACATTTTAAAGTGATATATCATAGGTTTAAATAGGGGTAGGGTCCAAAAATCAATGTAAGAAGTTGTTTAGAAGTTGGGGGTATCATATACCGTAAATTGGCAGTTACCCCTTTGGTAATGTGCTTGATATTTCTCCGGTCGTATCCTGCATTGCCTAGTTTTCTTGAATATTGGTCCTTAGATGAACTACCAACGTTTTGACTCAAGGACTGATTTTGAGTCAAGAGACAGAAAAGCTTAGCAATCTTTGGCTCGAATTGAGTATGGCTACAAGGAATCTTCTGGTTTTAGGCTCTTGCTGCTACACTAACCATTATATTTAGAATATGGCCACATCATCTCATACCGTGGTCGTCGTAGAAGATTAGTAAGGGAATATCAGGAAACAGGCAGTAGGTTTACCTGGGTGCAAATTAAATCTGCAGCGTCACTAACCCATACCAAGCATGGTGATTAAGGAAATCCTCCCAAACGACAACATTGGACGTGGACGTCCAGCAGTGGACCTTTGCAGGCTGATGATAATAACTACACCAACGAGGTAGACAGACTTCTGAAATCCGATGCCATTCGTTATGCAGTCCCACTGGTATTACAGAGCCTGAAAATCAATTCGCTTACAATTCTGTCAATCTAGAGCCAATTTACATTTCACCAAAACTCTCGGCCGCTTCCATCACCTTGCATAATTGTGTGTTGTACGCGACTCCCGAACAACATCATGTTCGCAACGGAGCGGGGAATGCAATCTTGTACTGGATTAAGTCTAGATTGTCTGCTAGCTACCTTCGGATCTGGAGCTGATAACGCTGAGATTTAGGATTATCTTCGGTGTTTTGTGTTTGTTTTGTGAGCACGCCTGGCTTAAACTATCAACGTGAGCCCGTAACAGCTGGTCTCAAACGATATTAGTTGTCTGTTCTATGAGAAAGAACAAACGAAGTCGCGTGGAGAATCATCTTAAAGAGTTAGTATTGGCAACTGACTGGAATCATTAGGTTTTCTCATTAATTGTCATTGATACGGGACTTCTTTTAATGCTATCTATAGGGTAGGGGATGTAAGGGAGCTATTTTTCCTTTTTTCATTTATTCAAAAAATAACAAAGATACAAGGCATCAAAATGTAGGAGTGGTCTTTGACGTCACTTAGTGGCGAAAAAACTCCCACTCTTTTACGTCATGCGTAATTTTAACGGGTTATGTCTTTGTCATTTCTGTTTTTTTACATTTACAAATAAAAAATTAGGGGTCTTTTAATTTTTAACAATCTAAAAGACAGAATAATTACCTTTTTTACGGAAACAATCCTATTCAGGCGGTTTTGTCTAATGTTTAGTCTTCCCTTTCCTTCAGCTAGAAAAGTGTAATTTTCTTAAGATTTAATATTATGAAAAAAGTCGGTGAAAGAAAGCATCCTGAAGAGTAGGAGAAATGTAAAGAAATTTTAAGCTTGTGTGAAGCTGACAAAGGCCATATGGGTTTTTCATTCGTTTTCATCATACTGTACCTATATAAAAAATGAAAAACACATTGAACCGTTATAATCAATGGATATCAAACTAGCATTCACCGTTCCTGTGAATACTCTAGACGGAATTATTACCTCTCAATCGACCTGGTTATTTATTGCTACACCAAGTTCCTATAACAACAGGCCGTTTCTCAGTATAGTTGCCATTCAAACAATTATACTAACAACACAAACAATGAAACCAGTCCGATGGTATGTAATATAACAATCAATACACGCTAACTGGGTTAGTGTTTAGCATAAAACGGCAATTTACTTAAATACGTTACTGACTTAGTACTGATATGGTAGTTTTAATGGAATGAATGAGAGTACGGTATTGCAAAATTCATATTGTTATAATATGTATTATACAAAAAAAAAGTATACATCTAAGTAAGTTTATCAGTTGTCTAGTACCCATAGTACAAGCTTTGGCTTAGTTTGGGGCTAGATGGCGCTGTGTGGCCCATCGTGGCATGTCTTGGGTTATTTATTTATATTATACCTTATGATTGTCGAGCTTCTATAAAAAAAAGAAGTTAAGTCCATTGTCTAAATAAATAGGGGTTGCAAAGTGCCGTATTAAGTCATGGAACGCCCTTCCAACTCATGTGTTTCCCTCTACTTACAATCCTGGCTTCTTTAGGCGTCTTCTTAGGCGTGAAACGGCATCTCAGTGGATCTTCAGGGTGAGGGCGATAGGCGATGGTTTTCTATTATGCCTGTCGACTTAACTTTTGGACCTTTTGAAGGTAGAGAGTGGTCATCCTGAATGCTCTTCTTATAAAAAAAGATCCAATAGGATGATTAGTTCAATACGACCGGAAAGAAATCAGGCGCAAGATCAACGGGTATCCATTTGGATACCCGTTGAATCCGTTGTTGGAATGTATTTACATTTCAATTTCATGTACCTACTCAATAATTTCATTAACTACTGTGCTCAAAATTATCCCAAGATAGATCGTCACCTATTTTATTAGATGATCTTTGCAAATACAACAACGATAACATTACCATAACAGTATGCTCTCGTAAAG
This sequence comes from Conogethes punctiferalis, assembly GCA_031163375.1. NCBI lineage: Eukaryota > Metazoa > Arthropoda > Insecta > Lepidoptera > Crambidae > Conogethes > Conogethes punctiferalis. The sequence goes on from CM062093.1 coordinate 15,373,742, forward strand.
TACTCAAGATGTCACGCTAAGATGTCATAAAAGAACAATAAAGTACAATATAAGCATATTACTTACGATACGCGGTTGAAGGCTGCTCTCAGATGTATGATAATGGCTTTGTTCTAGCTATGTCGCGACACAAGCGCTTATTAACGAGTCGTCTACTTAAAACTAGCAACTATTTTATATATGTCACCGGAAAATAGCAAGAATCGTAAGTTGATCAATTTCCTAGGTAGTTGATTAACTTTCGGAATATAACAAACGGTAGTTGAAATGTACGCAATGGATTTCAGTTAGTTGATCAATTTACGGTACCCTGACAGTCATTTAATAATTTACGATTTTGACACAAGTAAAATCGTCCTCAAATGGGCCAATCGTTGCTCAATATACTATTTAACGGTGCACTATTACCCGTAACTTAATACACTGTTCCCTGATTGGTTGCCGGGATAACGCCACGTGACCCATTGAACCAATCAACGTTCACCTCACCTTCGTCGGATGATTTTACGGCAAGACCCCGTAAAATGATCAATTTACTAAAATACATACGTTAAATAATACATTTCAACTGCCGTTTATTATTTTCCGGAAGTTAATCAACTACCTAGGAGATTGATCAGCTTACGATTCTTGCTATTTTCCGGTGACATATACATTTTGTAACTGGTGATTTTATTTCAATAAGAGTATTCATCATCACCATTATCCTGTAAAAGACTACTGCTAGACATACGGTTCTTGCCAAAGTCACCACGCTAGGCGGGCAGATTTATTTCTACCCAGGTACATGCTGCTGCCCGTTTCTTGATATGTCCTTAGTCGTTTCCTACGACACCCACGGAATGAGATGGGGTGGTCCTATTTTAACACAGACTGTAAATTAGCTGTCGACGAGAAACTAATCAACGCTTTTACAACTTCATCATCAGCCTATTGCAGTCCACTGTTGGACATAGGCCTCCCCAGTTGTTCGCCACTTAGGACAAACATTTGGAGGATATACCCATATTACCCATAATCGCCACGCTGGGCAGGCCGGTTGGCGATCGCGTGGCGTAGCTACGCAAGTAGCTACTTGCTCCGGTGACGCTGCTGCCCGACATCGGTCTGTGGTAATTAGCTACGCCTTCAATTGTGATGGTTATACCGCCATCAGTCGGTTGCCAGCGTCTCGTTTGTTATTCGGCAAGATGCACCACGGGCAGGTGAGGTTAGCTTGGAGCGAAGCCTTCTACAAGTTAAAAAAAACAATAACAAATCGTCACTTTTACGTGAAATACAGTAACTGTTATACAAAGCAATTCAAAGAAACCATACACATACTTCAGAAACATATTTCAGAAACTTCACAAAAGTTTAAGCCTGACGCAGAACGCTAACACATCTTGTTACTATCTACTCACAAAGTCTAGCTCATATTTTAACCAAGAGAAGGCACCAGATGTCAATAGGCGACACTCTAAACGAACCGAAACTCGCCAGACTTCGAGCATAGCTATAGAATGTTAAATCAGACAGGTAAATCGGTAAAGTAGCTCGTCGACGTGCACGGTACCCGCCCAGGGAATACTATGTTTAGTGAGCCCATTATACCGGCGGTGCCCTAACCCGTTATATTAATAACTAATGAGACTGGAATGGGGTTGGCGTAGAGCATAAGCGCGAGCGGTTTAACGAAGTGCGAGAATGTGTGGGATGTAAGGGAGCGGCCTATCATCTTTTCGCTCCAAGCCAACCTCACCTGCCCGTGGTGCATCCTGCCGAATAACGAACGAGGTGCTGGCAACCGACTATTGGCGGTATAATCATCACGATTGAAGGCGTAGCTAAATACTATAGGCCGATTACGGGCAGCTGCGTCCCCGGAACGAGATGCTACGCCCCGCGATCGCCAACCCGACTGCCCAGCGTGGCGATTATAGGTATATACCCATGTCATCTCCTCATCTGGAGGATATCCTCCAGATGTTTGCCCTAAGTGGCGAATACCGCCGCTGATAGACTCTTTTTTAGGGTTCCGTAGCAGAATGGCAAAACACGGAACCCTTATGGATTCGTCATGTCTGTCCGTCCGTATGTCATAGCCACTTTTTTCCTTAACTATAAGAGCTATACTGTGGAAACTTGGTAAGTGCTAAAATGTATTCTGTGAACGGATTAAGCTTTTCATACAAATAAAAAAAAACAAAAAAAATTTGGGGTATCTCATACTTACTCGCTCTTGGAGGAAGGCAGGCGAGCGGACCTCAGATGTTGAACGGTTATACGTTGCTCGTAGACTCTGAAATGTCATGGGCACAGCTAAGCCGCAGCCTAGTTTGACGTGCAAAAGAATTTACTTGTAAATCTATTTGCAGAAATAAATTATTTTATTTTATATTATTTTATTTCCTACCGCGAGGAGAGAACGCTCTTTAGCCCACGTTTGAAGAAGGGCAAGTCTTAGCAATCAGGAGACACCGCGGCTAGGAGCACCGCATTCCAAAGCTTGCACATACGTAGAAAAAAGGATCGTTGGACACGAACAGATTTTGATGGAAAAGTTTCTAGATAGTACGGATCCAGCCGGGGCGTCGAGTAGGGCGATGGTAAAACGGTAACACTGTGTTTTGAACCAACTCTGCTCCTAAATAAATAATATGCTGATTCCAACCCGCTACCTCCCACAACTTGCCACCTACCGGTCTCAATGGGTCAAGTTTACGGCCCGCCATCCGATGAAGCAGAGATAATTTTTTACCCAACCCTGATAGTTCCCCGGACACTGCAGGGGTTTTCGGGATAATCGCCGACAAAATGAGGGTGCGCTTTAAACTTTAAAAAATGCATACGCCTCTTGTGTACTTGGCTAATGGGCTTCCAGTAAAAAAAACACATGTGTACGTAATATTTTTCGTTCGGGCACAAAGTAATTTTGCGAGGAAAGGAAAATGGAGGGTTGTAGCCTTAATGACAACTGCAAGATTACATGAGGAAACGGGGTCTACAAACAAGACGGTTACAACAAAGGGGACGGCGAACAAAAGAAGGATGACGATTTAATTACTTTTTGTACATAATAATTTTGCTTTGTTGTCTTAAAAAATCATATCCCCATTTCATAATTATATGAGTACAGTATGTCTATTAACAAATGAAGAATTTTGTAACTCGAAGAGATAGCTTGCTGGATGAAGAACATCCCAAACCGGTCATCAAGGAAATCTTTAGACTAAGATCAGTCTTTAGAAGTCTTCAGTTTGAAGACTTCCTTATTGAAAAACTTCGTTTTCAAGGTTTTAAGGAACATTTCCACCCAGTAGTAGGCTCTCATTGTTTTGGATTTTACCGGTTTCCGAGACGACTGAGAATCGCCTTTAATTAGATAATCTTTCGATAGTAGGCCTCAATACCGCTTAACATCAGGAACGAATTCATTATGATACTTAAATACCTAATCTGTGCTCTGTACTCCAAATCTAGACTAGTAATAATATGAAAGAGTAGGAAAGTTAAAACAATGCGTCATATCATAAACATTTTAGCTAAAAACAAAATAAACAAAAACCCAGCACCAACACGATCCAACATCGTTCGTCGTTCTCGCCAAAAATCCCGTTCAGAAAATGGAAAACCGCTAGCGCAACATAACCAATTAGAATCCAATGAGGGATTAGATTAATCAAGCAAAAACATCCCTTCACGGTCTGTGGGACAAAGCTTGGAAGGATTAAAATCGCCCAACCGTTTTATTGTTTTCGAATATCCCCGGGAAGGGAGAGTTTACATTGTAGTAGAGTGATTTATCTAAATCCAACATGATCCAGTATCGGGTAATTCGGTGTTTATTGGACTGTAGGTCTGTCCTTGACTAATTGATATATTCGTTGTCTTCGCTTTATTACTTCGGGCTTTAGAATAAAACGTTTTAGCCGTTTTTTGCCCGTTTTCGAAACCCTTTATTCGGATTTGGGGATAGATAAAGAATACCTTTTAGCGCTGAAAGATTTTTTCTACTTCATATCTAATTATTGATATCCTATTTACATGCAGAATCTGTTTTAATCAGGACTTAGTATGTTCGTTACTGTTAGTTTGATTTACCAAATACCATATATATTTTTTTTTAAATTTTGAATTTGAATAATATCATCTTCTTGTAAAATTAGGCGGTGTCAATTTTCCTTTTTATTTAATTACTCATATTGGCTCAGCATAGAGGATTAATATTGCCTAATGAAAAACTGGAAAGAAAGCCCAAGTCGCTCTGACAACTAGCAGGAAACTTCAGTTTCTAATTAGTCACCACAGCAAGATGCTATTATTAATGTAATTCATACTCATGTAATTCATAACGACTTCTTGTGCAGGCTTTTTGTTTTGGTATACATTAGAAAACCTACCTATTCACTTAACGTACACAAAAGGAGCATTGTGTTCGTATTCTTACGCTACTTTTTATTACAGCACGATACACACTTGACCGTGTTTATTATTTGTTCTTTCCATTCTCAACGTTGGATATCGTAATGGCAGTCAATACACCGAAGGCCTCACTCCATTCGTGTCCAGACAATGGTAAAACAATTGTTGCAACCCACAAAGGTTTGAAGTGAGGTGGGAAAGTTCAGGGGAATGACAATGATGAGGTCTGACCCGGTTACGACAATAGTTCAGCGCAAGTGATTGTGTAGGAATGTTTATGCGTCAGTATTTAGTCAATGGGGGAACGTTTTTGTTGGAATCAAAAGGGTTTCATATATTCATAATACTTTACTGCCTCTCCGGATTATTTGGTAGCTGTGTCATGGTTTTCATTAAGTTCTAGCTGCTATTAGAACTCTTGAATTGTCGTGGTTCTTGAACATACAACAGATATAAGTACTAATTATAAATTTTGATAAATATTCTATTCATAAAGTTTGTATCAAATTGTGTTATTTGTGCCACCAATATTGGTCATATTTTGTTGTCAAAGTGGCGAACAACCGAAGAGGCCTATGTCCAGCAGTGGACTGCGGTAGGTTGATGATGATTGGTCAAATCAGGCAACATGAACAAGAACATTTTATTTCACTTAATTTCTTGTAATTAATTATTTTTATTACATTTTTTTTCTTTTTCAACAGTGTGAATATTTTATACCATCGATTTAGTATTATTCTTCATACTTACCTTTTACTTTTTGTTTCAGGTAAATAATTTTGACATCTGCATTTGCAACTGCAAAAGGTGAGCTCTCTACAGATTTATTATAAGTATAGATATAGAAGATAGGCAAGGAGGGATAAGATCAAAGAGTTCTTCACCAGTAAAAATGAAACGACACTTTTAGGTATTAGCTTTCTTTTCAAAACTATAATTAACAGAATGACATGTGAGTTTTTCCTTATATGAGCAGTTATTTCGTTTAGGTAACCTTTCATATGCAAATACATACAATTTTATGTCGGATTTCAACGAATAAAATGATTTCTAAGTCTTTTACAAGACGCTCTTTCTTAAAATATACAAAAAAGTTTCACGGAAATTAATAAAACCCAACTCAGTCTATGGAGACCCCAGAACGCGTATTTCGTGTCAGATTTAAATCTTTTAGCATATTTAAATACTTTCTAGTTGCCTTAAAGACGTACAAAGAGTTTAATTTCAGCGCCAATTGAGTGCTTCACCTAAAAGTCTCTAAAGTATTCGTTTAATAGTGACCGCCTAGGCCCCTACCTTCAAAGTTATCATCGTGGATTCGATTCCCTCTCGAGTGAACATTCTACTATTGTTGTATTAATGTATAAGTTGTTGTACTCTCGTTACTGATAGGTACACTTTGCATACTGATGGATAAATATTCTTTATTGCACACCGTACAATTGACTATAAACTAGGTTATAACCCAAGACATGCCACGCTGGGCCACACAGCGACATCTAGCCCCAAACTAAGCCGAAGCTTGTACCTACTATGGGTACTAGACAACTGATAAACTTACTTAAATACATTTTTTTTTGTAAATAGATACATATTATACATAGAAAACACCCAGACCAATACAAACAGACATTATAGATCATGTTTCTAAAATAAATCAATCAAGTACTGATAAGCTAAAATTACTTTTCGTCATGGCACTGATTAAACCCATGTTAAAATAATATTTATATCCAAAACTAGGCTAATTTGTCAATTCAAATCCATCCCTATTCAACTGATCGTCTGTATACACCCAACAGGAAGACGGGTCCAACTCGAAACGTTAACACAACATCCCATGAATAATTCATCAACCTATGATTGTGTCTTTTGAGCTAAACGGATCCGTCATTAACGGATTACACAAACACGATATAGATCAAAATATAAATGGTAATTGCGTTTCAGACCACGATTATACTTGTAGATTGAATTCACATAAATTATTAGGCGGAATAGGTGCTGCTGTGGCGGAATACGTTGTTTGAATTAGACCGATTTTGATTAAACCAATAGTTATTAGATGGCTAAAGCAAATATTTATGAGCGGGTAAGTGAAGTAAGTAAACCTGAGATCTATTCAAATCCTGTTGATAATGCATTTGTCCGGTCATGAATAAAGACACAAATCAACGCACTCTGTTCGTGTGTGACGTTCGAGTCTAGTAAGGGACATAATTCCCTTTCGCTTTCCATCCGTTGACGGAAAGCTATCAGGTTTCTGAATTCAGAAAAGAACTGCCCCTATCTCATCCCATGGGTATTAAGAGAGGTAGGGCACAGGAAAATCTTCGGTCGAATTGAGCTGCCCGTCCGGGGAAAGACCTCCACCCTATAGAATACCGCAGCCAAATGACCTCCGGGTCGTGTTTAGACCGGTGAGTAGGGTTTCCGGAGCTCGTGGGGGGCTGGGGTTGGGCCGGCATGGCAGTGGTAACAGTGGTTATGTTAGTTTATCAACTGTCTTGCACCCATAGTGCAAGCTTCGGCTTAGTTTGGGACTAGATGACGCTGTGTGGCCCAGCGTGCCATGTCTTCATTTATTTTTATTTATTTCTCCTCGGTCAGCCATCTTTATTAAGTCATAGTCGCATATCGTGTTGGAGGGCCTCCCACTTTTTGATTTTTCTTTTCAAATCGAGAAAATAATTTCCTTTGACCTAAACATAATTATGTCTGTTAAAGCCATCCACCTGATGCGAATTTCAACATAAACTGAATAAAATAACACAAATTGAACGAAGTCGGGTCGGCCCCGTCTCGTCGGCCGCTAAAGGCACAACTTGGTCTCCGTTTTAATGAGTTTCCAGTATATCCGCTTACGGGTGAGTTCGGATTATTACTTTATTATAGTAACTCGGGTGTTTTCTATAATGAAATTCCCTTGGTTGCCATTGTGAAATGTATTAAAACACGTGCGAGATTTAATGTAAATTTTGTCGGGTCGCGTTAGAGACGTGGAATGATTGTAACTTCAGAGAGTGTTTGGGTGGATTTGTACGTTGCGTATTGTTTGAGGAATGTTAATGTTCCGGCCTATTTTTGGATTGAATTTGTTATGCAAATGTATAAGGATGTTAGGAAACAACTACAAAATTATTTTAAACTATCTGCTGCCCGCGGCTTTGCCTGCGTGAACATCGGTTTGTCAAGAAGAGATTCCTCTGTCAAAATATCATGTACGCGTCTTTGTCTCTTGCTCAGATGATGAAGATATAGGTATTCGATTCGAGTGCTGAGAAATCTGAACATAGGTTGACACAGGACAACACAATGTCTTGGAAGAGTGGATGGGGCGCCCCCACTGTGTGGTGACGTACCGGCTGACCCAGGTCCTCACGGGACATGAATGTTTCAGCCGGTACCCCCAGGCTCTCGCCTGATCCTCTATGCCGTCACTGGACAAATGTGATGTAAATATACCTCGTACAGGCAATCGTAGTGAGGGACGCCCCTCGGCTGTATGGAGAGACCACAGAGACCTGCGTAGGGCGGCCGGCGTCATCTGGATGATTGGTGTCTGATCGAGCAGATTGGCGCGTCTTGGGAGAAGACTACGTCCAGCATTAGACTGCCACAGGCTGCTAATAGTGATGATAATGACGAAATAAATAATATCAAAACAACATCACGAACATCTGTTTCTGTGAGAGTCGTATAGACTCTTATTTGCTGAAAAATTCATATGTTACAAACGTGTAAACGTTTGTAACATATGAATTTTTCAGCAAATTTTGATACTGTTTTCAATATTCATATAATATTTATTATTTAAGATAAAGTAATAAACACGAAAACATTTTTGTTGCATATTGTGTCGAAGAATATTTTTCTTTCATTAATTTTCTTCCAAAATGCTACGATGAAATATCTAATGATGTTAATATAATAATACTAGCTGCTGCCCGCGGCTTTGCCTGCGTAAACATCGGTTTGTCATAAAGAGCTTATTTTATTACACGCGCTTACGAATGAATGCTCAAAAGATGATCAATATATAGGTATTGGATTCGAGTACTGAGAAATCTGAACATAGGTTGACACAGGACAAACACAATGTGCGCCCTGCGGTATGGGGCATAGAATACTACCGAGGTATCCCTGCCTGTCGACTAAAAGAGCCTTCGGGGTTGTGGCTTGCGCTCCAGTTAGCGGCCTCGAGGAAGACGACGACACGTGCCTCCGGGCACGTTCTTGCTGGTGTGCCGTTCTTGCTGGGCGGCGCAGCGCTATCGCGCTGTGGGGGTTGAGTCCAATCCCTCCGGGCATCCCGACCCTCGAGTGCTCGTAGCCGACCACCGTCGGGTTTAGTAGGTATTCTCCGCTAAATAGGAGTGGGCCCCACAAAACCCAGGTGTCCCGTACTCAGGGCCCTGGTGTTTGCGTAAAAGCATTCCCGCCGTAAAAAAAAGGATGTTGTGAGAACGTCACTAATTTATTAGCGCAACACTAGTCGCGTCCCTATTCTATTTGTCTATGTCAATGTCTATGTGTCATGGCGTCTAAACTAATTGCTAATTATCCTGCTGTATCGTGCCTTCTCAATACAAGTGTTCCTGCTGGCTATCGTCGTCTTATTTATACACCCAAGACCCATATATGGTGTCAGAAGATAAAAGTGAATAATGATGTCAAGGGAAGAAACTATGAAACCGAAAAAACTTTCGGGCGTAGCGAGTCCGCAACCGATGATCACATGCGGCAACGTGGCTCACCAATGGAAAAAGTGGTTACAGTCTTTCAAACTTTATTTACGTGCCTCCGGAATGGACGAAGAAAGTGAGGGCAGAAAAGTGGCTTTGTTTCTACACACAATTGGCGAAAAGGGTGTCGATATTTTTAACACCTTCGGAAAAAGTGAAGATGATGTCAAGTATTCCGAGTTACTGGAATTATTTAACAAACATTTTGCCCCCAAAGCGAACTTGACATACGAATGCCACAAATTGTTTACATATAAACAAAGTGAAAGTGAATCCCTTGAAGATTTTGCATGTGTTCTCAAATTGAAATCACAAACATGTGAGCTGGGTGAATTGAACGATCGTCTCACCAAAATAATGTTTATATGCAACATGCATCATAAATACAACTTTATACGAGAAAAATTATTACTTGAAGATAAGCTTGACCTCGACCAGGCCCTAGAAATGTCAAAAGCAATGCTAGCTTCTAGGCATCATACAGATCAACTAGCAGCAGAAACTACTTCTGTCTTATTAAATAAAAGTCAAACGTCACGGTCAAGATCCAAGTCTAAGTCGAGAAATGTCAGTCAGCAAAATTATAGTCAATCTTCAAAAGAAATATGTACGAGATGCGGTCAAGTACATCGCTATAAGTGTCCAGCATTAAGTGTAAAGTGTAGAAAGTGTGGTAAAATAGGACATTTCGCAGTCTGTTGTCGGTCATTTAAGTCAATCAGGTATGTAAAATCAGACAGTGATATGCAGCAAGTACAGTCGGAAGCAGATGAACTATTTATTGGTCATATTCAGTCGTCAGAGTCAAGTCAAGAATGGACAGTTAATTTACAGATAAATAAGGTACAAATAAATTGTATTATTGATACAGGCAGTGATGTAAATATTATGTCAAAAAATGTTTATGATACACTTCATATTCAAAATCCGTTGTCAGAAACCGGCATAAAAATTAAGTCATATACTGGTGATAATTTAGAAGTACTAGGTCAACAAAGATTAAAGTGTAACTTACAATTGAAAAACTCCATTATGTCAAAACAAATTAATTTTATAATTGCAAATGTCAATTCTCCAACTGTGTTAGGTAAAACAACTTGCTCAGAAATTGGACTAATTAAAAGAGTTTTTTGTGTAGACACTACAAGTATACAAACATCAGATTGTAATGATAGTCAATTGTCTAATATTAGTCAGTCAAGTCAAGTACTATGTCCTAAGGTCACAAAAATATTGTCAAGTCAGTCACAGTCAAGTCAGTCTCAGTTATTTCCAGTACAGTCAAATCAGTCACAAAAATATAATTTAAATAAGCTTGTTGAATGTAATGATTCTGTGTTTACCGGTCTTGGGTGTCTTCCTGGTGAATTTCACATAAGTACAAACCCTGATGTGCAGCCAAAAGTTGATGCTCCGAGGAAGGTCCCATTTGCATTACATGATAGACTACAACAAGAGCTTGAGAAGATGGAGAAAATGGATGTCATTGTCAAAGTTACAGAGCCTACTGAATGGGTGAGTTCTTTAATTTTAATAGAAAAGAAGAATGGTCAGTTACGGGTATGTTTAGACCCCCGGAACCTGAATCAGGCAATAAACAGAACACATTATCCGATTCCATCTGTAGACATGGTCCGTGCTAAGGTGGCAGGTGCTAAATTCTATTCCACCTTGGATGCCAGTAGTGGATTTTGGATGTGTAAGCTAAGTGAGAAGAGTTCATACCTCACAACCTTCAACACACCTTTTGGTCGTTATCGTTTTAAGCGCCTACCTTATGGTGTCAACTGTGCTCCTGAATATTTCCATAGAACCATGACTGAAATGTTTGGTGACATACCAGGTGTAGCAGTGTACAGTGATGATATTTTAGTCAGTGGAAAAACAATAATAGAACATAATGATCGTCTTAGTCAAGTTTTTCAAAGAGCCAAGGAATATAATGTCAAATTTAATAAAGAAAAATGCACATTTGCCAAAGAAAGTGTTAAATATCTGGGACATATTTTTTCAGCAGAGGGAATCACCGCTGATCCAGAAAAAGTCAGAGCAATCAAGGAGATGCCATCACCGACTTGTCTTAAAGACTTGCAAAGGTTTTTAGGTATGCTTAATTATTTGAGTACTTTTATAAAAAACATGGCAGGTGAAACAGAAGTACTACGTAAATTATTAAAAAAGTCAACAGATTGGCAATGGACAGCCAACCATGAAAAAATATTTTGTCATCTTAAAGAATTGATTTGCCAAGTTCCAGTATTGTCTCATTTTGATGTGCATAATTCTATTGTCCTACAGACTGATGCTAGTAGCAGTGCTGTTGGAGCAGTGTTGTTGCAAAATCAACATCCTATATATTATGCATCAAAAACTCTGACAGATTCACAGCAAAGAATGGCTCAGATAGAGAAGGAACTATATGCAATAGTATTTGCTTGCATAAAATTTCATCAATTCATATATGGACAAATTGTCACTGTGGAAACAGATCATGCTCCTTTAATAACATTATTTAAGAAACCTTTAGTTGAGGTTCCTACACGTCTACAAAGAATGATGTTGAAAATACAAGCCTATAGTTTAAATGTCATTTTCAAGAAAGGTATACACATGTACATCGCTGATACTTTGTCAAGGGCAGCACTTTCTGAATCGAGTGAAGATGAATTAGATAATGATGTCACAGTGCATGCTAATTTGTTAATCAAGTCTTTGCCTGTCTCCTCAGAACGTCTTCAATGGTTGATAAAAGGTACTAATGAAGATGAAAGTCTGCAAATATTGAAAAAATATATCAAAGAAGGATGGCCGTCAAGTAAAACTCAAGTACACAAGGATTTGCAAGAATTTTGGCAGTATAGATTTGATTTGCATTCGGAAAATAATTTGATTTTTAGAAGTAATAGTATAGTCATACCCAAAAAATTAAGGTCAGATATTTTGAAAATAATACATAGTGGACATTTAGGAGTTGAAAGGTCAAAAGCATTCGCTAGAGGTCATGTATTTTGGCCATTTATGTCAACAGATATAAAAAATATTGTTCAGTCTTGTCATACTTGTCTGTCACACAGAAGTTCAAATGCACCAGAACCACTTCATCCACATGATGTCACATTGTTGCCATGGGAAAAAGTTGGTGTTGATTTTATGGATTATAAATCTAAAAAATACATTGTAGTACAGGATTATTATTCAAATTATATTGAATTAATGTTAGTGGCAAGTAGTAACGCCAAAACAGTAATTGTGAGTCTAAAAAGTATTTTTAGTAGGCATGGTATTCCAGTAGAGTTATTTTCAGATAATGGTCCACCGTTTAATTCGGTTGAATTTAAGAATTTTATTTTTGAATGGGGTATACATCATAATACATCAAGTCCATACTTACCAAGGTCTAATGGGTTGGTAGAGTCAGCAGTAAAGATATGTAAACGTATACTTACTAAATCAGATGAGTCAGGAACAGATCCATATCTTGCTTTTCTTCAATTCAGGAATACACCTAGAGGAAACTTACCATCGCCAGCACAACTATTGATGTCTCGTTCACTTCGAACACAATTACCAACAGTCACGAAAAACTTAAAACCTAAAACAGTTAAATTTCAAGATTATGTAAGGACAAAAGAAGAAAATAAATATAAAATGAAGAAATATTATGACAGAAAGACTAAATCATTACCAGAATTAGAAGAGGGAGAAAAGATATATTTCAAGAAAATGCCAGATTCTCCATGGATTACAGGTACAGTAAGGTCTAAGTGCAAACAGCCTAGGTCTTATACAATTGAAGGTCCAGAAGGATTTGTAGGAAGAAGAAACAGACAACATATTTTGAAGCCTCCGCAGACGCAGATTGAAGCACAAGATGTATTGCAAAGAAGTCCTAACATTAAGATGTCTCCTAAGTCACATATAACGTCACCACCTTTGGAGGAACATAGAACTCCAGTTATACGTACTAGGTGTGGAAGAGTCATAAGACCCCCAAGAAGGTTAGATTTGTAATATTGCTAGATACTCATTTAGATAAATATTAATAGTTACATAGATAAACATATAAAATAAATTTCATTACATACTATGACTGTGAAAGACTGTTAAGTTAGTTAAGTTTAGTCTAAGATGTAAGTCTTAATTAAACAAAATGTTAAATTGTCAAGTTTAAGAGTCAGTTTGTCAAATAAAATAGTATTAATTGTCAAAAGTTATTGTTGTTTAAAGTACAAGTAAATAAGTAATCTCAATCCAGTTGTAAAGTAAAGTCAGTCAGTCAAGCTGTAAAATTGTTACAATTTCGCTTATTTTTAATAAGGAGGATGTTGTGAGAACGTCACTAATTTATTAGCGCAACACTAGTCGCGTCCCTATTCTATTTGTCTATGTCAATGTCTATGTGTCATGGCGTCTAAACTAATTGCTAATTATCCTGCTGTATCGTGCCTTCTCAATACAAGTGTTCCTGCTGGCTATCGTCGTCTTATTTATACACCCAAGACCCATATAAAGGACAAACACAACGTAGGTACATCTTGTTGGCCATTGAAAGCCGCGGCCCATTCTTCAGGAACCACCTTGTCTTAAGCTATGGTTCACATAGTTGTACGTTTTGGTGACGACTTATCTAGAGCGACATACACTCCCTGAACATAACTTATTCGAGCTATCTAAAGCAGGATCTGGATTTCCTGTGTATCAACAAATATTGAAAAGCCATGCTAAAAATACTATCTTCAATTTTTTGGCTTTTCATTATTTCATACTGAGCATCCCTAAGAATATGCTGTGAAGGGTAATTTTCATCTGCCTACATGAGATTACCTAAAAATTATTTACCGATAAAATTATTAAGATTTTTTTTTGTCTATAATGGTACCTAACTCTGTACATGATAATACATTTTAAGTATCACGCCGACCAAAAAGCGACCACTTGGCCGGTGTATGAATCTTAACATACTTCAAAGCGTTATTTTCTTCCGCCATACGTAATTAAAACGGTTTTATTAGGCTGAAATATCATAATATTAGTATTGAGGACAGAAATAACAATTTGGGTTAGAAAAAATGTTTATTAAGCATACGCTGATAGCAGTTTCGTCGCATCCAATCTAGACATGTGGCCCGTTGTGAGCCTTCTGAGAATGCAGTTAGGTTTTTGGTTTTTGGATCTTCATTAAACTGTGATTCATTATCAGATGCAGAAGGTCTGTTTTGACCGTATACAATTATTTATGTGTACTTATTAGTGGCGATTCGAATTTCCGTATTTACCTCGATGTCAGTACCTGTCACGTCAAATTGATAATTTCGCTGACAAAGTCATGAAATGACAGTATCTATGGCGTATTCAAAAAGTTCTTAATCATTCCGTAACATATTTTTCCGAAATTCTAAATGAAAAAATTAATAAATCGTTGTAATTTATAGCCTATATGTTAATCTGATGCATAAACAATATTCGTGTAAAGTTTCACTAAAATCTGTTCAGTAGTTTTTGCGTGAAAAGGGAACAAACATCCATCCATCTATCCATCCATCTATCCATCCATCTGTCTATCCATCCAAACAAACTTTCGCGTTTATAATATTAGTAGGATTGAGGACAGAAATTACAATTTGGATTAGAAACATATTTATTAAGCATACACTGATCGCAGTTCCGTCGCGTCCGAGCTAGACATGTGGCCCGTTGTGAGCCTTCTGAGATTGCAGTAAGGTTTTTGGTTCTTGGTCACTGTGATTCATTATCAGATGCAGGCCGCCTTGTTTACGGGTTATGCTAGATCTGTTTTGACTGTACACAATTTTATTCCTAAAGTTTGTTCCAATTTGTTGCTGAATGAGGTGCCTCTGAAACTGAGCAATATTCTAGTAGACAACGCCGGTGGTTATCCCTTTACGTTGGTCGTCTTTTCAGTTATAGCAGTTTGCATATAGTATTTTCCGAAGAATTTCATTCCGAAAATAAGCCGCACAATTTTAATTCACAATTATTTGTACTTATTGGTGGCGAATTTCCGTATTTTCCTACCTCGATAACAGTACATGTCATGTCAAATTGATAATTTCACTGACAAAGTCAAGAATGACAGTATTTATGGTGTATTCAAAAAGTTTTTAATCATTCCGTAACATATTTTCCCGAAATTCTAAATGAAAAAATTGATGAATCGTTGTAATTTATAGCCTATATGTTAATCTGATGCATAAACAATATTCGTATAAGGTTTCACTTAAATCTGTTCAGTAGTTTTTGCGTGAAAAGGGAACAAACATCCATCCATCTATCCATCCATCTATCCATCCATCTATCTATCCATCCAAACAAACTTTCGCGTTTATAATATTAGTGGGATGGGATTTGTCTATTAAGAGGTAAATAGTTGGATGGGCAAGAGCTTTCGGAAACAATGGAGGTAATTTGGGCTCTGAATTGTGGCTTTTGGTGTACAAATTAGTTATTAAATACCTAAATATTGAGGTACTTTCTGATAGAATATTATATTTCAATGTCTGGCTGAAATAATTTTATTATCTTAGAATTTAATAGCAGATCGAAATATTTGACAAAAACATGGCATCTTTTCGTTTTCGTATTAAAAATTTTATTATTATCATAGGTACACTGCTATTCCCTTAGTTGTTTCTAAATCACGGTAAATCTTTGATGTTTTTATAAATATCTAATAGAAAAATGTTTAATTTTTTATTTATTTTAAGGGATAAGCTTTAAAATTTGTTTTTAAATTCATTATGGGTTCGCGCTTGGCCACAATTCACCTGATATTAAGTGATATTGAAGCCTACGATGGAGCGCGCTTACCCAGAAAATACCGATTCACTATCGCTTTGAACACTTGAAGATTGTATGACTCGGAGAACAAACAGTCCGGCAAGAAGTTCCATAGTTTCACCGTCGCACTAGGAAAGAAGAGGCAAAATGCACCGCACGACTCCTTGGAACTTGTAGATACTATAAAACGATGTCCTTTAAAACGACGACTCAATTACTACTGAACGGATACCATTTTGGCTGCACATTGCGTAACATTGTAGCCTTAGTTAGTTCTAGATTGGGCTAGTCTTCGTTCTAGTCTTCGTTCTTTCTTTCAGGCTCGGTGGCTCATTTGGTAGTGACATCTGCCCTCTGAGCCAAGGGTCGTGGGTTCGATTCCCGCACAGTACAAACATTTGTGTTCATGAGCATGTCTGGTTGTATTGGTCTGGGTGTTTTCTATGTATAATATGTATTTATTTACAAAAAAAATGTATCTAAGTAAGTTTATCAGTTGTCTAGTACCCATAGTACAAGCTTCGGCTTAGTTTGGGGCTAGGTGGCGCTGTGTGGCCCAGCGTGGCATGTCTTGGGTTATTTATTTTATTTCAATACATAAAATAAAAACCAGAATTTTCCATATATAAATATATTTAACCTTATTTTCCGTATTACCCACCAACAGTTTCCAAGTGAATCGTATGCGAATTAAATTTATCGCATTTCGTAAAGAGCTGTAACGTTTTCAGAAAAACTGCGTTATCATCACGGGTGTATCAGTCGAAAGCGCCTGTCATTCGCCCCCATTTACTGCCCGAAGGCGGTGACTTTTATTTAATGCGTATGATCGATGATCCAATAAATACAGGGTAAGGTATGACTTAAACTGCGTTTATTGAAAATTCTAGGAAATGCAGATATATTTATTGAGTAAAATTGGCCGCGCGCTAAAGGGCATTCCTTTGTGTTCGTTCTGTTGTTCAGTTTTGTTCAGTGGTGGAGAACGCTGCTAGCATCATCATCAGCCTATTGCAGTCCACTGCTGGACATAGGCCTCTCCAGTTGTTCGCCACCTTGGGCAAATTTCTGGAGGAATTACTTCACTTCATCATAATCCCCACGCTGCGTAAGCGGGTTGGCGATCGCAGGGCGTAGCTACTCGCTCCGGTGACGCTGCTGCCCGACATCGGCCTGTGGTATTTAGCTACGCCTTCTATCGGGATGGTTTTACCGCCACCTGTCAGAGCCTCGTTTGTTGTTAGGCAGGATGCACCACCGGCAGATGAGGATGGCTTAGAGCGAAAAGATAAGAGGTCGCTCCCTTATTTCCCCTCCCTTCGTTTCGGTCGTTCCCTTACATATAGCATAATATGTATTTACTTACAAAATAAACTATATATGTAAGTTTATCAGTTGTTTAATACCCATAGTACAAGCTTCAGATTAGTATGAGGCTAGCGTGGCCTAACGTGGCGTACCTATATTGGGTTAATTATTATTATTATAAAATCGTTTACTCATCTAATAATAGGTAAAACGGAGAAAGAGGTAGAAGGGGGTGTTAAATGTTACATAATTGTTACGTAAATTAAATACACATAACACATTAAAATTACACATTTTAAACACTTATAATTCATGGAAATAAATCAATGTGCCAATGATATGGTCCAGCCATATCTACCTAGCAATAACGAAGCCGTACCTACCGGCCGTACTTAAATATATACCCGTTTCTTTAATGTATACAAACACGTACAACCCGCATAAGACATAAAGTGAATATATCGTCAGTCTCGCGCCCGCTAAACTTTCAAAACATTATTCACGGTTTAACGCATTCCGGATTCGAAACCGCCCCCTTTGACGGGTGTTAGATAAATTAAAATAAATAAAAAACCGGACAAGTGCGAGTCGACTTCGTGCGCCGAGAGTTCTGTATATTAGAAAAATGTGCAATACCGTATTTGTACAATATACAATTAAACTAAGTATTTCACATATTTGTTGTACAATCTAGGCGGTATTATCGCTATAAGTGATCTATTCCAGACAGCCTTAGCGTAGAGGATAGTTGAAAAGCTTGGGTACTTATGCTGTAAGAACTTCTTTCAGGCCAAATTTCAGAGTTCGATAGGATTAGATTTGAAATCATAAACTAGGCTTTAATTCCGCTGCGATTTATTTATTTGGAGTCATTATGCAAATAAATGCAATTGGTCATATTTTTTTACACATTTCACTTGTTTCAAACCGACCTTCAAAGCAGCGTCCGTAGAGAACCAGCAAAACCCAAAGGCGAGGCCCGAATCGTACTAGAAGTCTCTCGCAATCAGGTGATGATGACAAGAAAAAAGAAAAGTTTCCATGTTCATCTAAATAGGTATTTTTTTTTGATGTACAGAACCCTAAAAAGGGAAGCGTGGAAAAATCGAGCAGCGTTTCCCAGGGACCCCCGTTCGTTCGCGTCCGGCCTCGCGGACCGACTCGTAAATTATCCCGCCATTTTGGGTACGTACCAGTACCCGTACCCGTATAAAAAGCGTTTTCATACTGCCCAGTTTGTTTTCGAATAAACAATGGGCAGTTCTTTTGGGCTACTTAGCTTTTCAGAAGTGGTTCTCTGAGTGTGTACGTTATTCGTGTAGAAGGAATGATGTGGAATTGAAAATGAACGTAGAATTCTTTTTTGCCTGATACACACAGAAATTGAGAATGTAGTATAAACGTACTTACTTTTTTTTGTAAACTAGTTTCGCTATTTGCAATATAATTGTATAAACCACAAAAAACTAAGCTATTATTATTGTCTATTTAATATAATTTTTGTCTATGTAATAGGTATTGAGATAGGCAAATTTTTGGCCAGTATGGCACGGTTTTTTCATAAACTAAATGGACAATAATAATAGCATAGCTTTTTGTGGTGATACAAATTGCAAGGAACGAAACTAGTTTACAAAAAAAGTACTACACGAATCACTATTCAACTGTTTCTACAAGAAACACTATAACAGCCAGTATGCCATCAAATAATCTGTTCTAAAACTAAGGTTTTCTCTTCAACTCTCTTATAAATAGTACCAGTTGATGACTGGGGGCCTCTCCCAGCTCATCCACTCCTAACAGACTTGAGACAATTTAGAAAATATCGTTTCCTAAATTGACCCGACTGAGAATCGAACATACGAGTATATGCTTGACGCTTTAACCACTGCGCTACTGAGGCCGTCAAATATTATCTACATAGCACAGTAATTATCTATATCTTATTTCAAGCGTACCCAAATATATTCGACAACGTTTCCTCCTGAAAATATAAGACTATAATTAAAACACTCCTACAATCTCAATTGCATTTAGATCTCACCTCTCTCGTTTGCAGACGCGAGCTCAAAGGCGAGTGAAGCCGAGCGGCTAACACTGATGCCTGTCTCGAGGCGAATAGCGAGCGCTGTAGTAACTACAAAATGGCAACTTTGACCTACATCGAGATACGAGGGTGGTGAATGGAAGCTGGTTGAATGTATTAAAATGTATAATAATAGCTGGAGACCAGTTCGTAATCTCCTCGCCAGAATATAAAAAGAAAAGTGTTCACTTGGAAGAAGCCGTCCTCCTGAAGATGTTGTTCAGCGGGCCAATTAACTTAGGAGTAGGTACCTAAACTCTTTTTTCCGACAAAGAGAAGAGAGGTAGGGCATAGCGAATCTTCGCTCGAATTGAGCCGCCCGTCCGGGGAAGGACCTCCACCCTATAGAATACCGCAGTCAAATGACCTCTGGGTCGTGTTTCTGCCGGTGAGTAGGGTTTCCGGAGCTCGTAGGGGGTTAGGGTTGGGCCGGCATGGCGGTGGCAACTGACAGGTAACTGACCAGTTACTTGCCCGTTGTCACAGCGACTTGGACTTCTCTTTCGCTTTCCATCAGGCGTAGGGAATCCATTATGTCGAGCCACTATAAAAAAAAGAGCGTTCGGGAGACCGCTTGTCGTATACAACTAGCCAGTGCATGCAACAATGCGACCGACTATGCTTCGACACTACCCGAGTCCCTGCAAGTTTCTGCCCACTGGTGACACAAGCAGGGCAATGAAGGCGTCTAATGGCATTTCCCTCTAGACAAAAAGGAGTAAACTTACGTCTTATTTTCTTCACTTTAATCTTTCAGTTATGTCTTCTCTCTCTCTTCAGCCCGTCTCGACCCTTCGGGTGTAGGCTTCCTTCAAATGTTTCCACTTGTCTGTGTTCTGGGCCACCTGCAGCTATTTATGTCCTGCCGTGTTATGTATTAGTTTTCCTCTAAACCTTATTAAAACACATCTCCGCTCCGGTCTATCTTAATCTATAATTATAATAAATCTGTAGAGAAGTCAATTCTGTACATGAAATATATTTTTAAAATAACTATCAGGGGGTGATTAGTGATCAATACTGATGCCAAAAATGCAATCAGTAAAATTTTTGTCTGTCTGTCTGTATGTTCGTTATAGAAAAAAACCTACTGGACGGATTTTAACGAAACTTGGTACGTTTGTTCTTCATACTCCTGGGCAAGTTATAGATACTTTTCATCACGCTACAACTAATAGGAGCAGAGCAGTGACGGGAAGTGAAGAAAAACGGGAGAAATTTTTATCTGTATGTTTGATCGCGCATCACGCAAAAACTCCTGCGTGGAATTAAATGCGGTTTTCATCAATGTATTGCTAGAGGTCTAACTTAAAATTTAGGCATCATTTTATGGAAGTCCGTTATTTTTGAAACCCCATATCCATGCGTGCGACGCCGCCGGCACAGCTAGTTTTTATTAAAGTGGCTCAACACATTGATTTCCTTTCGCCTGATGGAAAGCCACAGTGCAACCAAGTCGATGTAACAGTGGACAAGTAAACAAACAAGTATCTGTCAGTTTCCAGTCATCCCAAAGGATCTCGTAAGGACTTAAAGTTTAAAAGACATCTTAATATTTAGAATAGCGGCCTTACGTACCGCAAAAAAAAATGAAAAATATCAAAAGAACGAAAGAAAAGATCAGGTGTCCGCTCTTAGATGAAGTCACGTGAACGACTCATTGATGACAAAATACGTGCAAGGCCGCCTTAACGCGAGTTAACTCAAAATTCAATATTCAACGCGACATTTCGATGTAAACATCGCGTGACAACCTTTGATGTGTGGTCTAAGCGGTGACGTGAGTGTCACTTTGACTTGTAATTACTTTACGTGATTAGACGTGAGATTTATATACGTACGCGATTTACGTGTTATGAGAACTGCTATTTGTCGCGGTCAATTTATCGTATGTTTTACGGGTGATTTGTTATTTTTCTGCTTAACAAAGACGATATTAGGTATAGTGCACAAATTGTGTCAATCAATCAACAATCATATCTTCTACATTCGTTGTCCGTCTCCATTTATGGACCGAATGACGGGAAACAAGGACCAAAGGAGTACTACTAAACGTAGGATTCCTTTATTACTACGCGCGAGTTGAACCTGTTTTGGTGGGCAGCTTTTGTGGTGTCATGTAAGTCAGACTTCCTAAGGCCCCATGGTACCCATAAGATGTTTGACAAAGAGACCGGGGTTTTTAGTGGGCATTTCCTGCCTCGCCACTAGCTTGACGCAGGGGAGTCCTACATCTCACCACTCTCCCAATTGGCAGGGTTACATAACCGTATTTTGCCGGTTGAAAAAAAAAAGCTTAGAATAGTTGTAGGTGAAAATAGATAAAACTGTTTTTTTTTTCAATTAATAGTTGTTGGTAGGTTTTATTAGGTTAGGTTGGTAGGTAGGTTAGACACAAATAAAACCCAAACCGCTTCAGCTCGTGGCGCGGCCAGTCCCAACGTGTTATGTTGCGTCATCGATCATCTTCAACGGCGCTTTTCGCTAGCGTAGAGTGTCGAAAATTACTTACGGCAGCAAACTACCGAGCTCCGTAAAAAATAACCCCGTGTTTTGGGTTCCGTAACGGAAGAGGTAAATTGCAAATGGCGCTCCACTTTTCAGTTTCACGGCGATACTAGCTTCATTATTGCGGCTTACCGCGAAATAGATTTTGTGGTTTTATTTAATTTTGTTTCTAGGCAGCTGTTGATTTAATAAAAACGCCCCGTTCTAAGAACTGAATGTCAAACGTCTTAGAAGATGATTAAAAGCTTTTTTGTTTTTATCTGTGGTATTGTGCGTGAAAAAAAGGATTACGAACATTCAAGGCCAGCACAGACGACAGACTATACGTGACGCACTTTTTAGTCTAACCTATGCAATTATAAACAGGAACGCACACGATGCGCAAAAATCTGTCGCGGATATTTCACAGACGACGCACATCTTCGATCATTCTGTCATTAATTTGCGGTGCAGTGTCAAACGTCTGTTTTTTGTGCTAGAGAAAGTGAATGTACGTAGCGCCCGGGTATGATGGGGTATGTGCTACGGGGATACGATATACTCATGACGCGCGCCGCCTTAACCCTAGAAAGATAAACTTATTTTTTTGTACAGAAAAGATAAACAGGCGCCTCAGAGGCGCAAAATTTTAAATACTGATTTATTTACATATTTAAATAGAAATACTTTTTTTTATGTATGAATTAAATGTTACATTATTATTAATTAAAACAAAACACAAATAGGTATTATTATTTGTTTATTTTAAGGAATAATGTTAAATTTTCAAAAATGTAACAAAAAGTAGACATTTTTGGCATTACTATAAATTTTTAAGTTTTTTTTATGAATAGCTAACTTTTTATAACATTTTGTCTTACTAACTAATAAGTAACAATGTAATCAGTCTCAAATCACAAAAAATACTGAAAAAATCACAATTTATAAACATTTGTTGCACACATCTTTTTTATGTTCTCTACATACGGTATTTTTACATTTCGTACAAGTCATCTTAGACATTCTTTTTTTTTTTTGTTGTACAAATGCTACAATAATGCCGCACTTTAGTCGGAGGTTCTTCATCAGCTTCTTGAGGAAGTTCTAGATTAGCCTCTGGTACTTGTGGTAGGATCTTCTCTATATTTTCTCTCAAACTTCTTTGCAAAGTAGGAATGCGCAGTCTAGATCTCATCCACGGTGCACACAGTTCAATCGACAATTGTTTTATGTACTCTCTACGGTTTATTGGTTTTTCTTTTTTTGACAACATATTGTGAGTGTAAATTATATAAGAATTGACAAAAGTTATGTTCAACATTACATAAAACATTGTCATCGGCCATCTGTTAGTTTTCCTAGAACAAGACATCGAAGAACACACCTAAAAACCATTAAAATTAATTTAGTAATAATAAAATATCTTTATATTTACCATAAACGGGTAATAATAGGTAAAAAGTAAAAAAAAGTAAATCACTAATACATGTGCGAAAGTTACACAGAAGATAAACTTGCGCCTCTGGAGCGCAACGCAATGTCATAGCGGCAAAACTAAAGTACTTACCGGACAGCAGCGGACGTCCTTCGGACGTGTTGACTGACGACTGAGTTAGCTTGAAAACACAAGTGTAAACTCGCGCGGGTTAAAAAGATACAGCGATATATCAGTTTCGCGGGCGCCTCTGAGGCGCAGTTTATCTTTCTAGGGTTAAGAAGAAAAGGTAATCCTATGTCAAAATGGCATGGGAGAAGAAAATACTCACTAAACACTTCAGCCTCTCTGTCAAATGCAATGGTATGATGTAACGGAGCCTAGGTATGCCTACAAAAGAGGTTTCCATTATTAAAAAAAAATCCACATTGTATTATCACCGGTAGTCACGCGTGCTACATCTAGTGAGATGAATAACAAAGTAAAGTAATTGCACTCATTACCCCTTTTCCCGAACACACAGTAATACTTATACTTCTATATCTTATTAGACTCAGAGTTTTCATTCCAATCCCGCGGGACCCTATTCTGCGCCACTGGTTCTTGTCTATTTTTTACACAGAATACGGCGAACGCCTCTCAGTGCGAGTAATATCTTGTGCCTTAATATCGCACACTCGTGTCTGAATTGAAAATCTCTTTAGCGGACCGTGAACACGAATGTAATAAAGACATTGTAATCAATGCGTGTGTACCGCTCTTGTGTAAATGCACTTTGACATTGGAATAGACAACGGTTAAACGGCGGTAAATACATCCTTGCACTGACGGAAGAGAATTCAAATCACCACCATTTTTCTTGTTTTGGGGATCTAAGCGTTGACAAGCGGGTCTTACGGCCGTATTCACAATCGTTAGGTATTATGCATCGCGTGAACTCACAGGTACCCTAAAAAACCTATAGGATTTAATTTTATTGTGATTACAGCACAGGCCAGAATGAAAAACGGTGGCGACTGACAAGTGAGTCTGCGCCTTTCTGGTTACGTTTTTATTGCTGCAGCAATTTAGATCTCTCTTTCACTTTCCAACAGGGGATGTCACTATGCTGTGCCACAAAAATACGAGTATTTATAAGATCAATGAGGTAATTAACATTTGTAGTATTTACGTTGTTATTGTTACTTACTTACCTACTATGATGGCTCAGCGACCCAAAGTGAGTCTTGACTTCCATTATCACACGTTGCCATCTCGATCTGTCGGGCCAGTCCGCCACTCCGAGCTCGTGCACATCCTTCTGGACCTCATCGTTCCACCGGTATCCAGTAGTGGTACCTGGTACCGGTAGCGTTGTTATGGTTGTTGTTTAGTTAAAAACAAATTGTTCGCATTCATCATCAGCTTATCGTAGTCCACTGCTGAACATAGGCCTCTCCAGGTGTTCGCCACTTTGGGCAAACATCTGAAGACTTTACTCATAATCGCCACGCTGGTCGTGCGGGTTGGCAATCGGTGACTCGCTCCGGTGATGCATTATTCGTATAAAAAATAAAGCTGTCTATTCTAAAACATTCATCCATTTTATCCATCCAATTTCCATTGATGAGGTGCGTAGTTTCCACTTATGAAAACAATGCGTGTCAAATATCATTGAGATAGATAAATAAACGGAGTGCTAATTAAATTCATTCTCTGAAGTCATTATAATTGGTAGTTTCAAACTAATTATGTGAAGCGCGTGTGAACGAGTATTTCACGTGACTTTGAGTCCGAAATCAACCGTCGCTTGTAAATATATCGCAATGTTTTGATTAAACTTAACTAATTCAGTAAAGATTATCGCGAGAAATCTCTGATTTTTGTTAGCATTTTCTAGTGTATAACAGAATTAAATTTTCTTTTGTTGATTTCAACGTTTATAAATGTGCTCTCAGGAGTATTTAGTGAGTATGTTTCATTAATAAGCGTCAAGTTGAACACAGAGGCTTATAATGTAAAAGGAAGAAGGTTCGGTAGACAGTACAAAAAATCACTTTAAGCGTGTTACAGAATGAAGAGTGAACATTCCTATTATTGCACACATAATTATGTTATTGCACATATATACTAGTAAGACAAGGAATTTCTTTTTTTTTATAATAAGAGCTTTCAGCTTCTTTTTCACATCACATCACATCATCAGGCTATATCAGTCCACTGCTGGACATAGGCCTCTCCCAATGCTCCTTTTGTTTACATCCAGTTTATTTTTTATAAGGCTGTAAAAATGTTTCCATCAGGCTTCAGGTGGCAACTCGTTAACAAACAAGTTCTTTGAATAATGATCATCATCGTTTCAGTCAGAAACCACCCACAGCTGCGTACAGACATTTTCTTTTAACCGTCGTTTAGCTGAATTCTCGTCAACCTCATTCAGTTTTTTCTGGCTACGCTCGACAAAATGAGTCCAGTCATCGGGTAGCCGGTCTGCTAACTGACTTCAAACCCTGGCTGCTATTTAACTAATAAACCCGTCCATCTTACCTTGTAGTCTTTAAAAACAACCCCCTTTTATTTACACTTCGAACTCCTTTTTATCCGGCTCGAAGGACCATCTGCAAACCTATCTCAAAAACGATGTAGTTCTAAGGCAAAGTAAGTACGTAGCACACAAGATGCGCCCTGACAGATAACGGGTGGAGTGAAGTGACGGCGAGTCGAGTGTTTGGAGCAAACAGTGCTCACGGCGAAGATAAGGCGAGTCTCGAGACCCCTTTACTGCGAGACGTGACATTTAGATATTGCACTGAAGCTCTATTAAGTATTTATTGTGC
Source organism: Conogethes punctiferalis (assembly GCA_031163375.1). Taxonomy (NCBI): domain Eukaryota; kingdom Metazoa; phylum Arthropoda; class Insecta; order Lepidoptera; family Crambidae; genus Conogethes; species Conogethes punctiferalis. The sequence continues at coordinate 15,399,821 of CM062093.1, forward strand.
TTAAGCTATTAACTTCACTCGTGTTTTGTGGCGCAGACACCAGGGTCGTGATTGGTTTGCAGTATGTTGAAATGCGATTTGACGTGTGTGGTTGTGCGTAAAGATAGATAAGCCATCACGTCTCATCATCATCATCGTCAGCCTATCGCAGTCCACTGCTGGACATAGGCCTCTCGCCACCTAGGGCAAACATCTAGAGGATATACCCATAATCGCCACACTGGGCCGGCGGGTTGGCGATCGCAGGGCGTAGCTTCTTTCTCCGGTGACGCTGCTGCCTGTCATCGGCTTGTGACATTTAGCTACGCCTTCTATCGTGATGGTTTTACCGCCACCAGTCGGTGCGCCAGAGCCTCGTTTGTTGTAAGGGAGCGAAAAGGTGATAGATCGGTCCCTTACATCACGTCTCATTTTATACAGTGTCTGAACTACCCAATTCCAAGTGAAGCGTTCGAGTTTAACAAAGATGCACCAGTATCGGCCAACTCCGATTAAATTGCGTTTTATCCTTCAACTTGGGCCGCTCCGATGTTCCGAGGTTGGTTCCGAGGTGAAAAAATATTGTTCACCCATCCTGTTATAAGTACCTATGCTTTTAATGTTTGAGCCCTGTCAAAGATCCCTTAACAACACAACACACTTCGGTTGTTCAAAGCGAGAGTGAATCGGTATTTTCTGGGTGAGCGTGCTCCATCGTAGGCTTCAATATAACTTAACATCAGGTGAATTGTGGCCAAGCGCAAACACATATTGAATAAAAAAAATAAACGAAGAAACAGCCAGGCGATAGTAATTAACTATTAATGAACAACAAAGTCTAATAAGTCATCTACCAACGCGCATAGCAGTATGTCTGGCCAATTTATTTCCAACCAGATAGAAGGCATAACACAAAAACAAATGAAGATATTACACGCGTCACAATCTCCGCCAGTCACAGGGCGCAATCTCCGTGCCGCTCGTCCGTCACGTGACGTCACGCGGCATCCAGTGACGTGGCGTCGGCACGCGTCGCCTCCGCGGGATATGGGCCCATTATTTTTATGAGCCGAAGGAGGAATAAAAAAATGAACAAAGGGTATGTTGGAGGTTTTTTAACGCGCTCGGTCTGATTAATGTATCGGTTTTGTGATGGCGCGGAGATTATTTGTCGGCTATCGAGTGGTGCGGTGATGAATAGTGTGGGGTTTGGTGCAATGTTAGTAGATACTTTTAAACTCGACTACAGATTTAGAAGATTAATTCAACGCAGGATTCAACGGTTTGTAGCGTAAAGGAACAGAGAGTGCAACATGTTTGCTCATATCCTCAATTGTGTTATACCTTCTGTGTATATTGACTAGAGGATTGAGCGCTGTAGATGGAATTTGGTCAGTCAATCATCGATAGGTTGGTCGACTGTTGAATAGGCATCTTGAATTCGCGTCACATTTCCCTATTCCGGAATTCAGATAGTAAGGTATTTTAATTCATCATCAGCCCATTGCAGTCCACTGCTGAACATACTCTAGTTGTTCACCACTTAGGGCAAACATCTGGAGGATATACCCATAATCGCCACGCTGGGCAGGAGGGTTGGCGATCGCAGGGCGTAGCTTCTCGCTCCAGTGACGCTGCTGCCCGTCATCGGTCTGTATTTGTCTACGACTTCAATTGTGATAGTTATACCGCCATCAGTCGGTTGCCATCGCATCGTTTGTTATTCGGCAGGATGCACCACGGGCAGGTGAAATTGGCTTGGAGCAAAAAGATGATAGGCCGCTCCCTTTCATCCCTCCGTATCATTCGATATTTTAATTGTTACTAGCGAATCGAAATGGATAACCCTTACTAATTTTTTATTTATTTGAACAACAGTATTTTATTTATTGAATTAAAAAAAAAATAACTCTTATAACTGGTGTTGCGTTGTCTATGGCCTAAAGTAATCAACTTACCAGGTTACTTATCAGGTTTGCTCACTGTGTCATAAAATGTACCAACCAATCAATAAGTAGGAATCGACCTGACTAAAATCTAATTGAATAGATAACTATATTTGTTTCATCCAAAAATAGTTTCCATTAAAATCTGTTTAATTCTAATTCCTAATCATCAAATTTATCAAACCACGGCACTCCAGTCAGACTTCCCACAAAAGCCTAACACACTCGACCTATATTCCAAAATTAATACATGCTCTGATTAACTACAAAGCAAAGGCTGGATATACGGGGTTGTAAGTTGAACTAATGCAAGATAAGCTGGTTGCAAGTTAAACGGTAAACAACGCTCTACGGAACCCCCCGGGAAATCAGTCGCGTTGAGACCGCAGCCTTAAACAAGGAGCTAGTATGGGTAACGTGTGGGTTCATTTTCACGGTTCGGGGAGCGGTTTTTTATATTAAATATCAGACAACATCACATACATTGCTCCGATCCCAAGTTAAGTAGCTTAAGCAGTAATGGGTATCAGAACAACGAAGGTACCACAAATATAATGTATACTTAAATACAAATATAAACACCCAGACACAAAACAAACACAAATGTCCGTCACACGAATGTTTATCCCGATTGAGAATCGAACCCACGACCCTGGGATCAGAAGGCCCCCTGCCTTCACTACCAATTAAGTCATCGAGCCAGTCCTATTTATGAGAAGCAAAGAAAGAAATCCATTTTTTCTACATTTTTCCATTGAAACATAAGCAACGTTAAAATTTTAATGGTCATCATGTTTTACGATAAAACATCTAACAAACATCACCTGTCAACAGCCTATAAACTTCCACTGCTGGACATAGGCCTCCCTCAATGAAAATTGTCATTTAGGGGGATTTCCCTCAGTCAAAACGCATGGTAGGCGGGTAGATAACAGCAGAAGATTTTATTGCTTTTCAGGTAAACGCTGCTACCCATTTCCTGATATTCCCTTTATAATATAAAGATAGATAGATCTTAACTAATATTATAAAGCTGAAGAGTTTGTTTGTTTGAACGCGCTAATCTCAGGAACTACTGGTCCGAATTGAAAAAATATTTTTGTGTTGAATAGACCATTTATCGTAGAAGGCTTTAGGCTATATAACATCACGCTGCAACTAAGTATTAGGAGCGAAGAAATAATGGAAAATGTAAAAAAAAACGAGGGAAAAAATAACTATTCCACGCGGACGAAGTCGCGAGCACAGCTAGTACTTGATAAGACAAAACATAGTTTCAACATTGCCAGTGTCAATTTAATACAAGTAACTCCACAGTACGTCGGCACATATTCCATTGAGAATAAACTAGTGCACGATTCTTGCTATGTATAGAAATGTATTTCATCTTGTTCACAGCGATCGATATTGCATCTAGATGGGAAATTGGATAACGACGTGGAACTAGCTTTACGCACAAAGTTAGTTAGTTTACACTAGTTACAAAGGTAGTTACCCTCATCAATAAGGCTCTCTAAGAATTCGTATCTGATGATCTTAAAGTCCACGCGAGCGAAGTAACGGGCAGCAGCTAGTAAATAATAAGTCTTGTTACTCAGCCCTATAAGGTTTATTTGATTTTGGAAACCGATACTCCAATCCTAAGAAATCCCTTAGTGAACTCTTACGACACCCATAGGAAGAAACGAGATAGCGTTGTTTGTATCATTTTCAGTCATATCAAAAAAAAAAACGTAACACAAAAAAGATTATAAAAACAACCTATCACAGAATTCGGTCACATTTCTCCATACATTTCTCCGGATTTTGCTTACAACGTCCAAATAAGACCCGACAATTACTTGTATTTGTAACTGACAGCACATCTGGGTCTGCCAGATGTACCCAACCTTTGCATTGGAACAAATAAAAGTTACAGTTACGTGCTGACCTTTGTAAAGAATTCCACTACAGCTAATAAAAGGGCGAAGGGAGTAAATAACGCGCGGGACACACTGCTTTGGAGGTCAGGCAGCGTTTGTGTATTCATGATTTGCCCTTGTTGTTGTACCTGCGATCGCCAACCCGCCTGCCCAGCGTGGCGATTATGGTTAAAGCCTCCAGATGTTTGCCCAAATTGGCGAATACCTGGAGAGACCTATGATAATGATGATGACACCTGTTGTACATACATATAATAGTATTTTACTTAAAGAGACTAACCAAGCGTGCAGGATGTATTAAAATGAATGGATTGTTTGATGAGATCATCATCATCAAACTGTAAATGTCTACCACTGGACATAGGCCTCCCCTGATGACAATAAAATTGACATTGAGAGGGACGAATCCCCCGAATAACGAACCTTAGTCACCACGCTTGACAGACGCGTTCGTGACCGCCGTAGGTTTTATTTGTACTCGGGTAAACGCTGCAGCGTGGATGTCGTTGAAGACTACTAAGGGTATTTAGGCAGCAGCAATTTACTTAGGCGTACCCATTCGTAAATTAATGTAGGGATTAAAACCAACTCGATCACAGTAACTTCATTTATTTACTTGTTTCACTTCACTAACTTACATTCACATTATACATTGGTACTTTTACACAATTACGCGGGCAGCATTTAAGGACGTCTGTTCATTACTACGGTCGAACTGCTTGTGTCTAAGATCGCCCTTTTTATACTGTTATATCGCAGTCCCCACCAGGGTGGTGGTGTGGGTTGTCACTGTCACAGAAAAAAGAAAAAAAAGGTAAGGCCAAGACATCAAAGCGTATGATGCCATATCCGTCGACACTGACACTGACACCTAACATTAACTACTGCGGTCAGGTCAGGGTGAGGTGTATTTTTGTATGAAATGTAATTTTTAATTGGGGGAGGCCTATAGTCCACTGCTGGATACATCTAGTCGTGGGCGTTTGCAGGTTGATTCTGATGATGACTTAAAATAAAAGCGACAATGTATTTAAAGGCGTCTAGGCAGCAAGTGCAGTGTGTCCCCGCCCAATTTGAAGGCTTGGCGTTTACGTAACACGGGTTTCTTACTAAGAAATTAATCGCGGTGTGCGTGTTCTCACTGTTAAAATCACGCGAGCGGTTTCCCTTCGATTACTTCCTATTTTTAGGGATGAAATTATTTGGGCTGTTGGAGATGGGGCTTTTGATGTACCCACCCATTAAACATTCAACCACACTGGCGTTAGAGGTCTTTGAAATTATTTTAAAAACCAATTATCTACTACGAAACTTATTGTGTAAAAGAATTGTACGCCTAACAAATTGCGATGTAGCGAATATTGGCGAAATGAAAATATAAAAAATACCAAAGTTACGGCTAACACTCTGAGATCAAAGCGTGCAATACTAGAAATAAAACGTATTCCCATTTTTAGATTAACTTTTCACGACTCAGATGTTTCGAGATCAAAAAAGAATTTCATCGGATTTTTATTTCGCCAAATCCTTAAATCTTAATAGTCAGTTTGGTAAAAAGAGGTCTGAGATTTAGGCCTGTTATTGACATGAATTATTTTTGTTATATTTTTTAGATTAGAAAAGTTACTGCTTATATTTCTTTGAAGTTTGGTTATTATGCGAGATTTTAAGACTTTAATACCATTGAGAAGCTTAGTAAATGGCAGTATTTTTTCGTGAAATGTAGTATTCTGCAGAGTGAAGTCTAGATTATCCAAGGACATGATTCGCAAATTCTTGGTCAGATTACCGATTGACTAAAAAAAACAACATTCAAATTTAAACACCGAATAGGTTTGCATTTTATTATTACAGTCAACCCCAAAATGCCATAATTATTCACATGCCACAGTCACATGCTTACTTCATTAAACTTCAATTATTAACCTAAAACAAAGGATTAACCCACCCAAAAGCACCATAAAATGAATAAATAGTTTACGCAAAGTTCAGACTATAATTTCCGTCATTTTCGCAATTGACGTAGCCGGAATATTTGAACGATGGAATGTTCAATTTCGCGAATAGTTCACAACAGCAGTTTGAGTGTTGCTACATCGACTAAGTACCATCTAGATATTGAACTTGTTTGAAACTGTGTAATCTTTTATAATATGATACCGATTAAATATTAGGGTTTGGAGCAATAAATAAAAGTAAATCAATCTTCGCAGGTTTTTTACTAAACTTTAGTAAACTTCACCTTTTTACTATTAAAACTGACTGCACACAAATCTGCTTTTTGCATGACCTTGTAGAGAACGCTCGTAGTAATAAGCTTTTTCTACCATTTTGTGAAATAAAGTTTAAATAAATTTATGAATTAAACTGAGATAATCGCCTTGGCATAATTCAGAACGTCCCAATACCAATATCCTAAGCCAATATCTTACAATAGTTTATTTACATTACTAACAAATTAAAGAATGTCATTTTTATTTACCTAGTACGTAGATCTTCATTTTCCACCCTGTAAACATTACTATTTTCTGTCAGATGCATTATTATAAAATGACTGTTTTTGTCAAATATAATATACCTTTTATATGATCTATTGTATTTGGTATAATGCAAACTGCCTGACACTTTTGTGATCTTCAAAATAGAACAAGACCTCGTTATAGTCTCAACAACCATTTTGTAAAGACGAAAACGTCTCAAAGAACACACAAAGACACTTTACGAGAACCAAACTTTAAACGTACCATTTAATTACTTCTCAACCCGTAATTCTCTTAAGTTTTTGCAGCATTAAAAAACGTTAACTGTTAATAAACAAACAAAGAATGAACACATCTTCTCCATCAAACGTAACGCTCGCGGCATAAAAAGGTGAGTGGTAGTTAAACTTGCAACTTCCATAGAAAAGGCGTAAAAAAACACTTTTTCACAAGAATGTTGCCGGAGAACTTTGCTTGCGACCGACCCGCGGGTTCGCTATGAAATATAAGCGCATTTTTCTCAGTTGGATCGTACGGCATATAATAGAGAGCGCTCCGCAATTGTTGTTGGAACTTGCAATGTTTGTCGCTTGTTGTCGCGGTGGAAGTTCGGTTCGGTTGCGGCTTTGCTGGTAGCGGGGAGGCGGGTCGAAGATGAAGCGGAAGCGGGATGACTCAGTTTATCTACTATCTTGTTATTACTACTGTGGTCTTTGAGATCTACACAACTAATTTATTTATTTATTTATATTCAAGCATAAGATACTGAGATAATATGCCTAGTATAGTATAGTTATAAATTTCATAACTGCAGTTAATTAACGATTATAATCACATGTGAACATTACTTAATAGTACAGGCAGTAGGTTTTAAGCCTATATTAATAAAGGTTCTACGTTTTATGAGTACCTACAACATAAAATGGTATTAACCAAAATTAATTGTGTCTCAGTATAGAGTCCCCGCGACGGACTCCTTACTGTTAGGAAAATGAATGCAGGCGGAAGTTGCTCCTCTGAGCTAGATAGATGGTTCTGGAGGACCATGGTCTGATGTAACATGTTACTTTAATTGAAGTGGTCTTATAATACCGGTACTTTTACAGGTTTTAATTGTATTTTTTTTCTTTAACTAACTTCTAAATGAAACCATTAAAATCGCTACCAGTAAAGCCCCGTCACAGTCATAAGTTGCATGGACTGTTACAATATTATTTAAAAAATAACTCCTTCTTCGAACCTCGCCACCTCAGAGTTATTCTCGCAAAAGTTCGTCTAAAAGGCTAATTTCTTACTCCGTCGCGACGGATTTCAGTGAAAAAATGCTTACTTTATTAAAATTTGCTTTAGGTGGACGCGCTAAGAAGTTGACGTCGAGAGGTTGGCATAGTGTTTATAAAAGTAGGATTTTTATTTCTCTTTCAATATTATACCGTTATTTCGTTGTATTAGGTTATAACTTTAATTAACTTTCAGTATTTTTAACTATTTATTTTCAGACTTTCGCCGAATGTCACGTATGATAAACAAGTTTTCCCAAAAGTTACGACTTCTGGGCTTCTAAAACTTGTCTTGTATTTAATTAATTATTTAAAAATTGAACAAATAAAAACTACTATGAAAACTTTCAGAGAAAATATTTTTCGTTTAATAATATGCTGCCGTAGTTTATGTCAATATGATAACCGTTCGGAAGTTTTTTTTATTTCACCCTACGCTATAAATGCAATAACATCTACTTTATCAGAACAAACAACAATAAATTTCCGCAAAACATTCGTATCACTGTCATCAAGAAAGCGTCTACACAGATCTAAGCATCCAAAACCCAAGTCTCCTTTCAATTCCCACTAGATTATCCAAAAGACGTCAAATCCTAGGTCCTTAATGGGGCATTGTGTCGATCTCCGCGCCATTGTGTTCAACATATTTAAACACAAATACGTATTGTGCACGTAATGTCGTCTTCCTGCGGTATTTCCTGGCGATGTTTATGCCTATTGTGCTCCCGTTGTGTGATCTGTAGTCTAAGTTATGAGATCATAGCGTTTCATCTTCCATCATGACCATCATCGGCCTGCAAACGTCTACTGCTGGATATAGGCCTCCCCCCTCAATCACAATTGTCATTTGGGGGGATTTGCCTTAGTCACTACTCTTGCTAGGCGGGTTGGTGACCGCAATAGGTTTTGCTGCCCGTTACCTGATATGCCCTTAGTCGTCTTTTACGACACCCACGATGAGACGGGGTGAGGACCACCCCGGTTGCCGGTTGTGGTTTCCTGAGAGGCCTATGTCCAGCAGTGAACTGCAATATACTCATGATGATAATGACTGTTGCAGTGTTTTTTTCTTGTGGCTTCCGACCTCCAGAGGTCAGCAAAACAAAAAAAGGCAAATTTCCATTCCTTAATTCCAACACCATTCTGTCACACATCCTCTTGTTTGATTTTTTTCAACAACGGTTCTCACCATCTCTTTACTTAAACCATCGCCTCATAAGCATATAATTTGTAGCCAAGTTTTCCATAACACGGACCAAGTAGGATAGCTTTTAGTCGCGTTTTGTTAGCTCATAATGGAATGCAAAGCGGCTACGTAAGGGCGGTTAAGTTCATTAGTTTTATAATGTATAGGGTTGGTTATTGTTAGCTATAATGATAAGGGTTGAGAGCCTAATTAGAATTTGTTCCAAAATACAAGAATACAATGGCTATGGATGGTTCAGGATTTAACGCGCACATACCTTCTTTTAAATCTGACGTTTCGGCTTGAGGAAGTCTTACGAAGAAGTCGCAAAGGTTGTTGTAACACTTCGGAAACGTCGTTTGAATATGGGGATTTCATGCACAAACCACAAACATACACAATATGTTCTATATTCTTATAACCGCTCAGTATCAACTTATAACAGACAAAATTTTTACTCCCGCTAAAGTTGCATCAAAATATACATCAAAAACGATCGCCGCTCCTTCGGACAGATTTATCAAGGGCCCTTTTACACGGGTGGTAAAAACTCTCGGCGGAATAAATACATCAGTTCGACGCACGCGGGTATAATTTATCGCCCCGTGTGGCGCTCTCCGGACAGGTATAAACGGGAGTGGACGTATCAGTAGGCTGTTTGTGGATTATGAAACGTATGGGATAATCCACTGATTCATTGATGTAGATTTTTATTTAAATGCTGCACTTTGCAGTTTGAAACACGAAAAATAAAAGCAGGTTATGGATACGTATCATTTATTAAATTTATAAAATAAAAATACTTATAAAGTAGTGACGTTGGAAAATGGATGTCTGGAACTGGAATGTTTCTGGTATTGATGTACAAATCAAAAAGTAAATGAGTTACATGACCTGAAGATCGTCTGCAAGATATCAGTACCAGCTATAAGATCCCCTACATTGTACTACAATACGTTTGTAATACTTTTTTCTGTAAATAATTCTTTTTGTGCAATATAAAATATTTATTATCTATGCTGAAACCATTTTAAAACACCTTGTATTTTAAGATATCCATATTCGTATCTGTTAATTGCTCTATAATGAGCTCTATCTAAATGTCTGCTTGTTAACCACATGTTTGCAGTAAGCCATTTCAATTTGAATATTTTATTTAATTATACTATACTGTAAGAATAAGTTGCATAAGACACATTTTGCCTTTTTATCATTTCATTTAAAATATCATTAAAAGGTCTGGACTATACAATTAGAGATTCATAGCCACCTTAGTCTCGACGAGACCGCTCCAGCAGGGGCATAGGTAACGAGCTAAAACGGCGTGTATTGTACACGGTGTACTACACAGCCTACCTCGATACTGGTGGCTTACATCTGGTGTTTGTCTTTGTAATTCTGTTAGCTCGCAAATGGGGTGACCAAATTTTCGAAGGTCTATTTAAAAGAGAGTAATTTTAATATTGGATGTCACAAGCTCAACACTTTAGGTTTCATATTTATGTGAATTGTTTTTTGTTACAGGTAAACAACTAAACGCTGTAACCTATTCTAGAGAAGATATTACGGTAATAATTCTGGTAGAACTAAATGTTATAAGATTAAAGTCTGTCATTGTTCCATTACAATTACAATATAACGTCAAGCTGTGAGTACATAATGTTTATAAAATATGATAACGCTTGACTGAATCAACTATTTTTTATTAGAAGTAGGTGATCATTCAGTGTACCCTTTTAGTAAGGACGTCTTTGAGTTTTGCCCTATAAAACATTTATTTTTCCCTGGTATTGCGAGGTGCGCTGTGGTTTCTGATAACAGAACCACGCATTTGACTTATCATATCAAAGCAGTAGCCATGTAGGTAAAGTTGATGCCTTAGTTCATTGCGTATCGTATAGGTACTATACTACTAATCTTAACTAATATTATAAAGCTGAAGAGTTTGTTTGTTTATTTGTTTGTTTGAACGCGCTAATCTCAGGAACTACTGGTCCGAATTGAAAAATTCTTTTTGTGTTGAATACACCATTTATCGAGGAAGATATATAACATCACGCTCCAGCTATTAGAAGCGAAGAAATAATAGAAAATGTAAAAAAACGGGGGGAAAATAACTATTCCACGCGGACGAAGTCGCGAGCACAGCTAGTAAGACATAAATCTGCATTTTACTACTCATAGTACACATTATTTTGTTGTTTCAATTATGTAACAACAGGTAACCTGAAAGTGAAATTGTCTAAGTTGTTTTATTTTTAAAAACGTCATTTCCTTCTACACAATCATTTGAATGTAAATACCATTACGGAACAGCAAAATGGCCGCGGTCCAAAGCCAATACAGTTGGTGTATTTCACGAAACTCGCAATACGCATAATTTGATCCTGTGTTCATAACTTTTTTTCTCACAGGCCCGTTTGAAATCCCACCCATAAATCCTTATGCTCGAAGCAATAATTCATACTTAAATTTTATTATCACTCGAATTTCCTTTCGGATACACAAGAGTATTATAATATTACGAGAGTTCCAACTCCTACATTATCTTTACGACTTTTTGTTATGGTCCAAGATAAAAGATTGCAGCGGGATGATTGTCAATTTGGCTCATAATAATAACGTTTAATTTATTAGTGTTTTCTGCTGTTTGACTTGTATTTTTTTTAAAATTCGAACGGGTTAACTTTTGATCTTAACTCGCTCGATATTATGAAATATCTCGCGGGAGCTGTGAAGTAGGTAGGTATTCCTCCAAGCGAACTCACTTTATGCAATTCTTTTTGAGATACTTCTTACTACCCACTTAATGAGATTGCTGTCTAAGAAATAGATCTTAAATTTCATCATCATCAACTTGCAAACGTTCACTGCTGAACATATGCCCCCCTTTATGACAATTTTATTTGGGCGGATTAACCTCAATCACCACGCTTTGCAGGTGACTTGGTGACCGCAGTAGGTTTTCTTTATACTCAGGGACACACTGCTGCCCATTTCCTGATATTCTCAGTCGTTTTCTACGACACCGACCTAGGATGAGATGACGTGGTCCTATTCTATTTTCCTGTAATGTTTGTGTTATGTACAATAAACAATATCTGTCTATCCGTCTAAATTAATGTACAGAGTTGAGATTCTCTTTTGACCGGGCTAAGGTTTACGCAGTGGAAATTTGCTGACTTGCGATGGGGTGAGGGGCATGACGGGGGAAACAAAAGAATGTCTAGTTTCACAGTAGTTAAATAAATTAATAACCCAAGACAAGCCACGCTGGGCCACACAGCGCCACCTAGCCCCATGCTAAGCCGAAGCTTATACTATGGGTACTAGACAACTGATGAAATTATATAGGGCATAGGTCACTACCAAATGAGCCACCGACCCAGTCAAACGGAAACCACACGAACAGTTTACCCTGCATAGCGGTTTTGACTGTTACTGTTGGTTGTTGTCCTTAAATCTCATCACTTGCACCACGTGCCATCGACCGTCATAAAAGGGGGTGTGCACACTGAAAAAGACATCAGGCCACGAGATTCGGGGCTAGGTGTGAAGTGTGATCGCGCGAGCAGCGATTACCGTTTACGAGGGGCGCGGGGGACGTCCCCGCTGACGTGATGGCTTTAAAGCCGCCGTAATGGACGAGCCTTTATGAGCGTGATTTGAGTAACGACTGTGTGATTGATTGTGAATTAGGTTGTGGGTTAGTTGGTTAATGCATTTTTTTCAATAGAAATGTTTTTGGTGTTCGTGTGTGTTTTGATGTCGAGGTGACGATGTCCATTAACGGAGAACTTTTTTTTTCCTTTGACACTTAAAGTATTGTAAATACCACCAGGCATAGATTAGCTCAATGAGGGTTTTCGTAAAAAAATATCCACCAGATGGCACCACATAAAAGGCAGGTCCTACTGTTAATATGTGATTGGGTCATTTTGACATGGCACTGAAATTTACATAGCAACGGAGCAGTCACATGATAGCTAGACCGCTGGTCTACATACTCGTAACACCATAAATATACCGACTATAACAATTGGTTTATCATAATATTCATTTCGGTTTATGTTTCTTTTTTGTTTTCGTTTCATAGCACTGCAACCAGATGTTAGCTTTCCATTCTGTGTACACATCTTTGTGGAAGTGCAGCCTAATTATGTTGCCCTTCTCTATCACTTAGGTACTATGCCTATCATGTATTGTTGTACTCTGTTTTGTGTACCAATAAAATAAATAAAAAAATATAAATCTTTATATCACTCTACTTGCACTTTTGGATAATTTGATGATTCGGGAGGGCCGTATTATATTTTCTTTGGGTCTTGTCAATATATTTGCGTTCAGTCTTTTCACAATCATTTTAGAATGAGAAATCTACTATTCTTAAAAACTCATCTAGTTTCAAGAGTAATCTTTCCAGGGCGTTGAAAATAGCCTGGGCTTTCCTTTATTTAACTGCGCTGAGATTATATCTACGGAATTTTACGAAAACATTCGTCTATGTAGCCAGCTCTTTATACATTGACCTGTCGAAACTCCATTCTTTATTTTCCATTCTCACCGGCGGGGACACTGCAGTGCTGAAATTGCAAATGAGTACGCTCCGATGTCTGCTACGTTTCTCTGTGACTGGTTTCGTTTTTGTTTTGAGAATGGCACTTGTTCTGAATTAATTAGGGCGAATGATTAAAATGGGGAAACGTTTTTTATGGCTAAAGGAATACTTTAGAGTGAAGTGATGAATGTAAGATTGCTACTACACATTGCAAAGCAAACTATAATTGGTTATTAGCAACCTATAACTACTAATTGTTATACTAGTAGTTGGAGTAAACGAGTACTAGGGTAGATACCGTATTTCGGCAAAAGTAGTGTAGGACGCCTCCAGGTGGAGCGACGATTCGCGCAAGATAAATAAATAAATAACCCACGACAGGCCACGCTGGGCCACACAGCGTTATCTAGCCCCAAACTAAGCTGAAGCTTGTACTATGGGTACTAGACAACTGATAAACTTACTTAGATATTTTTTTTTTGTAAATAAATACATATTATACATAGAAAACACCCAGACCAATACAAACAGACATGTTCATGCACACAAATGTTTGTAGTGTGTGGGGATCGAACCCACGACCCTTGGCTCAGAAGGCAGAGGTCACTACCAATTGAGCCACCGAGCCAGTCAGTAGATAGCTGGCAAGTGCTGGATGCAAGGATCGAGTAAAGTGCCGAACTATTGGACAGGTCTATGTCTAGCTGTGGACTGAGAAAGGCTGCTGATGCTGATGAACCTACTACTGATTTGGGTGTCTAGGAGACGTTAAGATTAATTCTATAGGCAGTAGTTCACGACAATCACGACCCGCCACATACGAAATTCTTTCATTCTTTCCTTGGTATTTATAATTGGGATTACATTTACAGATATAATTAGCTCGGTGGCTCAATTGGTAGTGACCCCTGCCTTCTGAGCCAAGGGTCGTGGGTTCGATTCCCACCCGGGACAAACATTCGTGTGATGAACACTTGTGTTTGTTCCGTGTCTGGGTCTTTAAATTTGAATTTAAGTATTTATTTGTGGTACCTTCGTTGTTCTGATACCCATAACACAAGTGCTTAAGCTACTTTCTTTGGGATCGGAGCAATGTATGTGATGTTGTCTGATATTTATATTTATTTATTTATTTGATTTAAATTTAATTACATGCAGTCATTACCTCTCTGTGGTCTCACACTAGGTCGAATTTAGAGTGTCCCACCTGAAACTATTCTCTTTCTACTTAATCCTTTTCAATGTTACCATAAAAACTATATTTAATCCACTGCCTCCATAGTTTACTCGTAGTACTAATCACAAGTCGTTACTTAAATCACAGATCATAAAGGCGAGTCTATTACAACGAAATTTTAACCTATCCGTGTGGTCGTTTGTTGGACGACTTAAACGTCCCCTATTATCCATAATAATCATTGGACCACCATTATTGTTATCAGTTATCGATGCCATCGTTAGAAATAACTGGATTTATAGGCTACTAGCTTTTGCCCGCGACTTCGTCCGCGTGTTTAAATTTATACATACAAAAGTTTTTTCCCGCTAACTCCCGTTCCCGTGGGAATTTCTCAAAATACAGCCATAACTAAACTTTATATTTACTAAGGTACCTGCATGCCAAATTTCAAGCGTCTAACTTAAGCGGTTTAGATTTTTCATACAAAAGGATTTTCCCGCTAATTCCCGTTCCCGTGGGAATTTCGGGAATTCCTTTCTTAGTGCACCCCTACGGTACCTAAGCTACGTCCCTTCCAAATTTCAAGTGCCTACGTTTAGCCGTTTGGGCTGTGCGTTGATATGTCAGTCAGTCAGTCAGTCAGTTTCTCCTTTTATATATATAGACTAGCTGTGCCAGCGGCGTCGCACGCGTGGATATCGGGTTTCAAAACTAACGGACTTCCATAAAATGATGCCCAAATCTTAAGTTAGACCTCTAGCAATACATTGGTGAAATCCACATTCAACTCCATGCAGTACTTTTTGCGTGATGCTCAATCAAACATTCAGATAAAAAATTCTCCCGTTTTCCCAACACTTCCCTTCACTGCTCTGCTCCTATTTATTGTAGCGTGATGAAACGTATCATATAACCTGCACAGGAGTATGATGAATAATTGTACCAAGTTTCGTTAAAACCCGTTGAGTAGGTAATTTTTGTTTCTATAACGAACATACAGACAGACAGAAAGACAGACGGACAGACAGACAGTCAGATAAAAATTTTACTGATTGCATTTTTGGCATCAGTATCGATCACTAATCACCCCCTGATACTCTTTTTGTAAATATATTTTTGAAGCTAAAACGCCTGTGCAAAACTATCTAACTATACCTACTTCACTTAAAAATAAATACTTATAACTACTTTAATTAATAAAAGTACCTACGCTTAATAATTTTTAATTTGAACGAATATTTTACAATATAACAACAAAAGAAATTCAAATAAACTATTTAAAAACTAAAAGTCGCGCTGGCACGGTTTCTCAATATCAATTATTATTGTCTGTCAAAACTGTCAATAAGGTCGATCGCTCTGAACGCATCAACAGCCAAATATTGAATGAAGCTAGCTTTTTTTTTTTTTTCTAAATGACTACGATGATGGCCAGGACGGCCTTGTCATCATCACCGGACTGTTGGGGGAGCGGAAGGCTCTCACCCCTAGGTAAGCTAAGCAGCACAGCTAAGGGCGCCCCCTAGTGGGGCTCGGGCCTCGGCTTAGGGCGCTGCTGGGAGGGTCCCTACGGACGATATTTTGAGGAGAGGGGCGACCGGTTGCGGGCCGGTTTCGCGGGCGGGACGCGGAAGCTAGGGGACGACGCGGCGCTGGACCCCGCCGGCGGGGTCGGAACGACGGGCGTGATGTGTTAGAATGTGTCGCGAGCTGTTCGGCGGCGGCCAGCATGGCGAGGGTAATAGGATCGTCATCGTCCAGGAGGACGTGACGGGGGCGACGTTTCCTACCATGGGGGGCTTCGGGAGGGACGTATGAAGCTAGCTCTCGGACCTCCCGCCTTTTTATACCCTACCGCCGCCGCGACCCGTGTCGAGCGCGGCAACCGTTACACAAAAATAATCCTTATAGCATGATTCAGTATTCACGTGCGACGGCGCGATGGCTTATTTCATGTATAAGTTTGGTGTTTCTATACCGATTTCTATGATTCTTTTTTTATTGAATAGGTAATAATGATAACTTTTTTAAATTAGGGATGAATGAGAGTATTATAAACGTAAGAGTAAACAAATATAATCAGAATGCTCCGAACTGCTAAGCTATCAGGAGTTACACGTGTTATTGTGAGTCAACCATAAAAGATAGACATATGCTGTTGCGGGATATTTTTAGTCAATTTTATGTAAAATATTTCTGTCATACATAATTTCTATGTAACTTTAACCATTAAGGCTGCACACGCGACGGAAGCTTAAAAAATGGAGTAACTTCTCCCGTTTTCCCAACATTTCCCTTCACTACTCTGCTCCTATTGATAGTAGCGTGATGAAAAGTACCATATAACCTGCCCAGGAGTATGAAGAATAATTGTACCAAGTTTCGTTAAAATCCGTCCAGTAGTTTTTGTTTCTATAAGGAACATACAGACAGACAGACAGACAGACAGACAGACAGACAGACAGACAGACAGACAAAAATTTTACTGATTGCATTTTTGGCATCAGTATCGATCACTAATCACCCCCTGATAGTTATTTTGAAAATATATTTCATGTACAGAATTGACCTCTCTACAGATTTATTATAAGTATAGATGGTAATAACGTCTCATAGAATTATGTACATTAGGTAGGAATAAATGTGTAAATGTATTTTTAGTATGCATTTAGAGCCAAATGTATTTCTTTTATACTCTGGCATTAATCGAGGGCATAAGTTCAAACCTTTGATAGTTCTAATTTGTATCTATATTTCAAGAAATAAATTTTGACATTAACTGACGGTTATTATTGACTGGTCTGATAGCAGTGGTGGGGGGAACTGAACTCGAAATAACTACATCCCCACCCAAAACATACTTACATTCGAAGTACCTAGTCCACTTTAACCACCCAGTTTTATGGCAACTGCATGTGACGAAGATTTGTGATTGTTTTAGGTATTAATATTCTATTCCTAAACAATCCCTCGGATGTAAGGAAGCGACCCATCATCTTTTCGCTCCAAGCCAACCTCACCTGCACGTGGTGCATCCTGCCGAATAACAAACGAGGGCTGGCAACCGACTGGTGACGGTATAACCATCACAATTCAAGCCGTAGCTAAAAACCACAGACCGATGACGGGCAGCAGCGTCACCGGAGCGAAAAAGCTACGCCCTGCGATCGCCAACCCGCCTGCCCAGCGTGGCGATTATGGGTATATCCTCCAGATGTTTGCCCTAAGTGGCGAACAACTGGAGAGGCCTATGTCCAGCAGTGGACTGCAATAGGCTGATGATGATGATGATGAAACAATCCTTCTACCTTTTACACTTCTATAACTTCTATAACTGGCTTGAGGTATCCTCTTTTCTCTATAGATAACAGTCCACCCCAAGGCAATTGTGGGACTAGACCCCAAACCAATTTGGACCTAGACGGTACTGTATGGCCCAGTGTCGCATGTTATGCGTGATAATTTATTTTTTTAATAAAACTGTGTACCTTTTAACTTCAGAGAAGAGGATCAATACGCACAAAAAACTGTTAATGGAATGAAAATGAACAAATAATTGAAAACAAATCGAGCAGCAAACATCCGTCTCGCAACGCCACAGCAGCGGCAATAAGTGGGTTTAATTGCCGTCGCCGCATCCACTGCCGGCTGCCAATCTAACTGGACATTAACGCGGTCCAAATTTACGAGGCGGCAGTAAATCCGCTGCGGGGCTGACGAGACGGTGGAGTCTGTTGGAGCAACAGTTACGAGTCGATGCATCGCGAATCGGTAGTATTGACTGGGAGATTAGAATGGAATTCGGATGATTTGAATCGTTTTGTTTAGTTGTACAATGCCGCCATTGCGTCTCTCGATAATATCAGTTCGCCGTTTCTATTAATTCCATATTGAACTCGTACCAATTCAAAAATTCATACCTATCATTGGAAGTCTTCCACGGTACGTTTTTCTGCCTCGTACAACGGTTCTTTAGAATATAAATAAGTAAATAACCCCACACATCGCCATCTAGCCCCAAACTAAGCCGAAACTTGTACTATGAGTACTAGACAACTGATACACTTTTTATAAATAAATATTTTACATAGTCAACATCCAGACCAATACAAACAGACATGTCCATGAACACAAATGTTTGTACTATACGGGAATCGAACCCACGACTCTTGGCTCAGAAGGCAGAGATCACTACCAAATGAGCCATCGAACCAGTCGAATATTAATTAAATAGTTGAACTCGTACCAATTCAAGATTTCATCCCTATCATCTTGATAGTTGGAAGTCGTTCACGGTACGTGTCTGCCTCATTGAACGGTGCGTTAAAATCAGCTTCCAATTGCGACTTTCTCGAATGGATACGACTTCAAAAACGACCTTACAAACAAGAGCCGGCAACGATCCTGCGACTCCCCTGGTGTTGCGATATCTATGGCCTGAAGTGATTACTTACCATCATGTTAACTTCAGGACCTTGCTATCATAAAAAAAAGTTAATGTTGAAGCAATGCATCCACTTATTCAAAGTTTGGAGTTTCAAATGTTACAAAACCTCCGCCTCGTAAAACACACAATACAGATTGTACTGTATCTGTAAGTTCGCCCGATGCCAAACTGACCAGTCATTAACGCCAACCAAATTTACGACGCAGCAGTATATCTGCTCCGCTCCGGACTGCTGCCGAGGAATACGGATCAGATGCCTCGTTTGGAGAACAATTTAGAGTTACTGTACATTGGAATGGACTGTAGACGTTGAGTTTGCACCATTGAAACAATTGAAATTAGTAAATGTAGCAAACTTTGACAGACGGAGAATAGAAGAATAAACGAAGCGTGAAGAAGCATCTTACGTTCCGGTATGGTAGTGGGTGACTGAAACCTTAGGTATCCAGCTCGTTGTCAAAGCGACTAGGGCTTCCTTACCGGCTTTCCATCAGGCGAAAAGAAGTCACAATGCCGAGCCAATATAAGTAAAGAATCATTTGAGTAAAATTATGTGCACTAAAATATCTATCTTCTAAATATATATAATTCAAAGGTGACTGACTGACTGACTGACTGGCATAGTGATCTATCAACGCACAGCCCCAACCACTGGATGGATCGGGCTGAAATTTGGCATGCGGGTAGATGTTACGACGTAGGCATCCGCTAAGAAATGAATTTGATCAATTCTACCCCAAAGGGGATAAAATAGGGGATGACATTGTATTCCACGCGGACGAAGTCACGGGCACAGCTAGTTAGCCATAAATTTCAATACGAACAAGTAACAACTGCTAACTGTCGCTCAAGAGTAGATTTCGAGTGTTTTTAGTGGGTATTGAAATACTTTGAGAATTTAATTTTAGAATTTACGCCAACTCTGCTCTCGTACGGATGATTATAAAATTGTTTTCAAAAGCTTCAAACTTGAAGCGCGAAACTCAGTGGAACTTCTCAGTAACTTGAGTGTTATATTGAGATTGTGTTATCAAGGAAATTGGGACCTTTAATTTTGTAGTACGGAAAAAATACGGGAAATTAGAAAACTGGGACACCTAATTTTCAAACTTAAGCAATACTTAGTAAATTAGCTTGAAAGGTGCATCATCAGCCTATTACAGTCCACTGCTGGACATAGGCCTCTCCAGTTGTTCGCTACTTAGAGCAAACATCTGGAGCGGCCTATCATCTTTTCGCTCCAAGCCAACCTCACCTGCCCGTGGTGCATCCTGCCGAATAACAAACGAGGCGCTGGCAACCGACTGGTGGCGGTATAATCATCACAATTGAAGGCGTAGCTAAATACTAAAGACCGGTGACGGGCAGCAGCGTCACCGGAGCAAGAAGCTACGCCCTGCGATCGCCAACCCGCCTGCCCAGCGTGGCGATTATGGGTATATCCTCCAGATATTTTCTCTAGGTGGCGAACAACTGGAGAGGCCTATGTCCAGCAGTGGACTGTAATAGGCTGATAATGAAAGAACCAATATGGCTGGAAACCTTTTTCACGTGTCTAAGCAGAAATTTACTGCTTGAAATTAGTTATTGTTTAGATTTTTATTTTCGCCACAACCATATTGAATACAAATTCGGACCAATGCAAAAACACAATCACAGTTTTTGCTTATCAATAAATAAACAACGAAATGACGTTTTACATTTGACTGCTTTTACAATCGCGATCGTTGCGGCCAAATAACAAATTCCGCTTGTGAAACGAAAAATTTCATTAAAACATCCAGGAAGGAATGATTGAAATGGCACGTTTTATCAAAGCTGTGATCAGCGGCGTCGGACAATGCTATCGTCCAATCAGGCTCGTCTCCAGCGTTTTGCTCAAACGGGTGCATACCGACAATGGAGAGGGAAGGACAATTCCTCCTTTTCTTGTCCAGGGCTGATACTTAAGCAAAGATAGGGCTTGTACACAAAACTCTCACGACGCATCGCACTAACTTGCGAATTTATTTATTTATTTAATCTTTATTGCACAATTTAACTGTGTACAAAAGACTTAATGCCACATAGGCATTCTCTACCAGTCAACCATTGGGCTAAGCAGAAACTAATTTTAAGGTAGTGTGCGAATCGATCAGGCGTAATAAAACCACCTCGGTCCCTCCGTCAAGCGCCTTATGGAATGATGCTACGAGGCATTAGGAACTATGATTGCTATGACACCGTGGTTTGTGCCCCAACCCGTTTTATTTGTACCCAGGTAAACGCTGCTGCAAGATGTAATCTATCTATGATATGATATCTATCTTTTGCTCCAAGTCACCCTCACCTGCTAGTGTTGCATCCTGCCTAATAACAAACGAGACACTGGCAACCAATTGGTGGCGGTATGGCGATAGAAGATTAGTTAAGTACCATAGGCCGATGATGAGCAGCAGCGTCACCGAAGCGAGATGCTACGCTCCCCAATCGCCAACCCGCCTATCCAGCGTGGCGATTATGGGCAAAACCTTCATATGTTATGGCCAAAGTGGCGAACAATCGGAGAGGCTGATGATGTTAAAATGCCCAGCATACCAACGTACGTGAACCCACGCAAGCTAGTGGGGAGCAGACGCTCTATTATTAAACCCAATCTTTCATGAATGGACAAACAAAAGACGACACTTTTAGAACAAGCATTCTAGAACCGCACATAATTCGCTCAAAAAGACAAAAGACACTCGCCAACCCTGAGCGGAAGTTTCCAGAATCTTTAGCGAGACGTCCCGTCTCGTCAGTGAGAGGAAAAAACGACGCGGCCAAAGGAGGAACTTTTCATATCTCGTTTTCTAGTTTACGACGTGGCGGGTGAGTACTAGGCCGTGGTTTGTTCGCCTTTTTGCTTTGTAGCATTCAAATGCAGCGGCGATGTTGTAGAGTGGAAATAAAAGCGGTAATGTCGCTTTGGGAGACGTTGCATTGTGTTGTTTTGATGTTGCATTCATACGGAGGTATGATGATAAAAAGCATAAAGTTTTTTCAGCATCACTGGAAGGGGACAGAGAGGGCGTGAGGGCCTTGCCTGATGAAAAACAAAAGTATAGTGTAAATAGCTATGGCACGGGAGATCTAACCAGATAAATCATCATGCGGGGTTAGGGTTGAGCCGGCATGGCGGTGGTAACTGACAGGTAACTGACCTGAGTTGCCCGTTGTCACAGCGACTTGGGCTTCTCTTTCACTTTCCATCAGGCGTAGGGAAGCCATTATGTCGAGCCACTATAAAAAAATCAATTGTCGCGTGCCACCGTCATCTTGGCCTTCAAGATAACTTTGGTAATACACCGACTGATCCTAAAACTCTACCTACGGGACTCACTTCTAGTGTGTTTCACCGAGGCGAGGGTACAGTGGTAACCCTGCTTCGGTTGAGAAGTTGAAACTGATGGATTCCTGTGTTTCCTCCTTCATTGTGATATGAGATCCTTTAAACGAAGCGTGAAGAAGCACTTATGGGCCGGCATAGAGATGGCAAATGACAGGAGACTGACTGGTTACTTGCCCTTTGCCCCACTTGGGTTCTTCTCTCTCGCTTTCCATCAGGCGTAAAGAAGCCCGTGCTACTATAAAAAAATCCCTTAAAGGACTATTACTATAACTGCGGGAAGAAGTGATTTGGATTCCTTAACGTCACCAACGGACCAAATAATGTAGTTTTTTTTTACAGCCAAATATTAAATTTTGCATAAAGAATGCTACATTATATTTGCTTTATCGGTTTTTTTTTGTCAGTGTACTAAAAATAGCACATGCAGCGGTTTCGTATTAAGAGTAATACTTAAATGTTTCTATTCTATTCTAATTTCATAGAAATGAGTCTTGCGCTCCTTCGCATTTTGGTGTCGATGACAATACCGCTTAGGTTCCCTTCATAGTCATTTTAAAAAAAAAGATCTTTCTTCCATATACTATACACGTAGTCTACGTATATCTAATTAAGTCCACAACTACAATATAACTAAATAACGGTTCACAGAAAAAACATTACCACTGTCTTTCTATGTGAGAAGTGGTAATAGTCTGGAGTAAAATGGGTGTGACACACGGACAGACGGGCAGACGGACAGTTGGACAGGAGGAAATTGGCCACGAAAACGTACTGAACCGTAAAAAGGTTGTTACTTGTTTGGTTGGATGGGTCAATTCGTGTATTTGAAGGGTCTAGTTTGGAGTATGAAATGTATGATTCGGGCTATGAACGCAAAAGTGGTGTAATAAGCAATGTTAGGTATTATTGGGTAATGGTTTTGGTGTAGAATACATTTAGTACATTGTTATCTATTTCTTCCTTCCTACTAATATTATAAACGCGAAAGTTTGTTTGGATAGATGGATGGATGTTTGTTCCACTTTCACGCAAAAACCACTGAACGGATTTTAATGAAACTTTACAGGAATATAGTTTGTACATCAGATTAACGCATAGGCTATGTTTTATACGAATATTCACGCGGGCAGAGCCGCGAGCAGCAGCTAGTTTTATAATAAATTTGTAGAGAAGTCAATTCTGTACATGAAATATATTTTCAAAATAACTATCAGGGGGTGATTAGTTATTAGGGGTAGATCGATACTGATGCCAAAAATGCAATCAGTAAAATTTTTGTCTGTCTGTATGTTCGTAATAGAAAAAAGAAGTACTGGACGGAATTTAACGAAACTTGGTACGATTATTCTTCATACTCCTGGGCAGGTTATAGTATACTTTTCATTGCGCTACAATCAATTGGAGCAGAGCAGTGATGGGAAGTGTTGGGAAAACGGGCGAAATTTTTATCTGTATGTTTGATCGCGCATCACGCGAAAACTATTGCATGGAATTGAAAGCGGTTGTGACCAATGTATTGCTAGAGGTCTAACTTAAAATTTAATTACCATTTTATGGAAGTCCGCTATTTTTGAAACCCGATATCCACGCGTGCGACGCCGGCACAGCTAACTAGTATTCCAATATAAATATCATCATCACTGGACACAGGCCTAAAAGCTAAAGTAATAAACGATGTGGAATTAAAAAAAGCCAAACAAGAGTCGCGTTGAAATTAACAAACACACAATTTAAAGAAAACAAAACGAACGGTTCAAAGGAGCAATCAGGGGCGGCATTTGTGAGGATTCCTCCAGAGGTTTGCAGCTACAATATTAGTTGAAAGAAGTTGGGAACTCTTGTTTCGAAACGTCTGGAAGGCGATTGGGGTCATACAATGGTATGTTGTTTTATTTGGTTTGTTTAAACACAGTATACGTATGAGTATACGTACATCAAATCTATATTACCTCTGTCATCCAAGGCCAACATTCAAAACATGAAAAGTCTCTCTGTTTTCTGTTTGGGTGTTAAAATTGCATTCAAGTATACAGGGTGTTTTGTGCATCTCCAACGCACCCCGGAAGCCGGGGGTAAGGTTAATTGCTCTCCCCGGACCAGAAGTGCCGGCCGCGTGTCATCTGCGGCTGGCCAGGGCAGGCAGGGATGTGGCCGTATGCTTCGGCGCTACTCGTGTCCCTGCTACTTGCTGCCGACTGGCGACACAGGGGGGTTTAGTGAGTATGCCCTCCCATTTCGGGGGGTTTGAGTCCCACCTCCCCCCGGAGATGCCTTGACGGTGCCTTGCATTCCCCTCTAAAAAAAAGGATCAATGTTTGTGATGTTGTCTGTTGTTTATGTTTAATTAGTTAATTTGTTTATGTTTAATTATTTCATTAAACATAAACAACAGACAGTTAGTTAGTTAGTTACTATTAAAATATGAACTGTTCCTTCCAACTATTAAATGGATGTTTATTTTCACAACTGTGACCCCTAAACGCTCAAAATCCACTTATTCGCAAATTCAGAAAGGGACCCTTTCCCGTCACGAGAACTCCCCGAAAACAGTGTCCCTTTTCAAAAACAGTTTAAAACACCGCAAAATTTTTCGACTTAAACATTCCGCGGTCCTTCTTTTACGTTTAAACGTTTTTGCATTGATTAAAATGGATGAAACTTATTCAAATCGAGCTCTGTATTCACGAAATTGTAATTTATACGGGTCTAGCGGTCTGTCCGTCGACTTCGTTACAAGGATGCCAGAGTTATATTCAACATGAGAGGATGAAGATGGTAATTAGTTAACTGGGAGGTAGCACCCGCTGTTCATAAGGTTCGGAATTGTGATAATGAGACTAAATGAGGTGGATGTGCAAAATGGGTTTGTGCTTGACTGCCATTCACACGATGGAACGCTATCCAGCAAAAACCGGTTCATTCTTGCCTTGACCATCGGAAGATTATATCTCTCGGGGACCCGGAAAACATCTTCATCGTGTGGCCATTCGTACTATGAAAAGTAAAGTTACCTCTACGCGCTGTGTTAGTCTTTTGACCTTGCACTTTATAACAGTATATGTTTACCGCATGCCTGCTCGTCCGAGGATAAAAAGGGATGAGAGCAATCAAAATTAATTGCGTCGCACAGACTCCAAAAAGTAACCGATAAAATTCCGGAAGACAATCGACCTTTCTATGGTGTTCTAGACTTGTTTTCTTGTACTTATCTCCTCATTTCAGAGATCACCATCATTATCATCATCAGCCTTTCGCAGTCCAGTGCTGGACTCTACAATTGTTGGCCACTTAAACATGTTGGGCTTCTCGCATCCAGCACTTGCCAGCCATCTTGCGCAATTCGTAACTTCGCCAAGTCTGAGGGCGTCCTACACACATCATTATCACAGTTAAAAAATGACATAAAAGTTTATCTGCCTCATAAAACGTTTCATCCCGAAATAATCTCTGGCTAAAAGGTGACAAACCAAAATATCTCAGCGTCAACTTAAATCCAGAACTACAGATGTTACAAAATTACTTCGCAACTTCCAGAGGACGCCGCTTAAAGTTATTTTCGTTTCCAATAGTTTTAACTTTTTGTTTGTGGGGAATTTGTATTTAATGCATTTTTATGTATTGGTTTTACTGCTGCAGCTGAGCAAGCGTCTTTTAATGTTTTTTTCTGAGTCTCACACCATAAAGTTGGATTAAAACCAATAATTAAGAGAGGCCACTATGCCGCGCTACAATAAAAAACAATCATTAATGATTTATATTTTGTTGTCCTCTCCATATGGAAAGGACTATGCTCGGCGTCTCTCTACGGGATCGAATTCGAAATGAGATGATCCGGCAGAGAACCAAAGTCACCGACATAGCTCACCGGATTAGTATGATAGTAAGCTGAAGAGGCAATGGGTTGGCCACATCAGCCGCAGAACCGATAACCGTTGGGGGAAAACGAGTTCTGGAGTGGAGACCGCGTCTCGGCAAACGTGTAGGACGCCCTCAGGCCAGGTGGAGTGACGATTTGCGCAGGACGGCTGGCAAGTGCTGGATGCGAGAGGCCCGGGACCGATCGAAGTGGCGAGCATTGGGAGAGGCCTATGTCCAGCAGTGAACTGATGTGGGCTGATGATGATGATGATGATATCTTTATTAGTAGGTTTAAACTGGAATAAAATAGACTTAAACATACCGGAATTCAAAGAATTTGTACTTTATTTAACATCAAAGATCTAAACCTACGAGATCAATCAAGTATCTCCCGAAATAACAGAACACGGAACAACTTAAGATTCGAAGTAAAACCGATAACTTAACACATCAAAGAAAAAAGCAAAAACACCGTACACTTAACAGGAATCCCCATAAAACGACCACAGCGAGGGAGCTGTGGTATCCGTTAGTAAAAAAAAATGCAAGATCAAAATTGGAGTCGGACTTTGCAGGTTCCGTAGAGTACAGATTTATTTATTTAATAAAATATTTTCATATAAAACATTGGCGCTGTGGTAATGGTATTACAATACGCTTTTATATGAAATGAAAATAAAGTTTATTGCTAATTGGGCAAATACATAATAATTGATCAACAACTATTTAATAACTTAACATAATAATATGTAGGTATGTACTTTGCAACTAGCAAAGGGAGCTTGCGCTGTCCGAGGAACCACATGGTTACTTATACTCGTATACATGGTTGATTATATAGACGGTCATTTTAATTTAATTTTTATTAAAGTTAATGTTAGTCTAATGTTTTGTTTCAAAGTTTGGAAGGCAGGGGGTTGTTGTCATTACCAAAATGAGACAAAGGGAAAGTCAAAGTTAATCTATAAAATAAATATCAAGTACCTATGTTTGTTATAATATACTCGTACTAGTGGTTTTTTAATAAACTAGTTTTAAATAAAAGAAAGTATTCACGAAAGCGATACAGCTGTACACCCTAAGACATATTTTAATTTTTTTTTTATTATTAAATACACTTGAAAAGGGTCTTATGCACATAAACAAAAAAATAACGTTCTTGTAAGTTTTTCATCCTTATGTGCGGAACCCTAAATGCCTTGTGTTGTGGTTCAACAGCTGTGCGCGCATTGGCCAGGATAACTGTGTTTATAGTGAAGGAACATGTGCGTGGGAGATTTTTTGTGCTGTGCTTTGTAAAAGACACATTTGTTATTTTTTCTTAGATCAACACGGATTTCTTGATGGCGGTCAATGACCTTGCCTTTTTTACTTGCTGCTCTATTTATAATACTTCGGAATTAAAATCGGTATGGTCTAGTTTGACAATAGTGGCTTGCCTTCGAACTTCTTTATGACTTTTTTAAATTAGATATGGGTTTGCGCTTTGCCACAATTGTCCTGATGTTAAGTTAAGGGATATTAAAGCCTATGATGGAGTGCGCTTAACCAGAAAACACCGATTTGCTCTCGCTTTGTAATTAAATATCGAAAAGTGGGTGGCTGGAACCCACGGATTTTTTTAATGATCCAGTGACAAAATTTCGAAAATTCAGAGTCGTGACGCCTAGGTCATTTGCAAGACAAATGTAAAGAGGTGAGAAAAGTTCTTCTAAATATCTAAGCAGACCATGATAATATTAAAATAGAACTTATTTCCATGAAGTATTAAAATGCACCATTTTTGGTCCTTCGTATGAAACTTGCCGAATAAAAGCATTTCACCAAATTCCTTCTTTATCCGCCGGCTAAGCGTACTTGCATCCATACTGCATTTCGTTCACAATACCGACGTGATTCAGACGAGCACACAACCAGATGCTCTCAGCAAAAAACTTATTTGTTTCCAAAGGATCCGAGCGACTTTCAACTTTAACACGACGGATTAAGGATCAGCGCGGTCCCCAGAAATGTTAAGCGTTAAATAAATAATTCGGAAACACTTGCGGTGCGGAACCCAGGTTGTGTTGGGGGATGCGGATTTTGTTTATTGTTTGCTTAACCCCACTTTCGGTTTGGTGGGTACGTGTCAGTTGGTGTCAGCCGTTTAACTTTTTTGCAAGAAAATATAATTCCTCTTCCATCTCCTGCCTCTGATGCATCGCTATTTTAATACATCTGTATAGAAATTAACTCCCCAATGTAGACCTATGCGATCTGTAGACCCACAGATCAAGCGTCGTAAGTGGAATAGTATCAGCCACGCGCTCCATAATGTAAGGGAGAAATCATATCATCTTTTTGCTCCAAGCCACCCTCACCTGCTCGTGGTGCATCCTGCCGAATAACTAACGAGGCTCTGGCAGCCGACTGGTAGCGTCGTCATCGTCGTCGGTTTCATCACGATAGAAGGCATAGCTAAATATCACAAGCTGATGACGGGCAGCAGCGTCACCGGAGCAAGAAGCTACGCCTTGCGATCGCCGTCCTGCCCAGTGTGGCGATTATGGGTAAAGCCTCCAGAGGCTTGCCCAAAGTGCGAACGACTGGAGAGCAGTGGTTTGGATGATGATGACACGCTTCGAAGGGACCCTGACCACATCCGAGGCAAGCCCTAGACTGGAACCCACAAGGAAAACGAAACCGCGACCGCCCTAAGCAATCCTGGCGGCTGACGATCGCTGCAGAAACGAAGGCGATAGGAATGACCTGGAGCGAAGTGAAGCGCGAAACTCAAGGCCATGACGATCTGAAGGATAGCTCGGGCTATACTGAATAATCTTGAATTGCGACCTAAGCCGCTACCCGGGAAGGTGTTTCGCCGAGTGTACGGTGGTTGCCAGCCGTATAGGATAGAGTAGAATTGATTTCATTTGCAAGAAAAGTGGTACAAATGGTTTTACACCTTTCTCATAGTGATAGTCCCTACCAGTCTGTACTTACACCCACGGGAAGATATCTGTCGGTGATTTGTATTTGTTACCTGTCACCACATTTCAAATATCAAGCATTCAAAAATACAATAATCCTTCAAATTATAGTGTTTGTACACTGCCAACCCAGAAGTGCAATCAAGCCTATGAAACCGGCACGTTCGTCAAATTCGTTGCTAAACCGGGCACAACAACGCGAACACGGGCTTTTGCGTTTCCCAGTAACGACGTTTGAATTTCGAATGCATCTGTTCTTTTTTCTTCCATTTTCACCGCGGCCTGTTTGTAAACTGGGACCAAATCCGGCCTATTTTTGTTACCGGCCACCGAACCGCGCCTGAACTCTGTCCGATTTTTTTCTCGTTCGGAATTCAATTTTTGCGACTCGGCTTATTGTGTTGGCGCGTAACGAGCTCGAGTTATAAATGGACTGCAGACGAAATTATAAACAAAAGTGTACTTTTTTTTTTGAAACGTCGTAAATCATGACGTCACAAGCTTCGGTGCGAGTTATAAAAAAGTGGGTACCCCGCATGAAAATAACGTTTTCAAACTTTTTTGTTTTCCAAATTTTAAACTCGGATGTTTGTTGTTGTTTAATGCCATCGTTAAAGCCTCCACCGAAGATTGTACAGCACTCGCATCCATAAAACTCTAACAAAAAAATAATGAATCTATTTTTTGGAACCTGTAAATCGATATGTACCTATTAGAAAGTACCACCACTGTGTTCATCATCATCTTATTCCGAATTGATAAAGGGATCACCCCATCTCATCCCGTGCATGTCGCAAAGGACGATTAAGGGAATTTCGGGAAATGTTTAGCCGGGTATATTTAACCTACTGTGGGGACCAACTCGCTTTCCAAGCATAGTGACTGCGGCAACCGCCTCTCCTCTCTCTCTTTTTCATAACGAATCTTCGCTCGAATTGAGCCGCCCGTCCGAGGAAGGACCTCCGTCCTACAGAATACCGCAGCCAAATAACCTCCGGGTCGTGTTCCTGCTGGTGAGTAGGGTTTCCGGAGCTCGTGGGGGTTGGGCCGGCATGGCGGTGGCAACTGACAGGTGACTGACCAGTTACTTGCCCGTTGTCACAGCGACTTGGGCTTCTTTTTCGCTTTCCATCAGGCAAAGGGAAGTCATTATGCCGAGCCACTATAAAAAAAAAAACAATCATTTCATGAAAGTTGACACAAACAAAGCCGGGGGCGGGACGCTAGCTGATGTAGTATATTTATTTTTTCAAATAAAACAGCTTTTTTCTCTTCACAGTCCCGGTCGCCTACAGCCAATAAACTGAGCTCGTTAACTTTGCTCTTATTTTATTTGAAACTCGCGCAATATTTGCGAACCATTGTCATTGGCTTCGCTTTATTTTATTCAGTAAAAAAAAAACAGAGAGAAATATTGTAGGCATGAGCGTTATTAAAGTAGCAAAGTAGCCGTTTTTTATTTAAGCGGCAGTTTAATGATTTGAAAAACGAAATGTTTTTATTAAACTATGTACTAATTAATGTTACTCTTTTGAGCGCAGAAATAAAGGTATCAACATTGCCACGGTCATGATGACATCTCATTTACTTTTTTATTAACCCACCCGTAATTATGGCGTCACATTATAGTGAAATATAAATAAGTAAGTAGTTTAAGCATTTGTGTTATGGGTATCAGAACAACAAAGGTACCACAAATTACATTGATCAATCACTTTACCACCTTGGTCCGTCCACTGCTGAACGTAGGCCTCCTTTATTTCGCGCCACATTTCTCTATCCCAGGCTTCCCTCACCTAACCACACTGCCAGCAGTTCTTCTAAGGTCATCGCTCCAACAGGTTATACTGAGCGACCTACACTACGTCTTCTTAAAAACACTGTCCACTCCAAGACTCGTCTGCTCCACCTATTTTTTTCAGTTCTAATTACAAAATAGTGTTAACTACTCTATTTAATAGTCTACATATCCCAAAGAACAGTCCCAAACAAAAGTTCACCAAAATCACCTAATGCCTTGTTTCGCAAAAACTTCCCCTCCCCATCCCCAATTCAAAACAGAAACTTCCTTAAATTCAGCAACTTTTATACCTAATTTCGGATCGCCAAAACACATTAGCGTCATAAAAACCTTCAAGATTGGGTAATCTCGCCCGAGTCGGAATCGTCCGCGACACCTGGCGGCCATTCCGAAACTTTACCAACGGCCACCGCATATTTTACAATCTTCCGAACAGTTTATCTTTCGAGATGAGCGCGGTCGTACCCCGATTGGCTATTACGTGTTTTTTTTTCTGCAACTTTTTGAACGAATTTCGGCCGTTGGGGCGCTCGGTCGGCGCAGTTTAGGGTTAAGTTTTTTTTTCCGGGGTTCGATTTTTCAATTTTTTTTCGCGTTCTGTTTTTGTTTCGGAGGTGGGTTATCGTTCTCGGTGTAATGGATGAACAATTTAATCAAGTTCTCGATAAATGAATTGGTTCTCGTGGATAGAACATAGACATTTTCAGTAGCGTTTTTGCGATAAATTTAGTTGATAGAGTAGAATGTGATTCAACCTTATCAGCTATTTCAAACCACTAGTTTAGCGGATACTGGCCCTTTCTAATTATTTGCTGCTTCGCTTGATTCTTGGCTTCTCGCATCCAAGTTTTGCTTATCACTCTTGCGCAAATCATTACTCTACTTTTTACGTTTGCCGAGAAGCGGTATCCACTCCAGAACTCGTTTACACCATCGGTCATTGGTACTGCCACATCAGCTTGCTAATCTTCCAGCACACTTTCTCTTCTTCTTATAGGGTTGGGGCGTTCTCGGGGCGTGAAGCGACACTTGTGCAAGTCATGAGAGTAGATGTTTAATACATATAAAAAAAATACACCAGACACATTTCAAAATAGTTTGAATAATAGTACCCTGGGTTGAGGACTCAGAGCGCGTTTTGCCTCTTCTTTCATAGTACGGATGGCCAAACTATGGAACTCAGTGCCGGTCCCCCGAGAAACATAATCTTCCGATGTTCCGAGTGAACAGATTTTTGGGGCGCACTCCTTCATAGACCGTGATATCGCTTACCATCAGGCGAATTGCATGCACGCGCAAACTCATTTCGAATAAAAAAGATATTCAAAAATTTGCTGCAGCATTTCACCTGGCTTAACAATCACATTAAACAGATGCCTAATTAATTATATTGCTTCATGCGATGGCATGCGACTCAATGGTGTTACCTGATCATGCGCTTGACTCAATGACCCCACAGCGCTGTGATCAAGCTATCGCCGATAGATATGGTCGGGTCAGCCATTAGTTCTCAGTGGACATGACCATTAGTCAAACTCTCGCCTTTGCCACAGTGTAGAAAACTGCTCAACGTGGATAAATACAAAAGAAAATGAACAGGCTATGTAAAAATGCAATGATAACGTACACGACTCTGCTCTCTGCTTGATCTAAGGTAATTCAACCTTTAGAACATAATAGAAAATTGTGAATACTAGAAGGCATATATTTCACCTTCGACTCTCGGTTGTCAGGTGGCACTTGTAACCACTAAACTAACGAAGCAATCATCGAGGTCTTTTTTTATGCGAGAGGCGGCAGACGAGCATGTGTGATGCCTGATGGTAAGCAGTCGACACCGCCCAAGGACACCCACAACTCAAATCGAGGTTAGGGTCACTGCCGGCCTTTTAGGGCCATTACGTACTGTCGACTAGTCGCCGGCGACTCAGTCGCCGGTGACTGTGACTTACTATAGTTTAATAGGGGCTTGCGCACTTAGTCGTCAGTCGCCTTTCTCTGTTTTGGTCGCCGAGAGACTCAGTCGCCAGCGACTAGTCGACAGTGCGTAACGGCTCTTTAATATGAATACGCTCGTTTTGGAAGGTTCCCAAGTCGTAGCTGTTCGGAAAGACCATCGCAGGAAGTTGGTTCCACAAAACCAAGGCGCGAGGCAAGAAGTTCCTCATAAATCGTACAGTCGAGGATCGCCAACTATCTATCTAAAAATTAGAGAAAAGTGCAGTTGAAACAGAGATAGCTCATTGCATTTTACTATATTGCACACGTGGTCCGTTCAAAAATACTGAGTTAACGGAACCTTCCAGTTCAATGCAATTCAGTTTTGTGTGAGAAATAAATATTATTCGAGAAAGTGACGTTTGATAAACAAAGACAATGTTGGTTCTGCCGCGGTCTTATTGTGATTGGTCGTTCTACATTCCGCTTGCTGTTTGAGAGCGGTGCGTTGTCACAACAAGCGATACCCATAGAAATATATCTATATGGAACGGCTGTCTGTATGAGGGAGCTACGATATATATATCATATGACATATATGTCACCGGAAAATAGCAAGAATCGTAAGTTGATCAATTTCCTAGTTAGTTGATTAACTTTCGGAATATAACAAACGGAAATGTATTATTTAACGCAATGGCTTTCAGTTAATTGATCAACTTACGGTAGCGTGGCAGTAATTTAATAATTTACGATTTTGACACAAGTAAAATCGTCCTCAAATGGGCCAATCGTAGCTCAATGTACTATTTAAAGGTGCACTATTACCCGTAACTTAATACATTGTTCCCTGATTGGTTGCCGGGATAACACCACGTGAGCCATTGAACCAATCAACGTTCACCTCACCTTCGTCGGATTATTTAACGGCAAGACCCCGTAAAATGATCAATTTACTAAAATACATACGTTAAATAATACATTTCAACTGCCTTTTATTATTTTCCGGGAGTTGATCAACTTACGATTCTTGCTATTTTCCGGTGACATAATACATTATACAATAGAAGAAGATGTAAGAGTGCGATCTAAAGTATGATGTATATTTATAATTCCAAAAATAACATCTAGATAGAGATCAAGCATGTTAGGGGACCTGTCATGTTTTCGCTCCAAGCCACCCTCGCCTGCCCGTGGTGTATCCTGACGAATAACAAAGAAGGCTCTGGCAACAGCTTGGTGGATATAACCATCACGATTAAAAGCATACCTAAATACCATAGGACCTTCGAGAATTCGTTAAGAATACAAAACGTGCACTCCAATGCGCCCACGCAGCTTGTAAACATGAACGGTAGCGTCTTTACGGGCTTACCTCACTAGAGGACTGAGAGTGTATTTTCACTCGACTGCCAAAGGAAGAGGGTAATGTTTTTCGAGTGAAACGTCTGTTCCTATGTAGCCTCCTAAACGGCTTGATGGATTTTGACGTATGAGGTATCGTTAGATTCGTCTTGACCAAGGATAGATAGATAGATAGAAACTCTTTATTGCACAAAAATACAGACAATACAGGTAAACACAATACAGAGGAAACAAAGTACAATTTAGAAGGTCTTATCGCGTATATTACACGGAGTGTCATAGAATACATTTTGTCTGCGTTATTTGTTTAAGTTGTTTATCAGTTGTACCTTGTGAGTAAAATTTGGCTAACTGCTTGGTTTTTGCATTTGATTGAACAATATTCTTGTGAGACCTGTTTTCAGTGTTTCGTCTTTTTAGTGCGCAGTCACGTTTTTTGTTCTTTATAAATATTCCCTTTTTCTTTCACCAGAGGGCCTCACGTGAGGACTTCTATTGTCTATTAAAACTATCCGGTATCCTAGTGTAATACCCTCCTAAAACGCATCATAGCCCAATCTTCCGTAACAGTCCAAGAATGTGTGAATGGGTACACCTTGGTAACAAAACCTTGCATTGTATTTCTGCCACAATCGACACTTTAACATTTTGACCATAAACGAACGGTTTTAGGGTTCAAAATCCACAATCATACAACTGATATAATTGTAGTGGTTTGTATGATAAGTGGAGGGTGTAGGCGATCTTTTGTTGGACGGTACACGGAAAAATTGGATGCTGTGAAGTAATTTTTCGAAATCAATTTAGTAGATAAATATCGTTCACATGACTGGTGTTAGGAAGACTAATCGATGAAGCTTTGGAAATGTTAAA
Source organism: Conogethes punctiferalis (assembly GCA_031163375.1). Classification (NCBI taxonomy): domain Eukaryota; kingdom Metazoa; phylum Arthropoda; class Insecta; order Lepidoptera; family Crambidae; genus Conogethes; species Conogethes punctiferalis. Next base: position 15,434,976 of record CM062093.1, read on the forward strand.
TGTATACAATTGTATGAATCTATACTTATAATAAATCTGTAGAGAGGTCAATTCTGTACATAAAATATTTTTTCAAAATAACTATCAGGGGGTGATAAGTGATCGATACTGATACCAAAAATGCAATCAGTAAAATTTTTGTCTGTCTGTCTGTCTGTCCGTCTGTCTGTCTGTCTGTCTGTCTGTATGTTCGTTATAGAAAAAAAAACTACTGAACAGATTTTGACGAAACTTGGTACAATTATTCTTCATACTCCTGGGCAGGTTATAGGATACTTTTCATCACGCTACAATCAATAGGAGCGGAGCAGTGACGGGAAGTGTTGGGAAAACGCGAGAAATTTAAACCTGTATGTTTGAACACGCATTACGCGAAAACTACTGCATAGAATTGAATGCGGTTTTCACCAATGTATTGCTAGAGGTCTAACTTAAAACTTAGGCACAAGGTATAGATGGGTATTATATGGAAGTCCGTTATTTTTGAAACCCGATATCCACGCGAGCGACGCCGCTGGCACAGCTAGTCGATAAATAAATCTTTTGTAATTTTGGTTTTGGGCATCTGAGGCTTTAATTTTTCAAGAAAATTCAATAAATATGTACCAATTTATTGCATTAAAAAAAAACTCATGTATGAACTACACCACCTGACTCTTTCTAGGTAGAACGTTGTCGACGTTAGATGTATTGCTATTGTCTACCGAAAAGTGGTCTGGATGTGTCGTGGTCGCTCATAGCGATAAGACAGTCTAAATTGCACAAAACAGTTGGATGCTTTGTCTAGTCCTAAATAAATTTTAAGGTGCAATAAAGTGTATCTATATTTTTTGATGTAGAATGAAAGCTTTTTCATCACAAAAAACAACGTATCTTACTTAGAATTCATAAGATTCCGCGTCCATACTACCTAGACCTTAGACCTTCTAATTACTATAACTTAATTACGTCTTACATCTAAGGAGAGTTTCTCCCGGTAAGTCTCACAACTAATGCTAAAATTTGAAGACGCTCGTTTGATACAAGCCTGTGGCGTAATAAAACGTAGTTGCTTAATCTGCCCAAAGTTTTCCTGGCACAATGCCTTACTGAAGTATACAACACAGCAATGCTACTTGATGGTTGAATAACTGGTTGAGTTGTGGCAGCCATCCAGAAGTGTTTGAATGAGTACGTTTAAGAGAGGTAGGGCGTAGCGAATCTTCGCTCGAATTGAGCTGCCCGTCCGGGGAAGGACCTCCACCCTATAGAATACCGCAGTCAAATGACCTCTGGGTCGTGTTTCTGCCGGTGAGTAGGGTTTCCGGAGCTTGTGGGGGGTTAGGGTTGGGCCGGCATGGCGGTGGCAACTGACAGGTTACTTGCCCGTTGTCACAGCGACTTGGGCTTCTCTTTCGCTTTCCATCAGGCGTAGGGAAGCCATTATGTCGAGCCACTATAAAAAAAAATAGTTCTCTCGTCAGAACTCTGTTCATAAATAAATACCACAATTTGTATTACATTACGGAATACAAATACCAACGCAACTCGAAGTATCATTTATAAAGGCATATTTCACATTGTTATTAATGATGGAAAGTGCAAAGTGGTAGGTCGTAGTACCTACGTGTCAGACTTTGCAGTCATTTATCAATTTTGAGGTAAGGTCGTTTAGTAGAAACTCGCTGTTTGAACAATAAGTGAGTTTATTTTAATTGTGTTTTCTCTGAAGTTATTTTCAAATTTGAAACAAAATCGAGAAGGCGATGTTTAAATAAATAATTAGAAACAGGTTTTGGTCATTATTTTCAATAAAAGATTCATTTTAATAATAATGGGTATCGTTTCTTTTTTTCTTGAACGAAACTGTGCTGAACTCTGGAGCCCCTCAGGGGACCAGTGATGGATGCAAATGAAAACAGGGTTTTAGGATATACAGGAGACTTTTACAAACCTACGCTACACTACACTAAAAACACGAGAGTATTATCCTGTAGATCTGTTTATGTAATGGAAAATATTTGGATCAATAACAAAAGTACTCGTGTATTAAATGTATTAACTTGGTTGTTGTGTTTTCAATGTTAAATTATATTATCTAATCATTAGAATATAACATTCAATAATGGGTTATTGTTTGTTATATTCTGATGATGGATATTCGAAGGCTCCCAGCTGCAATTTTCCCAAATGGATACGACTTTAGGACCTGTATTAAAGCGAGCCTACAAATTTATCAAGAACCGGCAACACATCTGTGACTCCCCTGGTGTTGCGGTGTCTATGGGCTGAAGTGATCACTTACCATCAGGTGACCACCAGGCCCGTTTTCCCCCTTCAGACATAAAAAAAAACAAATAACTTTCATTTTTGTTTCAGGTGAGACAACGGAATAGCACATATTAAATAAAGTAAGTCGAAATTATGCTACTGCGTTACCCAAGTCTCTGCAAGTTCCTGCCTACTGGTGACACAGGGGTTAGGGGATAAGCTCTCCCTATCTGGGAGGTGCGAGTCCTACATACCTTATGCATTCCCATCTAGAAAAAAATCCATCTGTTTTGTAAGTAAAGATGGAATGGCCCTAACCTAATATTGACACAAGCCAAAAGATGTCAAGGAGCGGCTTTTAGCTCCAAGCCAACCTCACCTGCCCGTGGTGCATCCTGCCGAATAGCAAACGAGGCGCTGGCAACCGACTGGTGGCGGTATAACCATCACAATTGAAGGCGTAGGTAAATACCACAGACCGGTGACGGGCAAGCAGCGTCACCTGCGATCGCCAACCCGCCTGCCCAGCGTGGCGATTATGGGTATAATCCTCCAGATGTTTGCCCTAAGGGGCGAACGGCTCGAGAGGCCTGTGTCTGTGGACTTTAATAGGCTGATTATGTTATGTGTTATATAACCTAACATTATTATAATATTTATAATAATGTTTTTATACTATGTTTAATTAAAGAACTGATCACTGTGGGAAGTAATCGTCGCGTCCTATATTTTGTTGTGTCAGCATGGTCTTGGAGTAGCCTCATGCAAACGTGTGTATACACACGTATATAGATATAACAAGAATCCTTAGGGCAGAAATGTGGGATATTTCAAGTAAAACAGTAGATGCTGGTGAATAATTTAAAATATATTTGGTATCAAATAACGAAATTGGACCACCGGTTCGGAAAAATTAACCTTCCTGAGAAGAACCGGCAAGAAACTCAGTGAAGGGTTTAGTTATATAATTTCATTATATTTTAGGTACCTTGTTTTATTTGTGTATTGGTACCGCCAAATTATTATCAATACAAACGTAAACAATATTTATGTGTATGCATGTTGTAAATTTATATTTATACTCGTATCTACATAATTACGACTACGCTTATTACGCTTATATATCATTACATATCCATATATCCATATATATTATATTATTATTAGTATATATTATATTATATCTGTATATACATTATATATATATATATTATATCATATATCATATATATATTTATATTAGGTACGCGTTATATATATTCAATATATAACGCATACATACAGACGCCGCATACCTACCATACTACACATATATTCATATTCAGAAGTCACAACATAACATATGTTTTACAACATATACATATTACACATTACACATATTACATATATTCACATATACAAATTACAAATGTGGCTAAGTATATAAGAAAAGACCAAATAGAGCACTTACATGAACTGTCGACGATTTGCAGAGAAGTGAGTGCTCGACAGTAAGGCCTTGTCTTTTATACCATTTGTTTAGGCGGGAAAGACGTGCGCAGCGGAAACTTATTTTGGCGCACGTATTTCCGTTTTGTACAAAGAAATTAACTTGCGCTCATAATTAAATTTTATAACATCATAAATTTAAAAATATATAATAACCCCTAGAATTATTTATTATAATTATTTATCCACAATTAAAGAAATATAAAATGCATACAGTATTAAGCGCGGGAAACCGTGTGCATGGTGTAAACACATAGTCTGCGCACGCGTTTCCGTTTTGTACAAATAAATAACTTGTGCTTATAAATAAATTGTATAACGTCTTAAATCTTAAATAAATATATTATGCCCCAAGAATGATTTATTGATATTATTTATCTACAATTATAGAAATACAAAATGAATACAGTATTAACTCGTCAATTCCCATGCTTCTGTGAAACTGAAAATGTATGTTATTATAATAACTTCAATCTGTCGAATGGTATAAAGGTATCACAACTTATCACATCACTACCTGAACTATAAGACTACCGTCGAACATAGATTTCCCTCGACGTCTATCCTCGGTCAATGCTGCTAATCGAATGCCGGCTTGCAACGTCCGTCCCCCCAGCACAGCTTTCCCCTCCATTTTTCCCCGCCTATTTTGCCGCCAGAGAGGCGCGCTGTCAACTGTCAATGTGACAAACCAGTGTTGCCACTTAATTCTTACAAAACATACTAAATAATGAGGGCAATAATTAGACAAATATTAAAAATCATCACATTCGGCCATCCGACAATGTGCCGTCTCCCGACGCACCACTACATAATTATTTATTTATTCAAGGACAGCCAATCGAAACAACCACTTAATATGATTCAACCAATAGTGCTAAAGCGCCATCTCAATAAATAAAATGAGAACCCGATATTACAACAAAATGAATAACACAAAAACAATTTGACTTATAACAACAAATTACTGTTAAATTACAACCCCTTGCATTTCCTGGTAAAATATGTATACCACATCAGTTTTAATCATTAACGGGCAAGTATAAAATCATCACATTCGGTGCTGGTATTCTAATTGATTAACACAGTTTTCAAAGTATGCCCATTTGAGACAAACATGTTACAGGAACAATTGAACAAATGTCTTAAAATAAATAGTAGAACAGCTAGATGTATATATATTTATATTTATAAATAAAACTGAAATTAATAAAAACTAATATTAGGTACACCACACTTAACTATTTACTGTGCCTATGTACAAGATAGACATAAGTGTACGAAAGAAAAAGAGAAGCCTAACTAGCCGCTACTAGACGCTGCTCTAGATTCAAATACTTTACTAATAACATCTCCACTAACGTGTTACAAGGAGAATAAGGAATACACATTGGCACCAAAAAGAAACCTTGTGATGATATTTGATATAAATAAGGTAGTTTTGTTTACAGTTCATGGTCAAAGCCTTGATGCAAGATACAAAATAAATTTGACGGTGTATGATCAAAGTGGTGACCATTGGGAGAGACCACTGTGCAGCACTGAAAACTGACCAATCCACTGTGTCAAGTCCAAATGAAAACTGGCCACGACGTTCAGACTTACCAACCCCTGCAATCGTCCGTGGCAACTAAGTACGTTCACACGTAGGTACAAATAAATAACAATATTTTTCCTTGTGTTGTATCTTATCTCTCGGTGGTCAGAAGATTTTTCCGACACCAAATATATTTGTACGCCTTTATAGGCAGACCCAACTATAACTATTTGTTTATTTTATTGTAACCTGTTCTGACAAACAAAGAATTTGATTTGGTTTACTGAGATTAATGGTTTAGGTCACTCACTATGACAGGAAGATCAAATTGTAATTCATCGTATTAGAAAAATTCGTAACTGTGATGATCACAGGGATATAGCGTGACCTTCTTTATAACAAGCTTATCCATAAACAAGTAGTAGACATCCCATATAGATTACCTATCTACATACACCCTTCAAGAAATAAAGTTCGTAAAGACCGATGATCTCCCATGATGGTCTTAAAATAAATTATTCACACCATTTCCCTACATTAGCTATAATTAATAACCAATTTAATGAGTAGATACGTAAATTCAGGTCTTATCCCAAGCCCAATGAAATTCAGTGACATTGTCCCAATGTTGGAACATAATCATTAAAGTGTTTTACTGAAAGTTAATGATCCTCCCAATTTCAAACCTTTAACTGCCTACATGTCCACCATTAACCAAATCTCCCTTCACCTCCTCTTAGAAAACCTCAAACCCCAAAGTTATTTGTTACCCAGCAGACAGTTTTATTTCACTAGACTTTGTTCAAACAATTGAAAGTACTCACTGTCCCTTGCTTATATGTACGAGGTTAAAACTCACCCAGAGCTATTTAAGACTCTGTATGACATTCCACGTACTCCTAGAGATAGACGTCTATACGTTCAATTAAATTAATCATGCTTTTAATGAAAACAGCTATGCGTTCAAGGAACAGTCGGTCAATGGCTGTCAAATTATATAATAAGTTACCCATGAACGCAAATGATATAACAATTAGTAAGTTTTCTTTTAAAGTATAGGTATGCTTAGAATATGGCTTATTCAACCTTGTTTTATACCACACGTGTGACTTGCTTTGTTTAATTCAATTTTAATGATATTTTGAAAATATGGTAAATGTTATTCCGGTAGTACAAAGAGGTGTTCTAATAATTTAGTTATCTTGACGTATAATAATTTATTTCACTTGTATATACTCAATCTAATAATCAATTTAATTTGGCATGTTACAATTTATTTCAATTATGTATCCAATCTAATAATTTATTTCATTTGACAACTCTGAAGAGTGAATGTGTTTAGTTCTCCATTATACATATCATCTGTAATAATATGTACCGCATTCTAGCAAATAAATAAACTCTTACTCTTAGAGGCAAGTCCATTAATTAATACTCGTATTGCGGGAACAGTTCATGAAATATTTTGACGCATGTGAAAGTAAACAATACGCCACACTTAGATATCGAGTTGCTATAAGTGGACTAGAGTACCTAGTGCCCTACATTTCTATAGTTAGAACGTTACCGCTTTTTTTATTAATATAAATAATAATTACGTACGTGTACCTACTTGTGTTGTGTAAAAATAAAAATGTTTATCCAATAATACAAATCGTTCTGCATACAACTCAAATGAGCTAAACCAAATATATTTCAAAATCCTTAAAAAAAATTGTCAGCTGTCGCTGTACTAGCCTCAAGGCCTGTATCGCAGGAACAATTACAATTTATAACTTTAAATCTATCTATATGAAATGAACTGGAAGGTCCGGTTTTATATTAATAACAATAGGGGGGCAAACCTTAGTTTTCCACCCCAGTTAGGTAGGTTTGTGTTGTGCCCATCGTGCCTGTTGCGCCGGAGAGTGTATGTACTTATATGTATGCGAATGTATTGTATACGTGTGTGTTTAAGTGTAAATACGAATGCCACATCAATTTAATATGCTATATCCATAGATTTTTTTAATGATGTCTATAGATTATGTTTATTTTACTTCGTATAACTATGCAATTGGCTTGCCCATTTATAAAGTACTTAATAGTAACATTGGATGATATTGTACTAGATTGCCCGTGGCTTTTAAAAAACTTCCTTCCTCTGCCTAAATGTTATCTGGTACAGATTGCTACAAGCGACAAAACTGCCTAAGCTGTCCTTTGTTATGTCCGAAATGTCTTTTGTGCAACAAAGACTGTTTATTCTATCTATACGACCCTCGGCACCACAACGACGGCCCATGCGACGGAGGCACCGTCCGCCGACATACATAGGTTAATTTTTGCCTCGCATAAGAGGACCACACGTCTCGTGCGTAGACGAAGCCTAGTCTAAACCTAACATGCTTCACTTAGGGAACCAGTCAAGTATAGGTACCCATTTAAAAGAATACATTGGAGATCAACATCCTTACTTAAGAAATGCCAATTATCATAAATCTTGCACTAAAATGAAATATACCTACGCAGGTTCTAAATTTAGAAATTCAATAGTACCTATTCATTTCGATGCTACTCACTAATTTTAACAAGTTGATACTGGCACAGCCCAGTTTTAAATTCTCTCTTCATGTATCTCTGTAGTGAATGAATGTCTTATATGCAAAAATAAAAAGAATAATATTAAAACAAAAACAAGTCGACCGCCCCGGGTTCTTGATAGTGTCAATCTACGAGCATAGATGTACTTACATAGGTTTAAGTACAGTCGAATGTAAAATAAATAAATAAAGTTATACTACGAGCCACCAAGACTTCCCTGATGACAACGGACAACATCACATGGTTACGACGAGCTGTTGGCCTGCATCGACATCCACCAATGGTCCCCTCTGCTGCTTGTGTCTTGGGCTCTTTGGACTTTACTAGGCGGAGTAGTCATCATGTCGTCAGTTGCCATTATTTGTGCAAGAGAAAATTACACCGCCGACATAATCCATTCCAGAACACATTGTCTACCTACTTTGTGAAATAAAGATTAAATTAATAACCTACAACATCATCTACATCCCTGTTATCGAACTGACAAGTAGTTTAGGAATGCCATCTAATGTATGCAATTATTTGAAATAAAGAATTATAGTTAAATTATAATTGGTAAAATTCATTAGCACTGAATCATTAAATTAAATTATTTAGCGTGTAATCTGGAGCCTAATCTAGGGCGACCCTGCATTTCAGGCCTCCAGGTCCCACCTGTTGATCGAGGAAAGCTAGCATTTATTGGGTTCCGCATTTGTGTGAGTGTATGTGCGTTTGTGTGTGTGTATGCGTGAGAGTGACGCGGGTGTGTATGTGGGTATATGAACTTAGCTTACTTTACGTCTGATAATATTAATTCTGTATCCTCATAGTTTAGTTTCCGTAACCAATTTTGTATAGTAGTGGAATACATAGTTCTGTATTGGCATCCAAGGACTCAAATATCATTAAACATACATAGCTTCTTAGGGGCGTCTTTTCTTATTTAAGGACATAAATAAACTACAATTACTTGTGGGACATACATAGCTCCGTAGAGACTTACATAGCCTCCAATTACTCGTGGAACATACATAGCTCCGTAGAGACATACATAGCCTCAAATTACTTGTGGAACATACATAGCTCCGTAGAGACATACATAGCCTCCAATTACTTGTGGAACATACATAGCTCCGTAGAGACATACATAGCCTTCAATTACTTGTGGAACATACATAGCTCCGTAGAGACATACATAGCCTTCAATCACTTGTGGAACATACATAGCTCCGTAGAGACATACATAGCCTCCAATTACTTGTTTACTATAATATTTATTCATTTATTCGAAATCAACAGCGTATCCATTAGATTTCATCAATTAGTATATGTAGGCCTATTGGCCTTGGCTCTGTTGTTACAGATTTCTTTAAAAATACAAATTTAATCAATATAACATCAGATTGTGTGTTGTGTGTGTGTGCGTGTGCGTGAGTCTCTATTTCTCTTCACAGGGTACATTAAATTTAACAGGCTATAATAAAACTTGTGACATATTGTGTGATGAGACGAATGCCTGGCCTAGGCAATTGAATACACATGTTTCAGGTCATTAGGCTCAAACCATACCGGCTCAAGTATTAAGAGCTAAAAGCTGAATAAGTACTTCATTGTGTACATACTAAAAATTACATAATGATATTCATATATTTTTAAAGTAAGTGTGTGTGTGTGGGTGTGTGTGTGTGGGTGTGTGTGTGTGGGTGTGTGTGTGTGGGTGTGTGTGTGTGTGTGTGTGTGTGTGTGTGTGTGTGTGTGTGTGTGTGTGGGTGTGTGTGTGTACAAGAGAATCTGGTGCGGTAGCAGTTTCAGTAAAATCAGACCTTTAACACCCCTCTCTTCACACATATAAATTAGATTACTTGCGGGTAGTGGCATACATAGCCTTCTCTTGTACATGTAACGTTTTGTCCACGACATTTATAGCCTTAAATTTTGAGAAGCGTATCCAATCTTAGCGAAGTAATCTTTGAACATACATATTTTAAACTAACATAGGCCCCATTTACTCAACACTAAGGCCAGAAATAACCAAATCAAATATATCAACTTTCATTAGTATACCTATATCGTTGTATTTACTAAAAGGCATTGGGAAGGAATTAATACGTACGTATAATACAGGCTCAGCCTAGCTTGTGTTATAATAATTTGTGTATCGCATTATCGCATAAGTAAGCAAATGGACACATAAAAAGTTAATGCGCCGCTTACAATCAGTCTGTACCGACACATAGCATTTTGACCTCATTCTACGCTACACTTAACGCTCAGATTCCTATGACGCGATAGGCATTGTTAATTAGTCGGACGAGCGATATCTGGCGGTAGCAAGCATAAAATACTGTTTTTTTTTCCAGTTGTGATATACAAAATGTAACTCAGTGTTTTATATTCAACTAGCTTTTGCCCGCGACTTCGTCCGCGTGGCGTTCTAACTTACGCGGTTTAGATTTTTTCATACAAAAGTTTTTTCCCGCTAACTCCCGTTCCCGTGGGAATTTCTCAAAATACAGCCATAACTAAACTTTATATTTACTAAGGTACCTGCATGCCAAATTTCAAGCGTCTAACTTAAGCGGCTTAGATTTTTCATACAAAAGGATTTTCCCGCTAATTCCCGTTCCCGTGGGAATTTCGGGAATTCCTTTCTTAGTGCACCCCTACGGTACCTAAGCTACGTCCCTTCCAAATTTCAAGTGCCTACGTTTAGCCGTTTGGGCTGTGCGTTGATATGTCAGTCAGTCAGTCAGTCAGTTTCTCCTTTTATATATATAGATGAAGTTGTTATTATCATCGATAAATTACTCTTCCTATTCTAAAGGTTAAGAACTCTAACTTTCTCCTCTCTTCATAAAACTTATCTTTTCAATTAACGGCGCAATTTCAAGCAAACGTCTAGTTTTTTCTAATACAGACCGCAGTCTAACGTTTTATCGCAGACCAACATTGTCAAAGAGTAGCCTTAACCAAATGGGTCGTGCGATAAACCTTATTAGGCTTACAAGAGTAACATTAACAAAGAGTTGCCTTGTTCGAACATTACTCAAGTTGCGGTCTGCTCCAGAAAACACTTATGCAATAAATATAAATATTCTAGCACCGACGTTTGCCAGAGAATCCGTCGCGGACTATTATCAAGGAGTTGCCTTGACCAAATAGAATTCGCGACAAATTATTTCAGGCAGACCAACAAGAATAGCACTATCAAAGAGTAGCCTTGATCAAATATTATTCAAGCTGTTGTCAGTGGTGGCGTAATCCAATCGCCATATTATTTTAAACACTCTCAATACTACCGCCAAGTAACATTGTTAGGGAGTAGCCCCAACCAAATGTTCGTGACGGCATCATTATGGAAATGAAGAGAAGAGAAAAATAAAAGCTGAATTTAATGAAAAATTACAGTGACGGCCTTTAATATCATGTCTATATTAATATCTCGTATATTAATATTAATTAAATAATTTTAAGAGTATTTCTACTCCGTACCTTGTAGGCTGCAGGTATCATGCCGCTTCTGAAATATAATAACTTCAATCTGTCGAATGGTATAAAGGTATCACAACTTATCACATCACTACCTGAACTATAAGACTACCGTCGAACATAGATTTCCCTCGACGTCTATCCTCGGTCAATGCTGCTAATCGAATGCCGGCTTGCAACGTCCGTCCCCCCAGCACAGCTTTCCCCTCCATTTTTCCCCGCCTATTTTGCCGCCAGAGAGGCGCGCTGTCAACTGTCAATGTGACAAACCAGTGTTGCCACTTAATTCTTACAAAACATACTAAATAATGAGGGCAATAATTAGACAAATATTAAAAATCATCACATTATTTTTGTTTTAATTGACGGTCTGAGATATTTATAACATAAAAAATATCAAAAAAAAAATCTACCCCCCCTATTTTTCTGGTAAGGGGGGTGTCACCTACAGGTGACACTGGGCATAATATATACCTTTGACTTAGTATGGTAATAAAAAGAATATAACTTATTTTCTTTTCTACACTTTTATTATGTGAAAGTAATGTGTTAGATGAAATTTGTACCAGTATATGCGATGTAAACCTATATTACACCTGAGAACACATTTTTTTTATACATTCATGGCATAGTTTGCAAAGATGTTGTGCACAATGTTTTCTGTATAGTCAGCTGCACTATCTGATAGTCTAGTTCAATGGAAACTCTGGATTCAAGAGCCGCATTTGGTGTTTAGTTGAGAGTTTCCCGGGCATTTTTGTAAATACGATTTACTAGAGCTTTGCGGAACTCCCAGTAAGTCGAGTACTACCAAGCTTTCCTTCAATCAGCCAAGCATTTTGACAGGATAAATCTAGTCCGAAAGCAAACACTGGAAACCACCATTTTTTACCTCATAAACCATTCGTCATAGAATCGGCATCCCATCAAAATGATCTACGCCACCCATGTATTTGTTACACATTTTTATAAGCGATGGGCAATTGGTTGGATGGGTAGCAACTTAGCTATTTTTTTGGACTACGTTTATTTTTATTTAGTACATCAATATGATCCACTTTCGTTATTGGTGACAATCCATGATAATTAGAGGCCATATCAACACTATTGTCATGCCACTCGGCGACTTTACTCGGAGACTATTTCTTTTGACACCTTATAAACCAGCTCACTCCTAGGCTTCTTCTTTATCTCTTTCCGGTTCATAAAGTCACAGTTTTCCAGGCAGTTTTCCCTAATACGTCCAGTCCCTCCAATATTGTTTTCATGGAAAAAAGATGCTATCATGAACGCAGGAGGTACATGCATTGTATTGTAACAATGCCCAGTGTCACCTACAGGTGACACCTGCTAATTTGACCGTTTTTTTGAGAACAAAAACTATTGATCTCTCAATAAAGTTATTTGTATTAGAGGTTACATACCTTAGCAACAATTTTTACAGAAAAAAAAAGTTAGCCAAGCGCTCCCGCGCCAAAAAATGTCAGTAACGTTCGAAACAATTGAATAATTTGGCAGTTTATGTATGGATTACTATTGTCAAATATATTTATTTATATACTACCGCATGTATACTTTATTGTAGTTGCATATATTTTCCTTATTTTTTTAATTTAATAGTTAAAAAAAAATCGCCAATGTATGTCACCTACAGGTGACACTGGGAATTGACGAGTTAAGGGCGGGAAACCGCGCGCAAGGAGTTTGCGCGCGTGTTTCGGTGTTGTTTAAGTACATTATACAATACTTTTAAATCGTAAGAATATTATTCACTATAATTAATAATTAAAATATGTGAAAATGCTGACAGTCGGCCATCCTTTTCAAAAGCATGACCTCATGCTTTCAATACAAAACATTAAAACAATTTTGTTACTTATTGAGCAAAAGCACAACATACAGTAATAAAGTTACATAACATTTTTGGGCGTTTTGCCCGCATATAGGACCCTTCCGTCCTGTACAATATATTTGGCCCTTCCGCCATAAATATAGACCCTTCCGTCTATTAAGGACCCTTCCGTCCAAATAAAAATGGCCCTTCCGCCATGAATATAGACCCTTCCGTCTATTAAGGACCCTTCCGTCCAAATAAAAATGGCCCTTCCGCCATGAATATAGACCATTCCGTCTATTAAGGACCCTTCCGTCCAAATAAAAATGGCCCTTCCGCCATAAATATAGACCCTTCCGTCTATAAAAGAAAAGAAACACATCTGAAATAAATTACAAATATTAAATAGAAATTATACAATAAACGTTATAAAGACCATTCCGTCCAAACGAGATGGCTCTCCCGCCACAAAAATTAAATATTTATAAACATTCCAGAAGTTTGCTCTAAGTGGCGAACAACTAGAAAGGTCCATGTCCAGCAGTGGACTGCAACAAGCTGATGATGACGAACCATCTTATTTAATAGGCGTAGGTACGCTTAGTACCCAAGCAATTTAATTGCTACTGAAACATTAAATTATAATTAAATAGTTCATTTGTATGGCCTTAGATTAGAAAGTTCACCGGAATCACTGGGCACTTTGAGCTCGAACCGGTCATTATCGAGTACCTTAGCGATCCTATATGGGCCCTGAAATTATTTAACAAAGAACTGGAAACCCATCCCCGTAAGCACGAACCACCCAACACCCCCAGGTATAATGCGAAACAACTAGTTACTTTTGACTTTAGAGATTGGATCCTATAACATGCAGTTTATCAATACTCGGGATCTTAGAGGTTAGATATGGATTATTCTTTGGGATTCATCACCCCCGTTCTGGGCGGTATTCGCCGCGTCAGACTCTGAAAACAAGGATTCTGTTCTGAGTGAGACAGAAGTAGGTACTAGAGCGGTACTCTATTGAACAGATAACACTGAAATGTAGCTTTAAGTTAATGCAATTTATGACCAACTCCAAATGAAATCCAGTTAAATATACTCGATGTTTTAATTACTGCTTGCTTAAATTTCCAAACCATATGACAGCTAACCATATCCTCAACTTCTTCCCTTTTATAGTGCTATTATTATACAGACTACCGGCACAGAGACCCCCGGATTTAAATATGAATCTAAGACAAGCGTTCTGTAGCCCAAGCACGAACTTTTCGCCAATGCGTAACGTAAACGTTGCGTTTTGGCGATACGTGATAAAATACGCAGTAACAAAGTCATAATAATCGCAGACTAGATACGATTACGTCGAGGCCGTCATCCTAATCTAAACGTTCGGAATCCGTATCAAAGAGATTTGAGATATAAACCCGAATAATTATTTGTTTAATTTAACAGGTGAGTTTAATTAATAATTAAATAAGGTTTATATAATAGTTAGAACTTTTTTCTAAAACTATCATCTTAAATTTTTCTTTTAAATTCTGACATTATTTTCAGGTATAATAGAAATGCTGTTTTTGAACGGCTCTAGTTACGTTCGTCAAACAAAATTTTGTTGGCATACTGTGAAACTATTCTTTGCTAAAAAAGTAAATAAAATCAAGGAAAGCCACTTTATTTTGAAGATCATAAGTCGTATCCATTTGGAAAAGAATCAGATGGAAGCTGATTCCAAGGAAGTGCAGTCAGCACGAGGCAAAAATCGTGTGGAAGACTTTCACCTACCAATATGATATGGATGAAATCTTGTTATAGCAACCAATAAACTTTACCTAAATTAAAGGAGGCGTACATTCAGTAGAGGATGGAGCGAGGTCAATTTGAAAGAATAAATAGTTCGGACTTATTTATTATATAAAATATTAAATATACTTATAAACATATGTCTTTAATTTACAAAGCTAATAGTCACGAATGCCTACTACCGTTCCCATAATAATCCGTGAGGATTCACAGATACCGACAGTCACTCGAGGAGGCTACCCCACGTTGTACCCCATAGCCAACCTGCCAGCCCAGCGTAATAATTATGGGCAAAGCCTATGAGGCCAATGTCCAACAGTGGACTGCTAAGTTTATCAAATTCATCGTATTACGTGAACATCTTGAAGAGCTTTGCATTACTTTTATGTTAAAAATTACTAAGCTCACTTCGAAAATTAAGTAGAAGAATCTTTATTAGCAAGTAAGGTATTTGTTTTTTTTTTTTTTTTTTTTTTTTTAGGGTTTCGTAGCCAAAATGGCTAGAACGGGACCCTTATAGATTCGTCATGTCTGTCTGTCTCTCCGTCCGTATGTCACAGCCAGTTTATTCCGAAACTATATAAGAGCCACATTATTGAAATTTGGTACGTAGATGTATTCTGTTAACTGCATTAAGATTTTAAAATAAAATCAGAAAAAATATCCAAAAATTTTGGGGTTCCCCACACATAGAACTGAAACTCAAAGTCAAACCTATACGTGTGGGGTATCTATGGATAGGTATTTGAAAATGATGTTGAGGTTTTTAACATCATTTTTTTTTTCTAAACTGAATAGTTTGCGCGAGAGACTCTTCCAAAGTGGTAAAATGTGTGATTAGTCGGCGACTAATCGGCAAAGAGCGCCGACTATCCGGCTTCTTACGTTGTATGAATTTCTCAATAATATGCATGCGGGGGAACTACATGAAATAAAACCTTGATTAAATTTTAATTCTACTTGTTTACTTCAATGAGTAATAACAGTATTATGTTTGATTATGTCCAATTTTTTTTCTTTCACTAAAACACCGCTTTCGGCCATTACACAAGTAAAACATGTTCCGTCTGACACGCTCGCAGGCGGCGTATGCGATTGTGCGCGAATCATCCGTAAAATAAGTGTTACGGAAATCCCCGAAACCTTAATCGGCTTAGCCGACTAGTCGGCGAAAGTCATAATCGGCACATCTCTACAAATTACCTAATTTTTTTTCCATTCTATCATTGATACGGAACCCTACGTGCGCGAGTCCGACTCGCACTTGGCCGGTTTTCTCACTTAAAAAATGTTGAGTGACGAAGTATTCGTAAGGTCTCGATAGCCAGCCTTTGACATTTACTTTACCATACGTCAAAACAAGTTCGCGCATGCGATTTAATATAAATTGGTTTACGTTACGATACGAAGGCGATGATTTTCACTACGTTAACGTACGTAAATGTAGTACCTCTTACGCACAATAGGGGCGCTGTACCAAGTTTCATACAATTGTTTACGGTAACGTTACGCATACTATTTCGAAAGTGTTCGAGCTAGGCACACTGTATCCTGCAGTTCACGATATTTAAAACTCGTGACGCAGTTTCTTCGAAAGCTAACAGGTCAGAAGTTACACGAGAGGTTTGCAAGTAACAATATGTAAAATAATAAACCAGATGCAATAGAATATAGTATCTCAATGTACTGAATTCGGACTACGACAATTACTGGGATTATTGAGCCCAGAAATTCCTAAGTCCCTTTTGAGCTAACAAATTAATTTTGTTAAATATACTGAGCGATAAAGTATAACCAGATATATGCAACGAGTTACTGGTTTTCCTGATTTCGATATGAAATTAAACTATCTCACTATGTGAGAATATTGAAGGATATCCTCTATCCCACACCGGCGGTGGCCGGCCGGAGTGTTGAGTCGGATCAGCATGTCGGCTGAATTTGATCGCTTACCCCAATTGTTTTCCATGTTATTAAGTATTTTTTTTTTTTATACTGTTTTAGTAACTTCGACACATGAGCATATTTGTTACACATATATTTGGATTACAGTCCAGATTATAATTGTATATTTTACATGTAAGTAATTCTTTTGATTGTAATCTGTCATGTGTATAAATAAATAAAATAAAAATAAATGTCTCCACAAACAGCACATGCATAATTATGTAACTAACAAATCTAATGTCGCAGTAACTTCATCTATAGTTATTATCTCCATCTATTACGTTACAACTTCCTATGGCCCTAAAGTAATTTTGGTTTGGTTCTTCAATAACTGAATCAGTCAGTGTTGGTTACGTTGTAGTTAGGTACCCCCGCCAACTGCTTTATCAGAAACTATGGTCCAAAGATGTATGGATTTTATAACCTTAACTAACTGGGTAATGCTGAAGTGCATAGATTGCATCTTTCCATACTATTACTTAAAATACCTAATTCAGGTCACGCATGTAACGTTCGGCGTAGCTGCAGTGCTTAGTCAGTAGTTTTATTATAAGTTGAATTGTATTAAGTTGATTTTAGTTTACACTCAATATAGAGCCACCATACTCACAAGATGTGTATCATTTACCCTATCACCACAATGACTTAGAAGACGAAGACAACATATCTTATGGCGACCCTGCCAGTCCAGCCAAATCGCTGAAGATCCGGACCATTCTTCATACCATCTATCATCGTCAAATATGGGATTACAAAACAAACGAAGAAGCATCCACGACCACCAAGTCACAACACCTAACCTGCTGATTGCTGCCAATCTCGCGCGTCCCGCTGCCCAATAAGAAGAAAGAAGAGTGGTGTCCAGGGTGGACCCGGCCCACACTGCAAGAGGTGTCCAGGGATATCCCGGCCCAACTCAAGCAGATGACAATCAAGCAGATGACACCATGTGCCCGCCACGCCAGCGCCCCGCCCGCGCCGCCCCTGCTCACCGCACGCCGCGCGCCCCTGCCCCTGCTCACCGCGTGCCATGCCGCCCGGAATATATCCTTTTTAAATATTAATAGATAAGTACTGTAATTTCTTTTCTTAAGTGATGTCATTAATTGAGTTAGAGAATATTTATAGAAGTTTGAAAGATATTAGGGATTATCTTATTAAAATTGGCCCAGCTCGTAGACAGTCATCAGATACTGCTCAGCTTAAATATAAGGAGGCCAAAGAGTTGTACTCACGTTTGGAGTATATTTCGTCAAGTATAAGGATAAAGATAGAAAATTCTGAGATAAGTAACGATAGTTTACATGCAATTAATAGGTGTATAAATGGTATTCATAGTTTAAACGAAAGAATTAGGAATTTATTTAACGAATCAGACGATTTAGAATTTGAGGATACTTTTGACAAAATGGGTTCCAATAGCTTTGATATAAAAACGGCTTTAGCCTTGTTGCCTATAATGACTGGCCAAGAAAATGTCACAGTCCAGTTAATTGACAGTATAAAGCTTTACAGCACGATGCTGAATAGCGACGGTGCGAAACAACTTATTGATTTCGTATTGAAAACTAGACTTTCCGCTAGTGCCAAACTTAGGTTAAAATCTAGTTACGCATCTGTGGACGAGATGATCGCCCAAATGCGTACACATTTATTGCAGAAAAAGTCTGCGGTTGCCCTACAATCGCAGATGTATAGGACAAGTCAAGGTCGTAGAACGATAGAAAAGTTTGGATCAGAGTTAGAACAATTATTTGTCGACCTTACTATAGCCCAAGCCGACGGAGATGACAAAAAATTCGATATCCTCCGTCCGCTTAACGAGAAAACAGCTATAAAGCGTTTTGCTGACGGTTTATCTGATCAGCGCCTTAGTACCATCATAGCTTCACGCCAGTTTCAGTCTCTTCCTGAAGCAATACAAATTGCTTTAGATGAGAACTCTTCATCTATTAAAGACACACCTGTCATGAGCTTCAAGCCTAACCGTGCCTCTGACAGCCGTAATAGGTTCCACCACCAACGAGGCTCTAGTAATAATAATAGGCAATATCGAGGTAATAGGTACCAGCATTCTCAACAAGAGATGAAACCTCGATCGTTTTCTAACTCGGGTAGAGGTTATTTTAGAGGTGGTAGACCCCACAGAGGTACCCCTCGAGGTCAATATGGCCCATCCCGCCCTAATGCGCAAGTAGCAAAAGTTGCCCAGGTACAGCCAGGACACATTGTGACCCCGGAGTACCCTAATACTGCGTCAAGTAGCGAGTTTTTTCGTTCCTACAATTAGTGAACATTTCGTCTTTAATTATAACTTAAATAGCGTCGTACATTTAAACATAGGTATAAATGATAATATAGCCTTATTAGTAGATAGTGGCGCAAGTATCTGCGTCGTGAAATACGAGTGGTTAGTTGACCACCCAGAGTACATGAATGAATTACGCTATGACGCAATTACAATAAAAGGTGTTAGTGGTAAATTGATATCGGAAGGTTATATCTATTTAGATTTGTTATGCAAAGGTATTAATTTTAGGGAAAAGTTTTACGTTTTTAAGAATCTGTCATGTAATGCAGATGGAATTTTAGGTGATAATTTTTTTAGACAATATAAGGCCGTAATTAGTTACGAATCGAGAACTTTACGTTTATCAAATAGCGCATCAGTAGTTACCTTGGATATAGGACAGAGCAACGACAGGTACACCCATGTGATACCTGCGAGATGCGAAGTAATACGACACATACCTTGTAGCTTAAAAGGAGACAGAGTAGTCTTAGCACAGGAAATTAGAGAAGGAGTTTTTATTGCTGGAATGATTTCCAAGCCCTTAGATAACTGTATGCCCTTAAGAATTTTGAATACGAAGGATGAGGATATAGAGATAGATTTTTCCAACATTAAAGTAGAGTCTATTAATAACTTTGAACTAGCTCATTTAAATAGCGAACAGAAATCTGTTGAAAGAGTTAAGTCTTTATTTAATTTACTGGATTTAAACTATTTAAACAAAGAGGAAAGGCTTAGCATTGAACAAATTTGTGCAAAATACGCTGACGTATTTCATTTGCCCGGAGATTCTTTATCAGTCACAAACTTAATGGAACACAATATAGTGTTAAAGGATAACGTGACGCCTGTTTATGTGAAACCCTACAGGGTTCCCCAGGCTTTAAAGAGTGAGATAGATAGACAAGTACAGGAAATGTTAGATAATGATATTATAGAAGAGACAGTTTCCGAGTGGTCCAGTCCAGTCCTCTTGGTACCCAAGAAAGTTGATAAATCTAATGAAAAAAAGTGGAGATTAGTCATCGATTATAGACATTTAAATAATAGAATACAGGATGACAAATTTCCATTACCTAATATAACAGAGATTTTAGATTCCTTATCAAGAAGCATATATTTTTCAAAATTAGATCTTTCACAATCATATTATCAATTGTCTTTAAATGAAAATTCACGAAAATATACATCTTTCAGTTTAAATAAAATGTACCAACTTTCTTTAGATAGCGAGTCTCGAAAGTATACTACTTTTACCGCAGGAAAACAGTACCAAATGAAACGTTGTCCCATGGGACTTAAGACAAGCGCTAGTGTGTTTTCCAGGCTTATGACCATAGCAATGGCAGGCCTCAATTATCAAAAATGTTTTATTTATTTAGATGATTGCGTAGTTATAGGAAATTCTATGACCGATCATAATAACAACTTAATTAGCGTACTTAACAGATTGAGAGAAGTAAATCTTAAATTAAATCCTATTAAATGCGAATTCTTACGCAAAGAAATTGTTTATTTGGGACACAAAATAACTCAGAACGGCATATTCCCAGACCCAAGCAAAATTGACACTATACGTAATTACCCAAGGCCGACATGTGCTGACGAAGTAAAGCGCTTCGTCGCCTTTGCGAACTATTACCGTCGATTTGTGTCATGTTTCGCCGATATTGTACACCCGTTGAATCTATTATGTAAAAAAGGCATTCCTTTTATTTGGACAAAAGATTGCGAAACCTCATTTAATAATTTAAAACATGCCCTTATGAACCCTCCAGTGCTAGATTACCCAGATTTTTCACAAGATAATACTTTTCAGTTACATACGGACGCATCAAAATTAGGTTTAGGAGCAGTACTTTCGAATAGCAATGGAAAAGTGATAGCATATGCTAGTCGATCTTTGAAACCAGCCGAGACTAGGTACCCAGTAATTGACTTAGAATTACTAGCAATTGTTTGGGCTGTCCGCCATTTCAGGCCTTATTTATATGGTAGGAAGTTTAAAATTTTCTCAGACCATAGGCCCCTTGTTTACTTATTCGGATTAAAAGACCCTTCTAGTCGCTTAACCAAGTTCCGCTTATATTTAGAGGAATATGATTTTGTAGTAGAATACGTCCCAGGTCGAAATAACGCAGCTGCAGATGCATTAAGTCGACTCTCGGTGACGTCACAAGATTTAAAAGATATACACGGACAAGTCGTATCAGTCCTTACCAGAGCTCAGAGCAAACGCTTAAAGCCCCAAGTAGGTGACCAACAGACAGACAACTCTCTATCGGCTAATAGGTCTGATCAACCTACGGCTGTGGAGATACTGAAAAGACCAAGTAATGTAGTAGAGTTACGTTTCTCAGATAGTTTCAATGAAAAATGTTTACGTAATACAAACATAGTTTTATCAGACGCTAAATTTTGCACGTTCGCTCCATCGGAGTCGACCATATTTCTTTATTCTCGATCGTTATCGACACCAGAGGAGTTAGCGAGAGATTTAGAAAATTTGTGCTTAAAATTGAATATTAAAGAATTACTTATATCTAAAAATAGATGTAATGAAAAGTACATTAAATTATTGCTGCGCAGCATAAAGAAATGTCACATAGCGTCATTGAAATTTTTAATTATTAAAGACTTGAAAAGAATAACTAATAAAGATGAAATCTTAGTTATCTTAAATGATTTTCACTTGCTCCCTACAAGTGGACATGCAGGCATGACTAGAATGATTAATAATATTAAAAAGTATTACTTTTGGCCAGGAATGTCAAATGATGTTATGAATTATGTTAAAAAATGTAGAAGTTGCCAAATACAAAAGTTCTCAAACAAAAATATTAGAGAACCGTTGACTATAACGTCAACTGCTAACTCAGCGTTCGAACGGATTAGCTTAGATATAATGGGCCCACTAGATTTAGATAACTATAATAATAAATACATTTTAACAGTTCAGTGTGATTTAAGCAAGTTTGTAGAGGCTTATCCCCTACCACGAAAAGATAGTGAAACAGTTAGTAGATGTTTAGTAAATAATTTTATATTGCGATACGGTGTACCCAAACAGTTTATTAGTGATAAAGGAACCGAATTCACATCATCTTTAATGTCTGAAGTTTGCAAATTGTTAAATATAGAGAAATTACATTCTACTCCTTATCATCACGAGACCTTAGGTGGTATAGAAAATACGCACAAGCATTTAGGCGCTTATCTCAGGATTCAATGTGAGAATAACAAAACAGATTGGAGCGATTGGGTTCCGTTCTGGTGCTTTTCTTATAATGCCAGTGTTCATTCAGAAACGAAATATACGCCATTCGAACTAGTTTTTGGAAAAGTTTGTAATTTACCAAGTAATCTTTCAAATAGTAGTAATATTGATCCATTGTATAATTTAGATGATTACGCATTAGAACTAAAATACCGCTTACAAAAAGCTCAGTTAGATGCTAGAGAGAATTTATTGCAATGTAAAAATTTTAGGAAATATAATTATGATAAGAAATGTAATAATATACTATACAAGCCAGGAGATTTAATTTTAATTAAAAATCAAACAGGTACTAAATTAGATCCTATCTATAACGGTCCATATAAGGTTACTAGCTTTTGCCCGCGACTTCGTCCGCGTGTTTAAATTTATACATACAAAAGTTTTTTCCCGCTAACTCCCGTTCCCGTGGGAATTTCTCAAAATACAGCCATAACTAAACTTTATATTTACTAAGGTACCTGCATGCCAAATTTCAAGCGTCTAACTTAAGCGGTTTAGATTTTTCATACAAAAGGATTTTCCCGCTAATTCCCGTTCCCGTGGGAATTTCGGGAATTCCTTTCTTAGTGCACCCCTACGGTACCTAAGCTACGTCCCTTCCAAATTTCAAGTGCCTACGTTTAGCCGTTTGGGCTGTGCGTTGATATGTCAGTCAGTCAGTCAGTCAGTCAGTTTCTCCTTTTATATATATAGATTGAAGATTTATCTCCTAATGTTAAATTGTGTAAAGATAATAAAGAAATTGTATTGCATAAAAATAATACTAAGTTATTTCATAGTTAATTTTATATTGTGTTGTTTTATTTTTTACCGTTTATCAATGTTTATTAAAAAAAATGTTTAAATTTATAAGAATTTATTAGATTAATTTTGCCAGCCGCTGAATGTTACATGCACATTTTTTTTTTTTTTTAAGGGGAGGTAGACCGGTACCCTTTACTTTTCGGGGGAGATGAAGTGCATAGATTGCATCTTTCCATACTATTACTTAAAATACCTAATTCAGGTCACGCATGTAACGTTCGGCGTAGCTGCAGTGCTTAGTCAGTAGTTTTATTATAAGTTGAATTGTATTAAGTTGATTTTAGTTTACACTCAATATAGAGCCACCATACTCACAAGATGTGTATCATTTACCCTATCACCACAATGACTTAGAAGACGAAGACAACATATCTTAATGCTATCCATACTAAATGAGCACGTAGGATAAATGAAAGTTTTAGTCTGACCTGCATCGTGATGTGAAGAGGGATCAGTGAACTCCCCTCGGCGATCGTTCCGTCGGCAGCTGTGATGACGAACGTAGCTTATGACGGCCGCTGCTATGAGGATCGCGCGACTGGCTCCTGTGCTGGCTCCTGCGCTGGCTCCTGTGCTGGCTCCTGCGCTGGCTCCTGCGCTGGCTCCTGTGCTGGCTCCTGCGCTGGCTCCTGCGCTGGCTCCTGTGCTGGCTCCTGCGCTGGCTCCTGTGCTGGCTCCTGCGCTGGCTCCTGCGCTGGCTCCTGCGCTGGCTCCTGTGCTGGCTCCTGTGCTGGCTCCTGCGCTGGCTCCTGTGCTGGCTCCTGTGCTGGCTCCTGCGCTGGCTCCTGTGCTGGCTCCTGCGCTGGCTCCTGTGCTGGGCCGCGATGAACTCTTCCTCTGCATATCACGTTCGGTGCGCGGCGGAGTACCCAGTCGGCTGCCACTTGGGCTGCGTGACGGGCATCTGCACCGGCTGTTGCTGGGTCCGCCTAGTGGTTGATCCAGGCGATCCCGAAGCTGCTGTCCATGTTGATGCAGGGGCCGAAGCGTCCGTACTGGGCTGGTCCCTGCGTCGTGGTTCTCTTGATCACCCTCCATGCAGCGGCTGGAGCGTTTCAGCGAACTTCGACGTGTCCGGGCTGCGTGACCGGTTCTGCGAGCCTCCTGTGCAGCGGCCCCCTGAAGACGATCTCCCAAGACGAGTGAATGGCCAATTTTCCATTCCAACCTAAACAGAAACGGAAATACGCAGACTATTTGTGCTTTAATTTATGTACTAATTCTAAGAGGAGAACAATATAGGCCTTATCCCAACGTAGTTCTGCTTTAAGAGATCATAATGATGTATCAAAGTTTAATATTCGTATCACGAGAGTATCCACTGAGCAATGAATAAAAGATTATTATATAACCTTTTCTCCCGGGCGAGTGTCGATCTCACAACCGTACTTGCAGTGGTTGCATTCTTTTGATTTGAGACTAGTTTTTTAAACATACTTATAATAATTTAATTCGACAAGTATATGGAAAGGAAAAAGAAGAAAAAAAAAAAACAACGCTTTTAGGTAATTATCCCACTTCTGAATTGTCAGCATGGTCTTGGAGTAGCCTCATGCAAACGTGTGTATACACACGTATATAGATATAACAAGAATCCTTAGGGCAGAAATGTGGGATATTTCAAGTAAAACAGTAGATGCTGGTGAATAATTTAAAATATATTTGGTATCAAATAACGAAATTGGACCACCGGTTCGGAAAAATTAACCTTCCTGAGAAGAACCGGCAAGAAACTCAGTGAAGGGTTTAGTTATATAATTTCATTATATTTTAGGTACCTTGTTTTATTTGTGTATTGGTACCGCCAAATTATTATCAATACAAACGTAAACAATATTTATGTGTATGCATGTTGTAAATTTATATTTATACTCGTATCTACATAATTACGACTACGCTTATTACGCTTATATATCATTACATATCCATATATCCATATATATTATATTATTATTAGTATATATTATATTATATCTGTATATACATTATATATATATATATTATATCATATATCATATATATATTTATATTAGGTACGCGTTATATATATTCAATATATAACGCATACATACAGACGCCGCATACCTACCATACTACACATATATTCATATTCAGAAGTCACAACATAACATATGTTTTACAACATATACATATTACACATTACACATATTACATATATTCACATATACAAATTACAAATGTGGCTAAGTATATAAGAAAAGACCAAATAGAGCACTTACATGAACTGTCGACAATTTGCAGAGAAGTGAGTGCTCGACAGTAAGGCCTTGTCTTTTATACCATTTGTTTAGGCGGGAAAGACGTGCGCAGCGGAAACTTATTTTGGCGCACGTATTTCCGTTTTGTACAAAGAAATTAACTTGCGCTCATAATTAAATTTTATAACATCATAAATCTTAAAAATATATAATAACCCCTAGAATTATTTATTATAATTATTTATCCACAATTAAAGAAATATAAAATGCATACAGTATTAAGCGCGGGAAACCGTGTGCATGGTGTAAACACATAGTCTGCGCACGCGTTTCCGTTTTGTACAAATAAATAACTTGTGCTTATAAATAAATTGTATAACGTCATAAATCTTAAATAAATATATTATGCCCCAAGAATGATTTATTGATATTATTTATCTACAATTATAGAAATACAAAATGAATACAGTATTAAGGGCGGGAAACCGCGCGCAAGGAGTTTGCGCGCGTGTTTCGGTGTTGTTTAAGTACATTATACAATACTTTTAAATCGTAAGAATATTATTCACTATAATTAATAATTAAAATATGTGAAAATGCTGACAGTTGTAATTGCTTTTTTTTTTGGAAAATATTATAGCCCCGACTATTAATAACAACGTTATTCTATAAATTCAATTTGATAACGAAATTGTCGCCTACGTGAACTGTCTGTTGGCGCCAACGGTCGTAGGCGCGTTTACGAAATATTGTGATTGTAATGTTAGTTTCATACATGACTTTTATAGCTAAGTAACGGTTATTTTCTGTACGATTGCGCGTATATCAGATCGCGTCAAAGGTCACCTATTTAGTGGACCGATTAGATGAAACCTACAGTATGAACATCGCCCACATGAGGACCAGGATGTCCTGTATTTATTAGTACATATACGAGTATTTTGTCTTACATTCCGTTCTTTTTATCAACCATTCTCACATACAATTTAGGTTTAAAGAGCTTTATCATTCGCGGTTAGGACAGACTACGAAACCAGCCTGCAACCGGACGCCCCTTTCCTCAAAAGAGCGGCGTTTGGGACTGGGAGCGACTGGGAGGGCCCAGCAACGTCCTAAACCGATGCTCAAGCCCCACTAGAGGTCATCCTCAGCTGTGTTGCTTAAAATTTCTATGTATAATATGTATTTATTTACAAAAAAAATGAATCTAAGTAAGTTTATCAGTTATCTAGTACCCATAGTACAAGCTTCGGTTTAGTTTGGGGCTAGGTGGCGCTGTGTGGCCCAGCGTGGCATGTAAAAAAAAAAATTCTAGGGATGAGTCTTTCTCCTCGCAGTCCAGTAATAATGACAAGGCCACTTTGGCTATCATTATAGTCATCTATACTAATATTATAAATGGTAAGGTGTGTCGGTCTGTATGTTTGCCTTTCTTTCACTGCAAAACGGAGCGACGAATTGACGTAATTTTTTAAGTGGAGATAGTTGAAGGCATGGAGAGGATGCGATGGAGTTAACCCCCCACTTGCCTAAAATGAGGGGCAACGCGGGCGAAGCCGCGGGCACAGCTAGTTTAAAATAAAAGAGCTTTATTGTTTTACAAAGACTTATTTAATGTAATTTAAATGAGAACCTTTAATTGATCAACAGATGTTTGACCAAAGTAGCGAACAGCTGGAGAGTCCTATGTCCTAAGGGTTTGCGATAGGCTGATGATGATGAAGAACACTGCTGATGAGTACAAATATTAGATACTATTGGTACACTTTAACCATCATCATCATCATCAGCCTATTGCAGTCCACTTCTGGACATAGGCCTATCCAGTTGTTCACCGCTTAGAGCAAACATCTGGAGGATATACCCATTATCGCCACGCTGGGTAGGCGGGTTGGCGATCGCAGGACGTAGCTTCTCGCTCCGGTGACGCTGCTGCCCGTCATCGGTCTGTAGTATTTAGATACGCCTTCAATTGTTATGATTATACCGCCACCAGTCGGTCGCCAGCGCCTCGTTTGTTATTCGGCAGGATGCACCACGGGCAGGTGAGGTTGGCTTGGAGCGAAATGATGATAGGCCGCTCCCTAACATCCCACCTACCTTACACTATAACCATACTCTCTTGATATAGATCTTAAAGACGATTTTAGATCAAAGAATCGATCTTATCCGACGTCCATCACCTTTTATTGATCAAACTTAATACGGCCACGAAAATTATCACTTCTCCATAATAATGAACTATTACGCCCTCTGCGTTGCTTTAACAAAGAACAATAGCATCAGATTGTGTTATGTGGTCGCTAATTAATGCTTTTAGCGGATATTAGACTGACACAAATGGAATACGCTGACGAGATTACAGAGATTACCATTGCGTTATTAGCATTGCCATTATAGATTAAAGGGCATACATTTATTAGGAAATTAGCGTTGATATAAGCTTTGTGTAAGGAGACGCGAAGGGAAAACATATGAAAGCAATGGAACATGAAGACGTTTAGCTAACTCATCATCATATCGGAGTACACTGCTGGACAAATGAATCTCCAGTAGTTGGCTACTTTGGGAAAATATCTCTTAGGAAATGAAAAGATAGCAAAGAATGCCTCGGTGACTGGCTTTGACTGGCTCGGTGGCTCAATTGGTAGTGACTCCTGCCTTCTGAACCAAGGGTCGTGGGTTCGATTCCCACCCGGGACAAACATTCGTGTGATGAACACTTGTGTTTGTTCCGTGTCTGGGTGTTTATATTTGTATTTAAGTATTTATTTGTGGTACCTTCGCTGATCTGATACCCATAACACAAGTGCTTAAGCTACTTACTTTGGGATCGGAGTAATGTATGTGATGTTGTCTAATATTTATTATAATGCCCCCAGTTTTTTTTTTAATAGTAGCTCGACATAATGGCTTCCCTTCGCCTGATGGAAAGCGAAAGAGAAGCCCTAGTCGCTGTGACAACTTTATTTTGACTCTGGAAACATCTCTATTGTCATTGGGTGACCTAAGTCCAGCAGTGGACGTTTGCAGGCTGACGATGATAATGATTGCTCAAATCACACTTGTCTCTTTCACTCCAGTTCTGTGGAACGATCTCATTGGTCAATTCTTGTTCACGTAGCTTCACGTTGCCTAAAATCTAGTAACGAGTACATAAAAAGTGCCTTCAGGATGCTGCTGCGGCTACCTCGTTTTTGTAGTGCGGTGGGGATGTTTGCCGAAGCAGGCGTAGACTGCTTCTACGCAACAATGCGTAAACGGTGTGCATCCCTGGTGCGCAGGGTGCGGGCTAGCAGTAACAGCATCCTGAACATGATCGCCGGCAGACTAGACTGCCCATATATAGGCCGTTCTTGTACCATTTCGGGGGGAGTGGTGCAGGAATGGCCACTTTAATTCTTTAATGTTGTGTCCTTACTAACATAGTCATTAAGTATGTATTACTAACCAAAATGAGTCTTTGTTACTTTATAGAAATAAATGAATTGAATTGAATTGAATAAAAACTCCTAGGTTTCCAGTAGATGTACGCAATCAAAATACAAACGCCAACCAATGAATGTGTATTAGAATCATTTAAGGTCTCGCTCGGGTCCGCTTTCAAAGCGCAATCAAAACATGACTACCGAAACTCCGGGGCTCGCTCAGCAAACACCCTTCTGAGCGGCGCGCTCACTCAATGAACTCCATCCAGACATCCCGTTTTAGGCAGCGACGATATCTCGAGGCGGCTGCGAAAAATGAGCGAAGGGTGAGCTGAGATTGTGCTACAGCGTTCATTATTAACTATGATACTTTCTACCAAGCCGAGGAGCTCGGTGGCGCCGCGGTCTTGTACGCTTAACAATGATCGCAACGTTGTGTAACCATTGGCGCGGTCAATCCGATGATGGGTGACCAAAATTTGACACCGATTTCCTCCGTGCTTCGGAAGGCACGTTAACCTGTTGGTCCCGGGTGCTTTTTACCAACTCAGATAGCAGTCGTCACATCATATCAGAGATTATGATAACTCTGACGCCTAACTGGGAATGGGTATAGCTTAGCCTAAGTGTTGCGGAGGTCTGATCGCAGTCGCTCTGTGTAAAAGCTTAGCCCTCGCCAAATCTCTCAGTTTGGGAAGCCGACCCTGAGACAATCGGGAAAAAGGCTATTTTGATGATGACTTTCTACCAAGCTTTGCCCCTCAGCCATAACAATAATTGAGCACAAGCTCTTTTAACTTCACAACAGCTTATTATGTCCTATCTAGGGGTTGAGCCCCGCCTGCCCTTTGGTCAAGTGCGGGTCGGTCGACTTCACACCACCTTACAATTTCTTTACAGGTGTGCAGGTTTTATAACAATGTTTTTCTTAGCCGTATGAACGTCGAATATTGGGGCATGAATTTGAAAACACATATGTACATATGTGTTTTGAAACAGTGTGAGTTTGAAACGATGCCTCTCGCATGGGAGCAACCGGTTAACTAAGCCTAAGCCAACAAACGGCCCGAAAAATTACTTTGAATAGAATTTTAAAAAAACCACGACGTTTTAGGTGAAGCATAATAACCCAAGACATGCCAAGCTGGGCCACACAGCGCCATCTAGCCCCAAACTAAGCTGAAGCTTGTAGTACTATGGGTACTAGACAACTGATAAACTTACTTAGATACATTTTTTTTTGTAAATAAATACATATTATACATAGAAAACACCCAGACCAATACAAACAGACATGTTCATGCACACAAATGTTTTTAATGTGTGGGGCTCGAACCCACGACCCTTGGCTCAGAAGGCAGAGGTCGAACCAGTCTAATAATAATTATCTATCTACTAAATTATGGTAATTTCATAATTTTAGTAGTAATCATCCTTTTTTGGGTTACTTAACATCTATTTTTAGCGACTATTAACTCAATTTCCAACCTTTGTGAATTCTATTTCCATAATTCTAACAATACAACTCGTTCTTATTGATTCAATTCTCTCAATTCCATGAATTTTATTTAAGACGTAGGCTTTCCTGTAACTGAGGTCTAAGACGTCATTCGTTATAAAGTCTGGCGTCGAGCCACGTGGGTAACTTTTCTACGTGTTTTGACAAGGAATATTTATGATAAGTATAATTTTTTTTCTATAAAATAAAAAAAATACAAAGCAGGCAAAGCGTTTCCTAATTAGATATTGTGTCAGTAGTATGATAGGTTTTTGACTTCTACGTGGAAGGTAGTTCAAACCCCGCCACGTAATAATGTATTTTCAAGTATGAAATTAGCGGGATGTAAAGGAGCGACCTATCATCTTTTCGCTCTAAGCCTGTCCGTGGTGCCGAACAACAAACGAGGCTCTGGAAAACCGACTGGTGGCGGTAAAACCATCACGATAGAAGGCGTAGCTAAATACCCTATACTGATGACGGGCAGCAGCGTCACCGGAGCGAGAAGCTACGCCCTGCGATCGCCAACCCGCCTGGCCAGCGTGGCGATTATGGTATATCCTCCAGAAGTTTGCCCTAGGTGGCGAACAACTGGAGCCTATGTCCAGCAGTGCAATAGGCTGATGATGTTGATGAAGTATGAAATTCATATGTACATTTATTCGACTATGTTACGGAGAAGGAAAACATTATGAGGAGATAATTATACACATGTGAAGGATTTCTAAGAGCTACCGCATTGTGTTACGTCGAGTTCTTTTGAGTATAGTGACCCCTTTCAAACACAGCAGTATGCTCCTTGGTATAATATGCGTAAAGGCATTCCCGACGATAATAAAAGCGTCATTGTCCAAGATTAAGGTAGGCTCCAGCCTCTCGATAAAGACATATGAGCTGTTAATAATAGAACCTCTGACATGTGTACATTTCACGCGGAACCCAAAAAATGGCATTCAATAAACAAGCAGCGCTCTACACGAGATTTGAAACCGTATCTTATTTGAGAATCAAAAAGAGGGAGCTCTAGCCATTCAAAAACTGGCGGGCGCAGGGAATGTCCCCAACTACGGGAACTCGCATGCGTATATTTCTAAGTGAAAAAGAAAAGTCCAGGAATTTTTAACTACGCTGTAATATTCATCATTATAATATCGCCCAACTTGTACGTCAATATATTTTATCTTGGTATTTACTTGTAAGACAAATGTTTGGTGTACAATAAAGTGTATCTATTATAATCAGCCTGTTAAGGTCCACAGCTGGCCAATGACAATTGTCATTTGGGGGATTCAACACGGCATGCCAAAGGCATTGGTGCCGATTGGTGACAGCACTAGTACCTAATTTAGGTAAACTCTACCGCCCGTTTCCTGATATTCCCTCAGTCGTCCACGGAGGAGATAGAGTGGTCATATTCTGAATGTGGGGCCAAACGGACAAAGTCCCAGAATTTATATCAGGGCAAGCAAAAACAATCCCTTTTTGTTTAATATTCGAATTTTCTTATTTCTTTGCGAATCAAATAATATCTCACCAAAACCCATGGTAATTTTTCTCGCATTTTCCAAAGAACAGGTGCGTTTCGGTCCAACACTCAAGTACAATTCCGGGACTGTTCCTGTCTTTATCACTTTGCATACGAGGGAAGGAAACATTTCATGCTCATTCGCTTCCTTGCATTCGGCAACTCACGGATTCTAATGGCACGAGAGATGTTCTAACAAGTCAGTCTACATTGAAGATTACACTGAGATGAAAGTTACAGGTCGTCTTCAAACGGTTCAATGTAGTCTGCCGCTTTAATGTTTTAGGTTACTCGTTGAGATTTAGTTAAAGGATAGGTCGTTATTGTACTCGAGGGTGATGTTAGGTGATAATTTAAGAGAAAAGTTATGTAAAGGTGTGAACTCGGAATAAGAGATTCTGCTTAGGTAGGATGTAATTGCAAACTTAGTTCTATGTAAGAAGAATGTCTGCATAATTTACTTATGGTAAAGGAAAATTCTTGCCTGTCTTGTTTAGACTGATGGAAAGCGATGGATAAGCCCAAGTCGCTGTGC